>PVJL010000966.1:0-315490 GCA_004026885.1 Lyroderma lyra | reverse complement strand
GCTTTTCCTACCTGCTTGTTGCCTTTTCACTCTCTCCTACCTCCCCTTCACCCACCTTGGATAACACTTTCATCTGGTCTTACTCCTAATTACCCTTCAGGTCTCAGCTTAAATGTCGTCTCCGACTCCACCGCTACACTCGCACCAGGCTGGGAAAAGTGTCCCCAGTATTTGCTTGCATCACCCCCTTCGCTTCTCCGATCGTTACAGCAGGGCATGTTGTATATGTGGGCTCAGACGGTCTGTGTTGTTCACCCACGTATGCCTACAGCCTCGCACGTTGTGAGACATTCCACCAAAAATTAAGAATGTGAGTAATAAATCACCAGAAAGACACGGAAGCTCCATCCCCTCTGTATGGAGTGTTGCTTATTAACAGGGACACAATCTTTGACTTCAGAAGGGAAACGATGATTAGGCTGACCAGGCACGTCTTTTTAAAAGCCACAGAAACCAATGGAACTGTCTGGTTTCAAACAGTGCCCATGACCAGCCTCGTCCCACTGGGCTCATTCAGGGTGTCAGTAGGCTGGCCAGACGTACCGTGACACGGGGCAGTACTGTTTTCTGTCCTGTTTAAAATGGTACATCTGGTCACCTAGCTACAACTGTCACGAAGAAAAAGGTTGTGAATACCAGGGTGAGGGCCATGGAGAAAACCCTGGGCTATTCCAAGCGCTCGGACCCGGGACAGAAGTGGTGGTTCCTGGTGTCCTGCTTCCTTTAACGGGTGAGCTGAAGAGAGAGCGGGTGAGCCCAGCACAGAAGTCCCGCGTGCTTGCTGGCCACTGCCCGGGCCCCTCCTCCGGTCTGCCTTAGGGTTCTATAGAGAAGGAGGCCTGCCTTCTTTCCTGAATTCATGTAAATGTATTTGGAATTACCTCATTCTGAAAGATGTTTCTATCTGTCTGTTTTTAATTTGCTGGACATTTCAGAGAAGATGATTTATGGATGTGTCAAATAAGTCATGTTTGAAGTAACTTAAATATCAGCATTATTTGTCCTGATGAACATTTCAAATAGGAAACAAACTATTTGTCTTGCGCGTCTCTCACAGCTCTGGGGTGGGAATACGCAGACCTGCAATGGCGTGCCGAGTGCTCGTGTTCTCATTAAGCGACCACCCAGTATTTCAACCTTTCTTTTTTCTTCCTCCCTTCCTCTCCCCCTTTCTCCCCTCCGGATGAGAATATATACAAATTCATGGACAAGCAAAGGGTTTAGCCAGTTGGTCAAGAAATATGGGAAGATGAAGATTAAGGCGGTTTGGGTCAAAGAGCTGTGTATGGATTTGTGGGAGTGGGAAGGAAGTGTGAAGATCCCTGTATTTCACGGTAATGGTCACCGGAGAGCACTCACTACAAAAGAACATCCACCATAAACCACCGAGTAGGTGGGACCTGACAACTTGGCCAGGTGGCATCAGCAGCCTCTGTCTTCAGATGTCAAACAACAGTGCATGAGGGGAGTAGCTCTGGCAGAAATACAAACTACACAAGGCTCCAACCTGCCTCCTACTCCCCCAGTGCCCATCTTACCACGGGTACTAACCAACAGCCAACCTACCAGCAGCAGAGACCCCTCATTGTTGACCCTTCGTCCCCGCCCTGGGGATGGCATTGTACCTCGAGACCAATCAGCTGGCTGGCAGAAAGTTGACTACATTAGGTATCTTCCACCTTGAAAGAGGTAGTGAGGCATTTCGATAGGAATTGGTTCCTATTTCGGGTTTGAGTTTACCTTTGCTGCTTGCAGGGCCCCAGCTGGCGCCACTATATGAAGGCTCAAGAGTGACTGATACAGTAACACGGCGTCTGACATACCATTCCATGAAAACTTGTCACTCACTTCACAGGAAAGGAGGTACAAGGCTCGCAATGGACCATGGGCTCCCTGGGTCCGACACATACTGCCCCATCCAGAAGCTGCTGAATGCCAGAGTGATGGAAGGGCCTGCTGAGGGCATAGATGAGATGTGAGCTTGTGCACATGAGCACATTATTATCAAGAAAAAGCACTGTTCTCCTCGATGTAATACACATATTAAATAAACAGCCATTATGTGTTGTTAAGATCTCAACAGGTAGGAACCAAGGAGTAGAAGCATAACAGCCCAGTTTGCCATCAGTACAGCTGTCTGTGTGTAGGCTCTGTGGGTTCAGGGGTCCTGGTACCCAAAGGAGACACATTCCCTCAGGGAATGCAATGAACATGTCATTGAATATTAAGCTAATATCAGAGAATATTTGGAAATATCACCTGGAAATGTCAGGTTCCTCATGCCAAGGGACCAGCAGTCAAGAAGAGGAATTTCCATGCGATCAGGGCAGCCAAGTCCAATCTTCAGAAGGAGATGGGTCTGCTTTTACGTGTTGGGGGGACAGAGGATTACGTTTGGCATCCAGATAACTTGGGTGTCTCCTAGAATTTCCTTTCCCAATTTTGATAATAAATAGACAAATTCAACAACCTCAGACTAGTAAAAGCCTGGGGGTGAGGGGCTTGGACACCTCGGAAATGAGAATTGAGGTCACCTCACCAGCCAATTAGGCTAACAGAAGTTCTAAGCAAAAGAGGGCAATCTAGAATGTAAAGGAAGAAGATAAGCAACAGTGTGACCTTGAAACCAATTGGACTGAAGTTTTATTATCCACTAGCTTTCTTCTTTTAAGTTGTATGAAGAAAAGAAAGGCCCACTGGGATCATGGAGGAGCTTGCTCCACGTAGAAAGAAGTGGATCCAAGAAGCACAAAGGGTGGGGTGTCACGGATGCTGTACTGTCCTGCCCAAATTCCCATCAGGGAAGAGTGTATTTCCCATAAGCTGAAGACAATCAGTTCATCCCATGTCACCCTCCTTTACTGGGGCAGCCTGTATCCAACAGTGTTCAGCACAGGGGTGTAATATCTTACCTCCTTGCTACAGCGGGGACAACTCTGAGGGTCCACCGCAGGCTCCGAGACCCCGGTTGCTTTGGGCTGGCTTACCTTCTTCCTCTGCCCTTTCCTGCTCCCTGTCCTTTCTCCCTACAGGCACACTGTCTAATCAGCTTCATGTCCACATAGCTCCATCTTGGAGTGTGCTTCCCAGAAGCCAAACATGGGGCTGGTCAACTAACAAAGAGAAAGGAACGGTATAGAAAAGCAGAATGGTTGCTGATACCACTCCCAGGCCTGAAGGGACACGAGGAACCTGGCACAAGAGCTATGTGGAAAAAACAACCTGCCAGGTTTTGGGGACTCCAGCAGAAGCAACCCTCACCTCTCCTTTCTCCCACCTGTTGATCGCAGGCAGGTGCTTCCCATTGGTAGGCCCAAACTGGAAGTCAGAGGTCGAGATTCCTCTGTTCATTTCGTACGGGCCAGCCTCCTACGGCACGGGGTGAGCCGTGTGGAAAGGGGAGAGAGGGGGTTTGGAGGGGCAAATGGAAGTTACATTGTAGCCCGCCTCACCATGCAGAAGATTTTTTTTCCTTTTCCAAGAAGCAAATTACATGTTACTTCCTCCCTAGAGGCAGAGGTGCCTTCTGATTTGAGTTATCACTGTCCATTCATTAATTCCCAGCTCTGAAGACACACGCCCTGGAGATACAGAGTGAGCTCTCCACCTGGCCGTGGCGCTCACTGCGTCCCAGCGCGTTACACCACCCTGCAGCGCCCACTTGGGGTCGGTAGGCGTTTCAGGTCATGACGCCTGGTCCATGACGCCAGCGTTTTCTTACAATGGTCTGAGTTTCACAACTTGATAGCTCCAGTGCTTGGTGCCCGAGTGATCCAAATGCAGAAGCTCCATCATTTTCTTTTCCTTCTGAAAAAACTTGGAGACAAGGCTTTATTCTATATTACAGTTACACTATCCTCAGACACACTAATGATATTGTAGGAGATACCTGGGAGGAAAAAAATTAGCTCTAAGTTCTAACTCAAGTGCAAATTTGAAAGATTTAAAGGGTTTTTTTATATTTACCCTCAGAGAACACCTACTTCTCTGCCTGAGTGGTGCTATGTGCTGTGCAAACTGAAGGGTATAGATGTGAGGATAGTATTTAATTCATTTCTCTCATTTCCATGTCTTTGGGGCTCTTATGCTCACACTTAGCTGTGATGCCAACACACCCCAACTTTGAGGATTCCAAAGATTTTCTTTGTTCTTTTTCTCTCTTTCTTCAAAACATCCCTCTTCCTTTTGCGCATTTAGAAAGCAAATCTGAAGCTAACAATGCAAACTTCTTTGAGCAAGAGCCATTTCTTTACTAATAATATGGCTGGCCTTCACTGAGCCCAGAGCCTGCCAGCCACCTCCCTCACCGGATTTGAGGTAGGAGGGAGGCAGATGAAGCAGACTGGTGATTGATGAGATCTGTGGGCACGGCAGAGAACATTTCCAATTTTAATTTATTAGGCTCATATTGACAAAGAAACCATAAGCTCTTAAAAGCTTACTTCATTCACATATTTTTTGGCCAACAGAAAGTCTCACTGTTGCCAAGTAAAAATGCTTCCTTTATTTCTCTCACTTCTGCTGACATACACATTTTTTTGGAAAGACTTAATTAGAATCAGAAAGCAGTTGATCCAGCCAGAATTGTTGATGGAGACAAGGTGTTTGGGAGCTGGATCCTGCTTCAGTTTATTTTTTATTTTTTTATTTCCCTCGTTTTATTATACACAGGAGTGGGGAGGCACAGTCCTTTGGCACCAGAGAGCTCTTCTCACACTGGAGTCCTTTCACTGTTGGGGAAAAAGAAAAACTAGGCCCGCATGGACCATTCCTTCCAATATGGCTGCTGCTGACCTTGGAGTTTTCAAAAGAATACATGTTTTAGGATTCTTGGAATAGCTGCTGCAATGAAAACAATGATTTAAATTCCTGATGCATTCTTTAGAAAAATAGTTTTTGCCATTTGCTCACCTTTGCCATTGTGTCCAGAAATGGAAGAGTTAAAGATGCTGGGAAGAGAGAGACACCTTCTATTATATAATCATGAGTGTGGGGAGGAAGTGGGTGTCCCCGCTGGACGACTGGCAACGCTTGTCTTTCTGTTTACTCCCCTCCTAGTAACCTTTCATCATGATGCTCTTAATGATGTTGATGTTTCAGGAGGACCAAAAACATGCTAAGCCCTCAGTCATCCACAGAATGAGCAAAGGGGTAGAAAACACAGGAGCTATAAATATAGAATTATAAAACAGTTCCCACCAGTCATTCTCAAGACAACACAAAGTACCACCCCTTCCCATATAAAAAATATGGGATACATAGAGGCTCATTAGCTGGTAGACCAGATGTGTAAAAAAATTGTTTGCCAATGAATATATGTTCATGAATTGATTCTTTATCTTCTCAGTCAAAAAATATTGATTACATTATTGCAAAGTCCTGGAATAGGTTCTTTGTAGGATAAAAATATGTTTCCATAATATTCCTGACCTAAAGGAATTTCTGAGCTGGTAGGAAAGATAAAACCAAAATATGCACAAGATACCTATTGACTAGACAACACCACACACTGAATAAGGAGCCAGTGACTCTTCCTACACAAGTACCATTTACTTCTCTCCATCCTCAAACCTTTGTTTGGACCACACCACGTCCTTACTGTTCTCCTGACTTCAGTCTTGTTTCTCTTTCAACCTTATTTCATTTTTTAAGCAGCTGGTGGTCTTTTCTCATTTGGAGAAGGCCAGAAGGCATGCAAGACTAGGGCACCAGAAGGAGACTAAGAATGTTCTCAGACGAAGAAATTCGCATGTGGGGCAAGCAAGCAGAAGGCCTACTGGAGCATTTGAAGAAACACGCTCCCGTGCCTGAGTGCTGTGTTATGAACAGGAGGAGGCTGTGAGAGATGTGACAGGAGATGCCCGCGAGGTTGCCCAGGTTATGTGAAGGGGCTCGTGCTTTCTGTAATCTGAGAACAGCTGAAGGTGTGGAAGGGTTTGGAGAGGTGCCTGACATCCTTTTATACTTCCTTCTTCGTACCTCTGTGTGCCCATAGGACATTCTATTCTCCCTTAAGAGTGATCTATTGTGATTTCCTTTCCATGTCTGCAAAGGAAAATCAGATTTCAGGGTCCAGAAACGTGGCAGATTGAGTGAATAGAGACAGATGTCCTTCTTCTGAGCTACGCTTGTCTGTGCTAGATAAAATATTTAAAACAAAATTATGATACTGTAAAATTCACTCATAGGGAAAAAAAGCAAGCCTCAGGTGCTAGGAGTCAAGTGGGATTTTAAAATCAAAGCAGGGAGCGTCTAAGCTAGTGCCAGGAAGTACCTAACCCAGATCGAAGCTGTAAGGGCTAAAAACTAAAATTCTACTGTGTTCCGACAGGAAATCCCAAGCCAGGATGGATGAGTTTCCTGGAGTGTTATAACAAAACACCACAAAATGGACAGCTTAAAACAACAGAAATTTATTCTGTCACAGTTCTGGTGGCCAGACATTCAAAATTAAAGCATTGGCAGTGCTGGTTCCTTCTGGAAGCTCTGAGGGAGAATCTGCTCCGTGCCTGTCTCCTCGGGTCCAGTGGTGGCTGCCAATCCCTGTTTCATAGCTGCGTCACTCCAATCCCTGTCTCCACTGTCACACGGCCTTCCTTCCTGCGTCTCTCTGAGTCGCTACCAAAATCTCCCTCTCCTTTCTCTTACAAAGACACTAGCCATTGGAATTGGGGCATACCTTAACCCAATATGGCCCCACTTTAACTTGATTACACCTGCAAATCCCTATTTCCAAATCAGGTCACACCATGGGTATCGGGGTTATATTTGAACATATAATTTGGGGGGACAGAATTCAACCCAGTACAAGGACATAAATATAAAATTTTGTCCCAGAGTAGTGAAATACCTACAGTGCTACATGAGAGCCAATAAAAATTTCTCACTAGAACAATCTCTGCCAATTAAGGCACAAGGGACTCCAACACACACACCCCACGAAAGATAAGCTCATGGTAAAACATTTACAGAAGACACAAGGAAATGATCTACCGTGAGGAAGAAATAACAAGCACAGCAATATGAAACAATAAAAAACATCTCAAGGATTTCAAATTATGAAAAGAATCTACTATCAAATAGTTATGGAAGTATTTAAGGCATAAAAGAAGAAACAGAAAATAAAAGTAAAGATGGGAGGAAGAATATTGTGGACTTGGAAAAGAGAACACAGATACTCTAGAAATAAATAAATAAATAAATAAATAAATATAATTATTAAAGTTAACAGAGTTAATAGATTGGTTACACAATAAATCAGTAATAGCCAAAAAGAAAACAATCAGTACATTGTGAAATGAATCCAGTGTAAGTGCTCAGAAATAAGCATAAACAGACGTGTGTGTATACACACACACACACACACACACACACACACATATATATATATATTTTTTTTTTTTTGAGTAAGAGGCATGGAAGACTGGAGAAAAAAATAAAATATGTATCCAAAATAATTCTGGAGAAGACAAAGAGGATTAATGCAGGTGAGGCAATATTAAAAAGAAATGGCTGATAATTCGCTACAATAAAGAAAAGTCATAATCTTCAGATGATCAATAGACTCTGCTGAATACCAAAGACAAAGACAAAATCTTTGAAAAAAACCCCAACAACAACAGCCTGATGGAAAGAACAGATGACCTGTAAAGGAAAAGCAATTAGACTGACAACATAGCTCCTCATCAGGAAAAGCAAAGACCAGAAGACCATAGCACGGTACCTTGCACGCACTGGGGCAAACAACAGTCAACTAGAATTCTGTACCAGGTGACCTGTCATTCAGGGAGGGTGAGGAAAAGCTGAACTGGAAACTCGGTAAAACAATGAGTCACGAGCCACACAAGAGCCGTAATTTAGGAAGTAAAATGAAACCCAGGAGAACAAAAACAGTAGGAACATAGATCAATAGAAATGATAAAAAGTAAAATTACTATCAATCTCATCTAATGAACATAGATATAAAAACAATGAATAATACATCGTACCAACTCTAGCAGTGTACCTTAAAAATAGAGATGGGGTGGGGAGACAGGTGAACAGGCTGCACATAGAGGATTTTACGACAGTGAAACTAATCTGTATGGCACCGTAATGATGGATACATGTCATTACACATTTGTCCAAACCCATAAAAAACCGCCAAGTGACTAAGTGTGAGCCCTAACGTAAACTATGAACTCTGAGTGATAACATGTCGATGTTGGTTCATCAGTTGTAACACATGTACCACCCTGGTGGGATATGCTGGGAATGGGGGACATTGTGCATGTGCCACGGTAGGGATGTACGAGTATGAGATATTTCTGTACCTCCCTCTCAATTTTGCTGTGAATCTAAAACTGCTCCAAAAAATTTGTCTTAAAAAATACATGTGACAAAGGAGAGGTTATCTCAGAAATATAATGATAGATTAATATCAGAAAGTGTAGGAAAATCAGATATGTAGAAAACAAAGTAATTGAATATCTTGGTTGATGAAATTCAACATCCAGATGTACACACACACACACGCGCACACACATGCACATGCACACGCACAGACACACGCACGCATGCGCACACGCACACACACACACGCGTACACACACACACGCACACACATGCACACGCACACGCAGACACACGCACGCACGCGCACACGCACACGCACACACGTGCACACGCATGCACACACACACGCGCACAGACGCACTCACGCGCACACGCACACGTACACACATGCACATACACACGCGCGCGCACACCCCCACAAACTCACACACACACGCACACACGCACACGCACACCCACAAACACACACAAACACGCACACACACGCACACACACACGCAATGCAAGAATGTTAATCTCAGAACTATATTTAATAGCCAAAAAAGTGAAATGTGTAATATTCATCATAACTAGAAAAGACAAATTACGGTAGACTCATATAACAGAATAGCATTCAACTGGCAGACCACATTGAACTGTGGCAACTTGGATAAAAGTCAAAATTATTATTTGGAATGGAGGCTATCATGTCCAAGATGGCACGTAAAGTATGATACCATTTTGATATATTTTTAAGATCAAAATCACACATGTTATGAATACATGATCACCCTTTTACTGGGCTGGTCACTACCTCTGGCAAAGGATATAGGGACATGGGGAAGGAGAGAGGGACAAAGGGAAATAAACTGCTGGTGGAGCACACTTTAGTTCTGTTGGTAACATTCTCATTTTACTATAATAAGTTCTTCAGAAAAATTGGCAGAATTGTTGATATTCATATTTACATGCATTATATTAACTGCCAAACTTTCTGACTATTTAAATTATTTTATAATAAATAATACACATTTAATTTCTTAAGAGCAAAACAAAATAACACAGGTATCATGTCGTCCATATTTTCAGCATCGAAGATGTGTTTTGGATTTAGTAAAATGCTTAATTCATTGGTTAGTAACCAACGGACTTCCGGAACCAGGTGTTGCATGAACTAACCTGGTAGAGTGCTCAGACTTGCAGGGAGGGTTGGGCAGGGCTAACAAGTGACAGCTTTGTGGCCAGTGGCTTTATTCATTCCAAAGCACTCTGCAGAAAAGCAGTAGGAGAGTTCAGACACCCTAGGCAGTGTATTCCCGATGAAGATGACAGTAAAGAGAAAAATATCACCACACTTCCTTCTTTAAGAATGCGAGGTCAGGACCAGGAAGAGATGTTGCATTGCCAGATGCTTTTCATCAATGTCAAGAATTCCCAGGAGGATATCTTGATCCCAAAGCCTGGGGGAAGGAGGAAACCCATAGGGCAGCAGGGCCTTAGACTGCTAAGGAGCTGAGGTCCGGAGACAGGGCGGGGGTGGGGCGAGAAGAGGGAGGCAGAGGGTCCCTGACTCAGGGGAATGGCTGAAGCCCTGCCTTGACCATGTGACTCTATAAATCCCCCTGCATTTCTCCTGGTGAGGGGCAGGGGCAGCCGTTTGCACTCAGGGCACATCCCCTTCCAGGCTGCAGCTGTGATGGGTCCTGGTGCTCACAGGGAGAGGATAGATATAGGTGTCTAAAGGCCTACAAGTCCCTTGTGTCGGGGGAGAGACACAGAGACAGAGAGAGAAGCAGGAATGCTCTTCTATACCTGTTCTTCCCTGTCTGAGATGCGTCAGAGAATATGCAGTTCCAAGGCATTCGAGATTGATTAGAAGTGAAAAAGTCCCCACAGCAGCTGATCCCAGAACTAAGGCATCAATTTGCTCCAAATTAGTTTTTAGTGCTTGTTGCAGACAGGCCATTAGAGAAAGCAGAGGAGAGTGGGGAGTTTCCTAGGTATAATTTTATAATCTCCCTGAATTGTCACTTTTTAAGAGAGAAATCCAATTTATTTTGACAAGGAAGGAGAGGAATGTTCTGTTCTCCCTCCTTCCCTAGCAGTGGATTCGCAGGGTGGGGGATGTAGAGAGGGGCTGCTCTCCTTTGGAGAGCAAATGCCCTGGCAGACCGGGACAAAATACAGACTGGATCAGACAAGTAGGACTGAAAGAGACAAAAGATTTAGGGGGAAAAAAATAGATGCCTCAAAGTTAGTTGGACCTACTATATATCAAGTACTATTTATAGAATCGTATAGACATTTGTCCATTTAACCCCCTAACAACCCTAAGAGGTAAGTACAGTAGAATTATTACAAATGACTAAAGTCAGATACAGAAAGTTAAGTAACTTGCCTGATGAGGGTCATCAGGTCTAATCATTATTGCAATTCCCGCCTTCTAACCATGGTAGGACAGCATGCTTTCGGTTTCTGAAAGTAGATGTTACCATTGGACTTGCTTTGTCCAGTAAAATATGAGCAGAGGTGACATATACCACTTCTGGACAGGAGCTTTAGGAAATACTGCTTGTTATGTCTTTGTCCCCTTCTTCTGGTCACGGCAAACTGAAGACACGCCAGAGGGTGGAGGAGCCATCCGTTGCCTGGGTCCCAGAGAGCAGAGACATGCCCCGTTTGGTGTGCCAGATAGCCCAGCCTAGAACCTACTGTACTGCTTCAGCCCTCCCAACAATTCTGTGAGCAGATGATCAGTGAATTTAACCCCTTCTTGCTTAAAATACCTGCTGTGGTTTCTGTTTCTTTCCCTGATGAATACACTTAAGCAAGGACTCATGCAGAATCACAGTGAACTACTCCCTCCAGGACCCTCTCCCCTGGCTTCATTCATGCTGTGCTTTTCTGAGTTATTTTGCTCCTTCCCAGTGTCCATTTCAGGCTCAGTGCCCTCTGCTCATCCCTAGAATGCTGGTGCATTTCAGATTTAATCCTTGACCATCTTCTTGTATTGTACACTTTCCATATGAAGTTATGTCCACACGTTCATTTATCATTTATACTGATGCCTGACAATATGTTGCTGGCTATCTTCAGATCAGACTTCTCTGCTCAGCCCCATACCTGTTTTTGCAGCTACCCCCCAGATATCTCCATTTAAGCCAAGCTTGTCCACCCCATGGCCTGTGGGGCCCCATGCCATCCAGGATGGCTTGGAAGGTGGCCCAACACAAATTCATAAACTTTCTTAAAACATTATGAGATTTTTTTGTGACTTTTTTAGCTCATTAGCTATCATTAGTGTTAGTGTATTTTATGTGTGGCCCAGACAATTCTTCTTCTTCCAATGTGGCCCAGGGGAGCCAAAAGATTGGACACCCCCGATTTAAGCTATTCTTGAAATTCAAAATGGAATCCATTCTCCTCAACACGACCAAGCCTGCTCCCCCTCCCACATCCCACATTTCAACTGATGGCATTGCAATTCACTTCATGGCTTGTACTAGAAACAGAGCCTTCTTCAACTCCTTCCTTTCACTGCCCCTCACTCTTTACCAACCTTGTATCAGGGGGTTGCAAATGTTATTTATACAACTGTGCATTTGAAAAAAAAACCATGTTATACAGAGAAACACTCAAGTTTGATATTTTGAATATATGTTATGAACAATTCCACTAAGGGAAATATTTCTGAAAGCAAAAAGATTAAATCATGTAATTACAGTTAATAATAAGAAACTGGAAATAAAGTAATCTACAAGAGGAAGTTAGATTAAAATATTCATTAAATTTGCTATTATACGTCCATTGAAATTAATGAGTAAAAGTATAGGCATGTTTAATAACACAAAATATTTGAGATCAACAGTATAAACCATACGTTTAATGTTTACAATAAGAAAAATGAATATATATACTGTTCACAGTGGCAAAGTCATGGAAACAGCCAAAATGTCCTCTTACAGATGCCTGGATAAAAAATTGTGGTACATTTACACAATGGAATATTACTCAGCTATAATAAAAGATGAAATACTGCCACTCAGTAACATGGATGGACCTTGAGATCATCATGCTAAGCAAAAAAAAGCCAGACAGAAACAACCAAGAATCATTTGACTTAATTCACATGTGGAGCATCAAACTGAAAGCAACAAAGAAACAAAAACTCATGGTCACAGTCAACAGTTTAGTGGTTACCTGGGGGCAAGGGGGGAGGGGATGGGAGAGGAGGGAGGGGAGTCAAATACACGGTGATGGAAAGAGAACTGACTCTGGGTGGTGAGCACACACTGCAGCATGTAGATGGTGTAATGTAGAACTGTACACCTGGAACCTATGTGATTTTTATCAACCAATGTCACCCCAATACATTTTACATGCAACAATTTGAAAAAATTCTGGAAGGATATATACCAAAATAAAAGTCTCACATAGTTTTCTCTACATATTAGAATCACAGGTGATTTTGGATTTTTTTTTAACTTATCTAAATTTTCTAGAGTTTTTCAATGAAAAAATATTCATTTTGATTTTTAAATGTAGTTTTTAACTGAGAAAACGCAATTATATTCCATCAGTTCCTTCTGTCAACATTCTATGTGGCCCGTCGTTCCCCTCACTAACATCCTTAACGGAGAAAGCTCCCTCTGCATGTCACAGACAAATAGCCGTTAACTCCAGCGTTAAATCTTTTTGAAAGTAAAATGCTGCTCGTACAGTGTTAGCATTCACCCAGGAGGGGCGTTATGGTGTGGCAAACATTTTCTCTTTTCCATTCCAGACCAGGAAAACTACAGGTGGGCTGGATATGTCAGGAGTAAACATTCGTGATGGGTGAGTGTCCTGCTTATCCTGAAAAATGCCTGGTGGCAGTGTGGCTGTTGCTTCAGGTGGTGAAGTATTATTCATTTATCATCTCTGAATATTTCATTTTCTCCAATGCAAGCATGATGTTTAAAGAGGAGGATTTGGCTTTTCAGTTGGGAAGATTTAAACCGGTGAATGCATTGTGCCTTTAATACAGAATCCACAGCATCTCCAAAAGAGCACTGAAGAAGTATTTCATAACCAGTGTCAGTGTTTCCTAGTTTGGCCGGTTACAGGTAAAGTGACATTTTCAATTTTATGTACGTAATGCCCTCCAACTTAGTTATCCTTAATTTCCACGATCATCTTCTCTAAAATTAGGTTCCAATAGAACACAAGTTTTTTCTCCAAATACAGCCTCCACCAGCACTAAAATAGCAAGCTTCTTTTTTCCCTTTCTATTTCCTTTTGGTTACAATCAGAGAAGAGAGTATTCAGTAAAATTCTTCCCTTTGAGAAGCATGTTAGGCATAATTTTAATCCTCTTGGGAAAATAACAACTCACGCTAGATGTGTAGCGGGCAGGGGTTTGAACAGTTGTTATTTTATACAGCCAGTGTTTCCTCAGCCCCAGAATGGCTTTTGATTAAGCAACTCTGTGGACTTCTCTATAAGCCTGGTGACAGGAAGCAGGCTGTCAATTCGTCTCATGCTGTATGTTTGCATTGGTTCTGGTGCCAAAAAGAATGCCTATGTATGTGGAATAAAGAAATGCAAAAAAGAAAGACTCAGCAGAGAAATAATTTTGACAAATAAGACTAGAGAATGGAAAGGATCTGCACATTCGTGATGGCACGCTAAATTATAAATACCATAGACACTCCATTAATCAGAAGTCAAGCAACCAACACTCTCAAGCAACCAGCAAAAGAATCGAAGAAATATTACTTTTATCCAGCATCTACCAATCCTCATGGGTGCCAGTTAACTGAGAGCCTACTGTACATGGAAGCAAGTGTCAGAAACAAAATAAAAAGGGAGATCAAAATGAGTAAATTAATCGGAAGTTGAGTGTCCAGCTAGTTGAGAAAATATCAGTCCTAAAGGGAAAGAGTCACAAACTAAAAATGTACAGAGTTTCTTCAATGTAGAAAATTAAGCACAAAACACAGGACAGTTACAAGAACTTGTGTGTAATAAACGTTCAGATACGACACCTTTTCCTCTTTTCAAAGAAAGGACTTTGGATTGAAGGTAGCAGAGTACACATGCAAGGGGGCATGTAGTTTATTGGAGGAAACAAGGTTTTGGAGGGGAAAGATTTGAGAGTTGCTTCCTGTATCTGTGGGGCAAGAAATCATAGTGCTCCTCCTGGAGTTTTCATTTTCTCTTATTTAAAATGGGCAATTAAGCCACAATCTCTTCTGCAAGTAGATGGTATAAGGCCTGATGAATGATTGATGCTCAACAAATAATAGCTATGATTATTTCAGAGAAGGTTCGAACCTGACTTTGGGATATATCATAGTGATGCCACTAGTGTTTGTCTAATGTAGCCAATGATAGTCACTCTTTATAAATAAACTAAGGTAATGCACAGGTTTATTGACATGTAATATGTTTTCTCACCAAGTATAATGACTTGGTGTTAAATACTGTGCAATGTTTTGCTTTTGTTATATAAATTCAGAAACTAGACAGAGATGGGAATGAAGCACCGCCCCAGGGAGGGGGAGCAGGGCCAGGATCTGAGACTTTGCTGTGAAACAGACCTGGTTTGGAAGACAGGCTCCGCCTACTTCGTACTCTGTGACTCTGAGGACCTTGTTTAAACTCTGTATCAGTTTCTCCAGCTCAATCAACAAAAACAGTAAATAGTAATTGTTGTTATTAGTGGTTAAGGCATGATCAGGTGACTAAGAATGCAAAGGGACTAGACTCAAGGCCTTGCCTTGGCTGGTGCAGAGGTACAGGCTTAAGGTAAGAACTTGAATGGTTCAAAACTGGACCTCAAAGCTGGCGTTGGGTTTGCAGGTATAAACTTAATTTTCTCTGAGTCTTGACTAGGTGCAAGAGCTCATGTCATATTAAATAAATATTTTTAAGATTTATTTGCTGTCATTATTACATAGAATAGGATCTACAAAGATGAATAAACCCAACACTGCCCCCGTAGAGCATAGCTCATCACCGAGACATGCCGTGAAATATGTATATTGGTACGAATAAGAAAGTAACGTGTTATAAGTGAAGTGTAGATAAGATCATGGGAATATAGAAGATTATTACTTCCAGCTAGAAGGAGTAGAAATGTGATTAAAAAAATAAAACTCTCCATTTTTCTAAACCTAACAAAAGCTATATCTAAATATGGGGTCACTGAGACACACACAGGCTCTCTGTTCCAATTCCATCAGGGGGTGTTTGGGTACGAATTGGAACTGTGTCACGAACAGCACCATAAACCAATTTGGGTTTCCCTTCAGTCTAAGGTAAAGGATCAGGTTGTACTCTTGAGTGGAAGCTGCAGCGTGTCACTGAATGTACTGCTGAAACTAGCCAACCAGGAATTTGGGTTCTTAGTTCCCCCATATAGAGTAGCCTTAAGAAAAATGTTTACTTGTATCAGAACTCCCATGGCAAGAGTTCTATCGTTACGGAGAACTGTTTATCAGGCACCACGATTTATCTTTTCTCGTGTGCATGGAAAGCAAAGTGCCCCAAGGACTCAAAACTACTGTTCTGCATAGCATGACGTGGAGTCCGCTGGGGAAACCGAGTACAACCTTAATTGTAAATGGGATCACTCCTCTCAGGGAAAGTGTCTTTTATTTTGAACAGGGATCAAAATGGCAGATGTTCCTCTACTTGGCAAATCTAAACAATGAAAGGAAGCCTCTTTTACAGATTCTATATCGTTTGTGACCTATGGATACTCTAACAGACTGTTTTTACTTACCTGTAATCTCTATGACTCTTTCAGATTTCATAGCTACAATTTAGCTTAGACGCCTTAATGGCTCCATTGCTTAGATGACTTGCTTTTATACTTGAGCGATGAGAAGAGTCACCTTTTTACCAATTGCCTATCCCCATTTCCGGATATTCTGATTCAGTGAGTCTTGGCTGGGATCCAAGTGTCAGTATTTAGCACAAGCTGCACCCCCCAAGTCATTCTGACTCATGTGGTCCACAGGCCCCACTTGAGAAATCTTGCTGTAGATTCACGAAGCTTGATATAATGGCTCCTTTAATCAAAGACCTACTAAGTATTTTCTTCCTAAAGTTTCTAGAACATATCCTGTTCCCATTCTCACACTTTCTCAAAAACTGCCATTATTTGTTGGGCCAAATCCAAGCCATGCTGTGAAAGAAAACAATATTCTCTCTGCGAGATGCTTTCTAAATGCTCAAAGCTGGTCGTCCAAGAAGCTGTGTGCACGCTAAGAGCTGCACAAGATAATGCACTGGGGTGTGAAAAAATTATTATAATTTCTATTTCTAGTTGATTTTATCTAAATTAAAATGGAATTTTACCAATTTTAATGGATTGGGACAACAATCTGTGTACATTGTTTCTAAATAAATAAAATGTAGAGGCATGCAAACTCAAATACTTTTTACTGGTAGGATGAGTAAGGAAGAGGTTGAGATTCCACTGCTCTAATGAATGAAGTTTCCATTTTCCTAAACCTTTCAGAGTTTATTATTGCCTTGTATCATTGTACTTAGATTTAATGTATTTGTGACTTCTTTTTCCAGATAGAATGTTAACTGGAGGACACGAACTATTTATTCAACTCCTTCGTCCCATACCCAGCACTTAACCCAGAGGTACCAATTAGTGGGCATTAAATAACGATTTGGAGATGCACCGACTTGTCACATTTCTTTCAGTCTATTAGTTTTCTAATGTCAGTGTGATTGGCAGAACCACCGATGGGCTTTCTCACCGTTTTGTTTTCACATGCTCTGTCATCCAGAACCACTCTTCATTCACACTTCCTTCTGATGAACGTATGCATCTTCTTTGTGGTTCAATGCCAATGTTACCACTTCTACACTAGCTTTCCTATTTCCTCAGCCTCAGTTAGTTCCTCTTTTCTTCCTTCCTTCCCAACTCACACATAGCTCTGTTATGGTAATTGCTATGCTGTGTGAGCTCTCCTGGATTCTGAATTTACAAGGGAAAGATTTATGTTTTGTGCCTTGTGTGTAACATAGGAGATGTCAAGGCATGTTCTTGAATGATTGGTTGCATAATGAAGGAAAAAAAAAAGTTGCCTTTATCCTTAGTCTATGGAAGTAAAAAATGTCTTAAAAGTATGTTTACAAGTTTAAAAGAATAGAGAGCATCATCTAATCATCTTAAAGAGACAGCATCTTTTCACTTCAATGTGTGAATAAAGAATTGCTGTGCTAGGAGCTAAAAAAAATTTTAGGCAATGCTTTAGTTCAGTTTTCTTTGAAAGGTAGCAATTTATAAACAATTACAAGTGAGAAATGCCCAGAAGAATGCATAAGAACCCCAGAGAATTGATCGAGTGATTTTAGGAAATAAATGGATGAAGTCAACAATAAATGACAGAATAAGAAATCATCTTAGTCAAAGTGCATCTTTTTGGAATGGGTGTTTTAGATGAATCTTTCTATAGGGTTTCTTTATTTAAATGAACATTTGAATATAGTATTTGAAAATTTTCTATATTTGTATTATTCCAATGTATTTTTAAATCTCATATTTTCTGGCAACTGAGAATAATCCATCACATTAAGTGTACATTTCCAGAACAATTCCAACTGAGAAGTTTTGTAATGTGCTCAACTTACTATTGTGTATTCAATGCCAGAAACTCTAAAGAGATTATCAAGGACGTTTGGGGCCCATCCAGTGATTAGAAGGCCTGATTTTTATCCTGAAAAGGAGAACAAAATGTTCTGGTCTTTAAAGTAAATGAATGTTCACACTGATCATTGGGGAAATACTTTATTTTAAAAAATTAACTAATTGTTAATTTATCAATTTGTGGCAAATCTGGTGTTCGAGGTAAGTGATGGGGTTGTAAAAAGTAACTGGTATTCAAAACTGTTTGTAGTGACATTGGCATTGGGTAGGAGAACTACTGCCTCATTCCCAAGTGTACCTGGACCATGGCACGGAGTAACACAAAGTGGGTTTTGGCCATTTACTGAGGAACATCAAGAACAGCAAAAATTACGTGGAAGTACAAATTTCATCACAGTAACAGCTTTGTTTTTTGTTGGTTTTTGTAGTATGTGGGTAGCTCCCTGACTGGGAATCGAACCCAGGCCGCAGCGCTGACAGCGCCAGCGCCGAAGCCTTAGGCCACTGCACCACCAGGGAGCTCCCACATTAACAGCTTTGATGTCTTGCCTAATGCTTTAAACTTTAGGCGTGTAATCTAAATCTTGCTTTAATAATAAATTGTTCATCTTCATTTCATATTTGACATTAAAATGATTACAAAGTGAAGGAGAAGAAGAAACAGGAAGTCACAACTTATGTTCTCTATTCTAGATGCTGGAAATTCTAAAGTTAATAAATCAGAAGAGTTCCTGCCCCCAGAGGTTCTTGTTCTGGAGAGACAGGACATGTCGTAAACACACAAATAAACACAATCATTTCAAACATGAGAAATGCCATGATTGAAATTGGACAATACAAGAGAAAATGACTGCTGGGCATGGGAGTGGGTCCTCCCTTGGTACTGTGATTAGCATATACTGATGAGAGGATATTCAAGCCAAGACTTGGAGAAGTCAGGCCAATAAGAAGCCAGGCAAAGAGAATCTAATCAGTCTAGATGGAACAGAGTGACCAAGGAGTCAAGTGCAGTAGAGAATATAAGCCAGCTAATATATATATATATAATGCCATGTCACTATATGTAATGACATATTTCTGCCAATAATACATAATGTGAATCTAATCATGAGGAAAAAAAAAACCCAAATTCTGCAATACAGAATCTTTAGAAGTTCAATGTCATAAAAAAAAAAAAAAATGAAAGGCTGAGGAACAACTCCAGAATAAAAGAGACTAAAACAAAACAGAAAATGAAACATAAAAACAAATAACAACAAAAAAACACAATCAAATGCAATGTGTTCTCCTGAGATTGGATACTAAATGGAAGGATTTTGTGAAATGCTTTTTATTCATCTTTTGAGATATATTTTTTCTTTTTTAGTTTTTAAAATGGTGATTATCATTAATTGATTTTCAAATGTTAAACCAACCTGTATTACTCAGATAAACCACACTTGAGTCCATTCTCACCACAAGAACAAAAAGTCAGTTTTGCAAGATTGTAGAATATGAGTTCAATATACAAAGTTGATTGCATTTTTATATACGAGCAATGAACAATCAGAAACTGAATTTTTAAAAATACCACTTATAATAGCATAAAAATTATAAGCCTCTTTTAAAAATATGCAAGACCTCTATATTGCAAACTGCAAAATGTTCTTGAGAGAAATTAAAGAATGTCTAAATAGATGTAGAGATATACTATATTCATGGCTTAGAATACTCAAAATTGTTAAGATGCTAATTCTTTCAAAATCAATTTACAGATTCCAAACAATCACAATCAAAATTTCAACAGGCTATTTTGTAAAGACAGACAATCTGATTCTAATATTCACAAATGCAAATGAGAAGAAGCAGAATACATAAAACAAATTTGAGAAAGAAGAACAAATTTGGATGACTTGCACTACCTATTTCAAGATTTAATATAAAGTGATAGCAATCAATACAGTTCAGTATTGACATAAAAATAGATATAGTTAAAGGAAACAGAATAGAGAATCCAGAAAGAGACCATACATGGACAATTGATACCTGACAAAAGTGTCAAAATTTTAAAACTGTACTTATGTTTGTAACAAAATTATACAAAATTTAAAATTGTATATATTAAATATGTACAGTTGATTATATGTTAATTATACCTAAACCATAATGTCAAAATTTTAAAACTGTACTTATGTTTGTAACAAAATTATACAAAATTTAAAATTGTATATATTAAATAGGTACAGTTGATTATATGTTAATTATACCTAAACCATAATGTGCTTATTAAAATAAATTAAAGACTATATTTTAAAAACCAAAAATGTCTATTAACAAGCTTATTTTATAATTCCATTTTTTGTATTCTGAAAAATTAATAGGTATAATGAAAAGAACTATTTTCTCAAAATTCCAAGAAGAGCTGGTTATCTCAATAGTTTCTGGATTGGTGTTTTTATCTTCTAAGATGGCTGGATATGTATACTCATAGTCATACTCCAACAGTTTATTCACTGTATATTTTATTTAGACTGATTTCTCATTAACTCCCACATTGCTAAAAGCTTTATTGCTCTGATCCTTGCGAACATTTTATTGCTTTTATTGCTTTCTACAACTCTGATCAGAGCCAAGTACAGCCACGTGATATGAAGTCTAGCTATATGTCGGCCACCATTTCAGTAAAAGTCCTCACTTATTGCTAATGGTCTAAAGACGCCCTTTAAATTTAAGTATAGCTCCTTTATGGTTGGGTCATCTTTACTCATTCATGATGTTGAAACAAGAAAGGAAAGCCAAATCTCTTTAGCCTCGGTATTCAATCAAGATGAAAAAAGGAAAAATGGCATATAAAATATATTGAGCAAAATTGCCAATCATCATGTAATCAATGAATCTTTTATTGTTGTTACATCTTTACCATTATGTCCCAATGAATGTCCCTCCATTTATCTATCTATAAGCATCACCCTCCTAGGTGTCTGTTTTGAGACAGAGAGAGCTATCAAACAACAGCAACAACAACAAAACAAACAAACAAAAATGGTTAGTAATGAGCTGGATTGCAAATTCTCTCTGCCTGACACCAAAGACTGTGCTTGTCACCATTCTAGTGTACTGCTTCCCACAAATGCCAACAAATGTGCCTAACATATATGGATCTCATAGTAAGTGCTCAATAAATTGTTCCGTAAGCGAATAGAATTGAAGTTTGTATTAGGAAGAGGGGGATGGTTGCATTCCAGAACTTTTTTTTTTGGCATGGTAACATGACCTTGCAATGCAGTTCCATTTCTCTGCAGTTTCCTGAATGATTTCCCACTGCATTTGCTATGCATCATCCATTGCCAGAAAGGCAGATGCTCTTTCTTTGGTCTATATTTGTTCAGTAGTCACACTGTGCATGCTACTAATTGGTCAGTTGAGACTCATCATATGTATTCCTTCAAGATCCAAACAATGTGAATTCTGTCGGGGACAGAGAGCAGTTGATAGATACATTTTAGCCTGTGATCTTATTCTATAAAACATCAGCCGGTGCTTACATTTGCTGTTCTAAACATTAGGAGTCAAAATCCTAGTATCTTCTGCTCAATTTTGCTGTAAATCTAAAACTACTCTAAAATAATAAGGTCTTTAAAAAAAATCCCCTCTTTTCTTCTCATTTGCATTGCATTCCATATCCCACCCCTTCCTCAGAGAAACAACGGAAGGAATTCAACGTGACTATATAACTAGCTGCCTGGGTGGTAAATACCTATATATGTTTGTGTGTATGTGATTTGTGCTTTTTATAAAAATATTCTTTGTTGATACAGGTATATTAATTTTTATATTAATATTAATTTTTTTAAAGATCTAATTCTCCAGACATATTTTTAGGGAAAGATCCAACACACCAGGAGTGCCTACCATTTATGTTAGGATTTTGCATAGTATGAGCAATCCTATGAGAAATTATAAGAAAATCAAGGTTGCAAGAAATTAAGGGTATTGTTACATTTTACGTGGCATATTCTGGATAATTCGTTCCCAGCCGTCCTTATTTTCATGTTCCACAGGATTCCTATTATGGGAAAGTTGCAGCTTTCTAATGGCCTTGACACTCTTCCTGTCTTGAGTCCTTCTGCTTTCCTCACCGTTAGGAGGGGTTAAAGCTAGTTGTAAAGAATCCAAGGTTTGTGCTGATGCAATACCCACCCAACAAGAGAGCAGAGTTGCGTCATCTCTTCGCCTCTTGTTACCCATGGTGAGGTCTGCCAAATGGTGGAGTAGACCCACGTGCAGGAACTTGACATAGCCTCCCACAAGCTCCCTGGGGGCTGTGCATATCATGGTGGCACTTTGAAGGCCCTCTGGTCCTGCTCTGGGAAGGCAGAGCGGGAAAGGCAGGAAGGCCATGAGTAGAGAAAAACCTCATTAAACACAGAACTGGGTATAGTGATTAAAAAAGCACAGGTAGAGAGCATAAAGGTTGGAGGTCAATGACATGTTTCATTAGCTCCTCCAGGCTTCTAATGGAATATGGATTAGTTTGCCCTTTGAAGGATGGTTCAGCAGAAGTCAGTGGTAATGTTCTCCTTGCAGAATACATTACAAAACTTGTTCTTCTGCCACAGCTGATATATCATCATTTTTTAACAGGCAAGTAAAGTTTTTTCAAGGAAGAATCTCATGGAATAGAATGGATAGAACAACACGAGGGAAGATACTAGACTCGTTTATAGATCTTCTCTTTTATAAATGTACTTTCAACAGCACATCATATGTTCACGTAATTTCAAAAATATTTTTGAGTTGTAGGACACAAGGGTGCCATTTCCAGATTTTGGCTGGGGAAATTTAGACAGTATAACCAAGTTATTTAGCCCACGCCTTATATGGATTTGTGGCAGAAACACAGGTCTCGCAACGCCATGTGCTGTCAGTGACTAGTTGGACTTAGTGTACTTCTCTCGTGCCAGCAAAGACTATGCACTTTCCTGCGGTTTCTGGAGTTTGGCTGCCCTGGAGTGAAATGTCATCATTGTTTTGAATGATCACCATCACTGTATAACAGGTAGAACCTACAAGTAATGTGGCTATGCAAATAAATAAATAATAAAAATAAAATGATAAGTTGTCTTTATGGAGGAAAAAACACCCATGAATAAGACTCAAGCGATACCACTTCTTACCCTGACGTTGATTTTTCCTGCCAACGACAGGATTCTCTGAATATTTACAAATTAAATGACTACACAGGAAGAACTAGGGGTCCACCAATGTGGAATGAGAGCTCCATGTCTGTCTTAACCACAGTCCCATTGGAAAAAGAAAAAATATGTATTTTATTCTCTTCAAGTCATTTAGGTCAGAGAGAGTCTTTTGGACTATCTGCCTGACCCATATGCCTCCTACAGGCGCTCAACAAAATGTGCTGATTTTAGAATTGCTTTTAATTTCGAATTGACATAAACGGCCCTGTGCTCTGGCAGTCACATTGCCCCGTGGAAATACCGAAAGGGGACCTGACACCTACAGCAGGAGAAGATTTTTCATCTCCAAATTCCTCATTTCTTGAACTTTGAAACTACAAAGGAATGTTAATTACTCCAGTCTTTCCCTCCCTTTTTAAGAAAAGAGAAACTATTTTAATCATTGTGGAACATGGTTCAACACAGATTCAGGTAACTTACTTACTTGTCTTTTGAAATTTAGATGCACTGTTTCTATAGTGATTGATTTGTAGCCTGACCCAGTTTCCAGGGCTGAAGTAGAACACAGTTCGGTGGATTCCCCAGAGATATGGGAGTGAAGTGTTTGAATTCAGGCGCTGGAGTAGGACAGATTGGGATTTAGTCCCCGTCTCTGCCTTGCACCGGCTTGTGCACGCCGTGCAGTTACGTGATCACTCTGAGTGCATTTGCTAATCACTAAAACTGGTACTGCAATAGGAATTTGCCCATATTTAGTTCTTCCTTCACATTATCTGATGCAATGCCTGAAAGTATCTAGCAAACGGTGTGCTCATTATAAATGTCAGCTGTTCTTACTACCACCACTCTGCATGGGAAGAAGTGATAAGGATTCTAAGCCACATCTCCAAGGTTGGAAGGATCCAGCCAACTGCAGAAGGTCATGATGTGTGTTGACTGACATAGTTACAGCTGGGTTGGAGGAGGTGCAGGTGAGGTCATGACCTCTGAAAGGGATTTGGGAATCAACTGGTCAAACTAAGAGTTATTAAGTGTGAACGCGTTATTAGGAGCCGGGACCAGAAAGTAACTCCAATTAATGTAGCTCATGGAACTGATGGACACGCAGGCCTGAGAGCGATCAGGGATGTGGGGGGCCTAGGTGGAATGTTCCAAAATCATTGCCCAGAACCCACCTGGTGATGTCACTGGACCCCTGCCTTTGGTAACCCTTCCAAGAAGCAGAAATTCTCCCTCTGCCTACTTGTTTTCACAACAATCTTCAAACTCAGAGGTTTAGACGGGTGACTCTGAGCAGGAAAAGGGATCAGTGGAGTGGGCATACCTGTCCACTTTCTGAATGGACTCAGAGGGTAGAAGACCCCCGTGTACAGAAAGGCTAAGGAGATGTGGACCACTCAAAAAGCTTTGTCCCCTGTAAGAGGACAGAATCGATGTCAGGTGTATTATCAGAACCAACAGTAGCTGTGTGAGTCATTCTGCAATGCGATCTGTGCTCAGAATGTAGGTCAACAATTAGCCTGGCTGAGTTACCTAGCGCCTGAGGCCCCTTCCCGATCGTTGTGCTCCGGAAGGCATCCGGCCTGTCCCCACAGCAGCCCCTCAGCTATGAGTATGCTCTCCAAATGCTTATGTGAAAAGCTGGGGGTTGACCCCTTGGGAATTAAAGCGGTTTTCCTCATGTTGATGGCTTCCACCATTCATCCAGGGTTGGATGGGAGAAGATAGCACCAGGTTTTTGATGTGAAAACAGGAGACACTCATAAAGGTCAGTCTGGTTGCCCTGGTCCTACCACCTCCAGCCATAGATCAAACTTTTCCTTCCTCATGTCTGGGGGCAGGGAGCCTGAAGCCTGTAAATCACGTCCTTACAAGTGAATCCATTTATTCAACTTTAGTCTACATAGAAAACATAAACATAATTCTACCCATTATTGATGAAAAAATAAATATACGGTTTTATCTACAAGTAACATGATTTTTATAAAGGGGAATTTTGAAATAACAAACTGGAAATGTTAATTATCCCACCCTTCTAACAAAGCTGGTCCTTTTGGCCCATTTTGGGTCATGGATCCTCTGTGGACCATTCAGCCCACAGGGGCAACACGCTGTTTTCTTTTATCAGGCACCCAGGCCCTGCTGCCTCCCAAGCCTCACCCACAGTCAAAGGGTGCCCTCATTTTGCACATGGGGAAATGGATAGCATTTCCACTGGGATCAGACCCCTGGTCTCCATAATATCTAATAAGTGATTCCTTAAATACTTATCGTTCTCTCTCTCTCCCCACCATCTCTCTCTCTTTCCCTTCTTCTCTCCTTATATTTTTTCCCTCAACTCCTTTCGTTAGTTGGATTAGACAATGTTAAAAAAAAACCTCTTTTCTTGGGAATTGTCCAATGGTAAGCTACAGTCACATATTAATCATACAACAGCTGCTATGCTTGTTAAGCACCTAGTGTATGCAAGAAGGTTTATACGCGCTCTTTTGAATTTTAATAAAAATATTCTCGCAAGTCGTTGTTAACCCCTTTGTACAGACCAGGCAGCTGAGGTTCTTCCAGGTAAAGGACTTGCTCAGGGTCACGCAGCCACCCGGTGTTAGAGGTGGGACCAGAAGCGAAGTGCCCACAGAGACCACATCGGTGCTCTCCGTCACGCAGCCTGTCCCGGAAATATGGCAGACAGGTTCAGGGTCGATTTGGCGTTTAAAATGGAGTGCTTGTAGATAAGACTATTTAATTCAAGACGAAATGGTTATTTCCCTGAAGCATTTGGCTTAACTGAATCTAAGAAGCTGTTACTTGCTGGCTTGTCGATGAGCCATGACGGGAAAAAATAACTTTTATGATGTGTGTGCTCCTGAAGCTGTGCCTCTGAATGGCCAGTGACTGACTGAGTGAAATGTAGCTGATAGGAAAGTGGAAACAGCAAGCAGCGTGGCCTCAGAAATGATGTAATGCCCCCCAGCCCACGCCCACCGTCTGTAAAACATCTTGGCAACAGGTGTCTTATGAAATGGCGAGACTTGGAGAGCCCCCCACTTAGTAAATGCAGGCACTTCTCATGAAGACCCCCTTAGATCAGTGTGTTTTGAATCAGTCCCCCCACCAAGTAATCAAACTGTGTGACATCCCTTCTCCTGCCCTTGCACCCACCCTCACACATGGCTTTATTCATGGGGACCTGAGGCACAGTAATGTGTGTGGTAGTACCCGGTGTGGGGCGTACAGCTACGGGAGGGGGAGACAGGCGTGGAGGGAGAAACCTCTGCATGTGCCTTTGAGTAATTCTTCCGGAACAGAGAAGTACAATAGCTAGTGGATGAAAGGCTTTGTGCTGATTAATAAAGAGGTCGTCCCTAGAAAAGGAAACGGTGCACTTTGTGGTACCTGGTACTCTTCCAGAGTTTTAACACTAAACAGACGTCCGCAGAGTCAGTGTCTGAGTCGTTCCAGGAGCTCGCACAGATTCGTTTGTCACTTGCTCAGCGTTGTGCCAGTATTAATTCTTTACACACCCTTCATGGTGTCATGCTCTAATTGGCAGTGGCATCGTTGTCTTTGTGCCAATCTCATTGCTCCATGCCTTTGGAGTAGGTGGTGTGAGGACAAGAGGAATTAGTCGCTAGACTAGATCACAACGACTGTCAAGTTCTGCAGGCCCGAGAGCGGGGCGCCACGTGCCCTCCCAGGCAGCAGGCCCACCGCGGGCCTTCAGGGAGCAGGGCGGACACGCCAGAGGGTGCAATGCAGCCCGAGAGGCTCCCCACCCGGGTATATTCGATGGCTCTCAAGAACCGGGTGTATGGGAAGCCAATGCCCTCTCTTGCTCTCTCTCTCTCTCTCTCTCTGTCTCTCTCTCTCTCTCTCCCCCCTTTTTCCTTCCTTTCCTTCTTTTCTGGCACCATAAAAATACAAGAAAATTCAATGATTCAGTAATAAAAGTACTAAGTGCATATTATAAAAGTGATGGAAAAGTTTGAAGAAGACACTACATGGCACCTGACTACACGGGGTACAGATAAGCACTGTTAATGTGCTTTCACGTGGCCTTCCGGCCCATTTCTGCTGTGTGTGTGGGTCTGAAAGTGGCAGGCAGGGTCTGAAAGCCGAGAATGTCCTGCGCTTGTCTTGCAAAGACAAATGTAATTTGCTGTAAAATGACGTCGACGTATGAGGCCTGAATTAAAATATTTCCCATTGGCCGCTCTAAAACCTATATTGTTTACATTTTGGCATATTCTACAACAATTTTAGTTCTATAAACAAGTTGAAAAATAGCCTAAAGTGTCTCTGTATGCCTTTAACCCAGATTCCCAAAATTCAACATCAGACCACAGTGGCTTCATCAATCTGTCTTACTTTGTCCTCTATATATGATACATAGATAATAGATCATTTTTTTCTAAAGCATTTGAGAGTAAGTTGGAAGTTGCCTACCCTGTATAATTTAGTGATGAATGTTTCAGTGCCTAGTTCCTAAAAATAGAGCATTCTTTTATGTAACTATAACTATCAAAATCAGAAAATTAACATTAATCCAGAAATATTACCTAACCTACAGACCTTATTCAAATGTTTCAAGTTGTCCCCCTAACATCCTTCAGAACAAACATGAACGATAGGGGCGTCTGTGTGTCTGTGTGTGTATGTATGTGTCTGTGTGTGTGTGCGTGTGTGTGTGTGTGTGTGTGTGTGTGTGTGTGTATTCCATGTCTGCCCTGGAATGCAATCCAGGATTACCCATAATGTTTGACTGTTAGGCTTTTTTAGTCTCTTTTGATATGGAAAGCTCCTCAGCCTTACTTTCTTAGCCATGACATTTTTGAAGAGTACAGGTCATTCATTTGGGAGCATGTCCTTCTTTGGTCAGTGCTGTTTCCTCAGAGATTCAGGTTTTGCATTTTTGAGCAAGAATACTACAAAATATTGCATCATTCTCAGTCCATCTTATAAGCAGGCATGGGATAACTCATCTCATTACTAGTGATATAGGTGTAAGATAAAAATTGGAATTATCATATATATGTGTACATACAGTCCTGGTTTTTAATATTTAATATATATTGTGCTCACTGTCCCAATCAACAATATTCTTTGGCAATAGGATTTTAATATTTGCATACTATTTCCTCATATGGGTGAATCTGAATTTATTAAAATATATCCCTACCATTGGTCATACAGGTTGTTTCCATTATTTGGTGTTCTAAATAAGACTGTAAAGACTACCCTTGTATAAGAATATTTCTTAGCATTTTTTTTATTAAATTAGTAGAAGTAGAAATATTAGGCCAAAGCATTCAAACTTTAACCCCCTTCTACATATTTTCCTTCTCAGATTTATTAAACAAATTTACTATCTAATTATAAGTTAAAATGATTTCCTTTTTTAACTTTACTGGTATTATTACTGTTTTGTTTTTTTTTTTAATCTCTGTCCTTTTGAGAGTGGGATATAAAATGCAATTTAGAATATGGATTTCCTAGTTCTGGTTTTGCTGAAGATGTAGAAAATTACAAGAGAATGTTACTTTTAGCCTAATAATGAGAAAAGCTAGAATATCTATAAAATCATAACACTTCCTGAAGCTATTGGAGAACTGAAGTTTGAAACCAGACCAGTGATCTAATTTCCAAAGGGTGACAAGGCTCTCTGAGATAGGACTGATTCCCCTTTGACTGAACACGGAAGGAAGGGGGCCACCACGACAGAAGGTAAGATAAAATCAACTAAAATTTTTAAAATCTTGTTAAAAACTGAGTGTGAGCAGGTATCTGCTCAGACTAACCACAAGGCCCGTGCCAGGTGAGTTCCCAGTCACAGCCAACTCGTTGTGGGTCTCCAGTAGACGTGTACCAGGCGTACAGTGACAGAAACGTATCGTGGCAGCTTCTGAAGACCGTAGGGCACTGAAGGTTATAACAGTGCCATCGAATGCCAGGCAGGCCGACGACCGACTCTGATAACTCACCGAGCTGCTGCCCAGGCAGAAGAGGACGTGTGTCCCTTACCAAGTGGAAATACTGTGCACCTCAGCTTTTGTCACCCTTCTATATACGATACTGAGCATTTAATAAAACACGATGAGACGTATAAAATTAAAAACAGCAAAAAAGGACTCATTGTCAAGAGATGCATCAACTCTAGAACAAGACTTAGAGATGACTCAGGTGTTATAACTATCAGATCGAATCTTTAAAAAACTAGGACTGGCTTTGGGGTAGAATGGAATAAGACCCCCTAAGATCACCTCCCTGAAAAATAAACAATAATGGAACTTAGGTCGAACACAAAACAAAAACAAACACAAACAAAGCAACCTCCTGAGGACAACGGAAAGTGAACAGAAGCGTGGAGACTGGTGGGGAGTGCACACTTGCTGGGAGAAAGGGATTTGAAGAACTCTACAGGAGGGTTCCTACCCCAGCTTTTGGCCTGAGTCACAGTGGTGACGGGGCATCGAGTACCAGAAACGAGGAACCGGAAAAACGTGCATGCTGTAAAGAGCGAGGGCCTTCTAGGAGGGAAAGAGTCAGAGAAGGCACCCCAAACCCTGGCCACCATGTCTCTGACCCCGACACATGCAGGCACAGACCCACCAGAGCTCAGCGAAAGCAAACTATCTGGATTGAAATCACAGCTGCTGCTCAAGCAAAGAGTTTGCAGTTCAAAGCCACTGCCACATTGTTCCTTTTCCATGAGACATTAGTTCTGAAGGTGCTCGATAGCCTGGGGAAGCACATGACATCGCTGAGAAGTCACGGTGCTTTCTCGGTTGGCATTTCCTTCAAGTAACTTTCCACTCATTGATTTGTTGTCCATCGAAGCCAGGACTTTAAACACACGTGCATCACAGAGTTCGTGTTACACCTTATGCCTCACACAGACACAAAGCTGGTATGTGACACTCCCTCTTTCTTTTCTCTTGAGAATGTATTCCCCGTTCTTGGTCCTTTCGGATTGTAACCTGGACATCGTGAGTCATAGAGATTCTAGATTCTATTGTATTTTTCCAGTAAGTACTGTTTCTTCAAATAATGTAATTCACAGTATCAACAGATTTATAACTGTTACTAGGCACTGCCCTGAAGATGTATTGTAACAGAGAATAAGTCAGAAAAGTTCTTCAGCCTCAAGCAGATAACCATCATACACTAGAGACCAGGGGTCAGTGCACGTTTTATGTTAAGGGTTACATAGGAAATATGTTAGGCTTTGCAACTATTCGACTTGGCCATTGTAGCACCAAAACAGCCATAGATAATATTAATACATAAGTGAATGAGTATGACTGTGTTGCAATAAAACTTAATGTAATAAAGCAGATGGTTTAGCCCATGGGTCAAAATTTTCCAACCCAAGTACCAGGGAATGAAAGCACAGTTTATTCTTGATACTTAGGTAAAGTGGTCGGAGAAGACCTCTCTGAGGAGAAATATTTTAGCTGAAGCTTTGGGAGATCAGAGTGTTCTGGGAGAACAAGTGGGAAACATACGAGTGGAAAGGCCTGGGCTGTTCCAGGAGCTGTCAGAAGTCTAGGGTGGCTGGGGTGTGGTCAGCAAGGGGCAAATTAAAGTTGGAGAGCAGGTGAGGAAGACCTTGAAGGAGGAAGATCTTTCAGGGCTTAAAGGTTGGCGGGAGGAATTGAGATTTTCTTTCACACGCAAGGGAGAGTACCTGAAGGGTTTTAAAAATGAAGGTGATGTGATCTGACACATAATTCGAAGGCCACGCAGCCTGTCACGTGAGCAGATTGGAAGGTAACAAGAGGAGCCTGAAGGGACCCAGCCTGCAGGCATTTGCAAGACTCCTCTGAGAGCCAATTGATACTTTCACATCGTTTACTACTATTATTTGTCCTATGAGGTCGTAGCCCATCAAGTAGTTACTGTTACTATCCATAATTCAAACTTAGAAACCAAAGCAACTCGTCCTAGGGGGTGGAGCTGGGGTGTAAACTCAGAAAGACTGGTTTTCAGCTCTGTCTTAGCCCCTCTGTCTCCCATCGCCCCTCGACCTTAAGTCGCCCTTCCCACCACTGCCTCCGGCGCGGTTGTGTGGTTTCCAGAATTCTCTGGCTCCAGCCCCTATGATTCAGCAGTAAGCCGCACCACCTTTGGCTTTCGGCACTTGCTTACAGCCAAAAGCCCGTGTGTTGGGCGCCCACACGCCGAGGAGCCCGCGCGCGCTGGAGGCAACCTTCTCACCTCTGGCGTGCGTGCCAGAGGATGTTCACGCGGCAACCTGGCTGCCACCGAGCACACCGCGGAGCCTGGCAGGACTCCGGAAATGTCATTATTCAGAAAAAAATGTGCTGAGAAGATTGCAAATGCTTTAAATGTCAGCTCGTCTTTTGTTCTTAATGACTGATTTGTCCTCATCTTCAACATGTAGTGTTTGTTTTTTTTACTCAAGCTGCAAGCACTTTTTGAGATGACGATTTCGCATTCAATTCATCACATTGGAAGACTATGGATATTTGAGGTCGAAGGTAATCACAAGATCTCTCTGCCTGATAGTTTTCAAACTGTGCTCTGAAGAGGCTGAAGGAGATCCAAGGGAAATATGGAAGTCCAAGAGGAACAAACCTCCCTCAAATCCAGCATTTTCCTTATTTTGCCACTGGCAAAAAATGTTACCTTATCCAGTAAGGTGATTACATCAACTGCCTTGATTTTTATAGATAAGGTAAGATGCAGAGAAATTACATGATTTGCTTAAAGAACCCATAAAGACTCAGTGACAGGATAAGAACTAGAACTTATCATAAGCCCTGAATTCACCTTGCGAATCAAGGTGATGAAATATTGGGTCAATGACTTGTATCTATTATTGTGTGTTTAGGCAAATCCTTTTGTCTTACTTAAGCCTCTTCATCTATAAAAGAATTGTAGTTGCTTTTGTTTTCCTTCTTTTTACTATACCATTTTCTCTCAGAAGTGTCACTTCCAAGGAGGTGAGGAAGGGTGAGAGGAAATTTTAAAAGACCAGCTTTGGACAATAGTCTCTTCTTGCTTGCCCGTTACTTCACTTGGAGTGCTCTTCGTCACACAAGAGCTCTTGTTTGCTCTGTTAAACAATGCAATCCACAGTCTGAATAGGACACTTGCACACAGTAGGAGATCCATAAACACTTGCTTTGTATGTAGATTTATCAACCCCTGCAGGGTTGAATAACCCACTTCGATCTAGGGTATCCTTAGCCATTAGTAATGGTGCAGTGCCATCTGCTGGCGACTCGAAACATTACAATTGCATCCATGAAAACAGAGTCTTGACTTTTTCCTTTTTTGTTTTTATATTGCTTTAACAGTGTTTAGAGAAAATACTGTGGGAACACTTTGTCTTTTCTAATAAAATTTAAAAATATGATCTCTGTAGACCAGAAAACCTTTTCATTTTCTGCACGAAATGATAAAACACGTATCCTCCTCTGTACTGAGAGATCTAAGAAACCTGAGAAACGCGGGATGAACCGATGCACCTGAGCAAGGAGGTGCCGCGCAACGGTGTGGGGCGCCCCCCTGTGGACACTGAGAGCCTTACCTAGAAGGAAGGGCTAAAGGTTGGGCTCCGTTGGTGAGCTTGAAAACCCTTTCTTAAAGAAATTAAAATTGTGAGATTTCGAAAAATTCCATGTCATTTGCTATTGGTCCTGCTTCTTTAGAAACAAAATCTTCTTCAGCATGTCTAAATTCTTCATACCATGTTTTAAAATAAACCCCTGTAAACAAAATTTGTTTCTTACTGGAAACAAACAGCCGTGGTAGGTTGCTGCCACATGAGATTTCTCTGGTCCTCGATTTTGCCTATGACATATGGATTGTTCTAGAGAAAGTCTAAGGTAATTACAGCTCCAAATACCATTAAATCTACCCTGTTCCAAGAGTGTCCTTCCCTATCTTGGACGCAGTGCCTGTGAATAGAATTTACGTGGCAAAGGGACTTTACAGATGGAAAGAATTAAGGGTCTTCAGATGGGGAATTATTCTGAATTACCCAGGTGGGCCCACTGTAACCACCAGGACCCTAATAAAAAGGGGGAAGGGAAGCAAAGTCAGGGAATGCAATGGGACAATGGAAACAGACTAGAGTGATACGGCCACTGACTAGCCAAGGAGTTTTGACTTCTGACCTCCAGAAACATTAAGAGAACAAATTTGTGTTGTTTGAAGTCACCAGATATGTAGCAAGTTGATACAGAAGCAACAGATAATATTATCTATGTATCTTTAACCAATAAGGATTTTTTTTACACAATGTTATGCCATTATCAGACTTCACAAAATTAATAATTCCTTAATAGCATCAAATTCCATATTCAACTTTTCTTAACTTTGTAGCTCTATTACCATGTATTGTCATCACCTGTTTAACACACCTGCTTTCCATACTAGACCATGAGCTGATTAAGGGGGTGGGGTGATTTTATTCAGGAATATGTCCCCTACAGTGCCCAGTTTGTGGTATAGAGTAGATGCTTAATAAAAGCAGGTTCAGTTGAAATGAATCACGTCAATAATAGCTTTGAGGTAAAACTTCTGAAAATGCTACTTTACTATTATGACTGTATCACACTATAATGACAAAGTAACAAGCTATTGATTGGCCACTCTGTGACAGTTCATGTATGGTTTTTAATTTCATTATTATTATAACAGCTTTGTAAAATAGGTAGCATTATCTTATATAGTCAGTCAAACTGAAGTCTGGGAGTTCAGTAAGTTAATAAAGTTCATCTATTAATAACAGGTGATTTGCAGAGGCAAAACTCAAACCCTGGAAATACTCCAAATGACCCTGCCTTCCTCATGAACAGCAGCTGCTCGGAGAGCAGAGTGCGAGAGCAGACAGGACGGGAGGGAACCATGATCACCTGTGGCAGAACTGTAGGCGGCAGGGTTCTAAGTGGGAGAGTCCCTGAAGCCAGGTGAATTAAGAATGTGATGATTAATATTTTGTGTAAAATGTCACTTAGTTCCTGAGATGAGATTGATGAAGAATGAATGTCATCCCACCCAAAAAACCCAAACAAACAAACAAACAAAACCAGTATCAGCTGCAGTAAATGCAAAATGAAGCCCTTACAAGGCGATGATGGTATCATATGGTTCCCGAATCCGTTTGGATCTTTCCCTCTTCGGCTTACTGACTGTGGTTGGGTGAATGGTGCCTCCTAAAGATGTCCAGACAGGTCCTCATCCCTGGGCCTGTGAATGTTACCTCGGGTGACAAAATGGACTTTGCAGATGTGATTAAATTAAGAATCCTAAAATGGGGAGCTGATCCCTGATAAATTCTGTGGCCTTTGGGAGCATAGCCTGGTGGACACCTTGCCTTTAGCGCAGTGAAGCCGCTTTGGGACTTCTGGCTTCCAGAGTCCTGAGAGAATACGTTTGTATTGTGGTCGCTTGTCACAGCAGCCAGCGGAAACGAGTAGACTCACAGCTCGTAGAAAGATTCTCTCTAATCACTGCTACGCTTTAGCCTGTGGGAGAGGCACGCTTCAGAAACACTGCTGTAAAGTATGTGTGTACCTCAAATCGGCTTCTGCATGGACTTCCATTATGAAATCGCAGAAGTTGTTTTACAGAACCCCAAGGACTGCTTCTCTAGCACCTATCACATTGTTCTAAAGAAAAAAAAAAAAAAAAGCTCACGAATCACAACTGCAGTTTGAGGAATTTTGAAAACGTGAGAAACAGCATTCCCAGCACCCCAGGAAGCCGCCACTGGGCCTCCACACGGCCACGACCACCTCCTCCCGAAAAGCTACCAGTGTCTTGACTTTAGCTGTTTTGGAACCTCATAGAAATGACATCAACAGCGCGTATTCTTTTCTGTCCGGTTTCTTGCACTGAGCATCCTGCTTTTGAGCATCGTAGCTGTAATTTCTTCATTTTCCCTAATGAATAATGTTTGTCCTATCAAGAATATGAGTTCTAGTTTCTTTCGATATTGACAGACAGATCATTTTAGCCATTTTAGCCACATGAAAATCCGATAAGATCAATAAACTTGCCCCCCCGCCCCAAATAAACAAGCACACCAAAATTATCTGTAAATAGACTCAGGACGTTACAGACCACTCAGAGCACATACATGGAATGTGACTTTAACTAGTGTCCTAGGAAGTCCTGTCTATCAAACAAGGTAGCCTCTGATTCTGGAATAACAGGCTGCTTTCTTTGCATGCACCACTGTTTTTCCATCCTTCATGTAAGCCCTGGCTTTTAGAACCAAGCAGTTTGTATTGAGGTAGAAGAAAGCAACACAAAACACACAATTTATGTTTCCACAGAAAGTGTTTATTACTTGTGGGACAAGTTCTAAATGCCATAGTGTGTGTGTGTGTGTGTGTGTGTGTGTGGTGTGTGTAAGTGAAATATATATATGTGTGTGTGTATATATATGTCAGAGATTCATAAAATTAATGAACTCAGTTTAGCACACATTTATTAAGCACCTACTATGTGTATAGTATCGTGTTCGTTGCAGCACAGGATACAGACATGATCAATAGTAATGATATTCAGGGCCCCAGAACTTGAATCCTAACTTTGTAGTTTAATTTTCTACTCTTACACCCTATAAATCAGTCATCCAAATTTGCTGAAAGCCTCCAACACACTCAAAGATTCATTTTTTATGCCCTTGCTCATGAACTTCTCTCTGCTTGGTAGGGTCAGTGCTTGAAGGTCCCTTTCAGAGAGGAACGTCCCACCTGCAGCCCCTCGCAGTGGTCCCTCCTCCACCTCACGGGCCCCCCCTCCCACGCCCACCGTCGTTGTCATGGAGCAGACGTGAGTCGTAGTGACACGGGGACCCAGTGCTGACCCTGCATCGTTTATCCTTACCAGAAAAAAGAACAAAAGCACTCACGCTACTACGGTTACAGAGGCTTTTTGCTAAAACAGAATTATGTCAACCTTGAAAGCACAAGGACCCCAAGATATCTTAAAAATTATTTCTCCCTGTTTCCCCATTTAGATCTAAGGAGGCCAATCACTTGGCTTACAGTCTGGTCTTACCCACTGCCCCTCGGGCCACCATGCACGCGTCTCCCTGGACACCGCTAACACCGGGGGCACCTGCTGCCCCCCCCCCCGCCCCCCCGCGGCGCTGCTGGGCCCGGAGCTTCCTGAGCGCCGGCCCGCCGTCGCCGGTCCTCGGCTGTGTCAGCAGTGACAACGATGACGCTCCCGGAAGCGGGGACCGTCCCCGCTCAGCTGATGCTCAAAGAACTACGGAAACGTGCAGATGAGGAAGCCGAGGTCTGGATTAAGCAATGCGCCGTGTCTTGGTGCTCAGGACAGAGGCGACGTGAGCCTGTTATTCGGGTACAGTCATTAACGTCCCCCCCTTACACGCCGTGTCCCTGACAGAAAACGAACTTGCTTCCGTAGGCGTAAGCAGGTCCCAGAGCTGGGCCGTGGGCTCCCTACCGCCCGCTCACACCCTGCGACAAGCACGGCGTGCCCCCGAGACAGCACCGAGTAGTGAATGCCTAAGACACGGCCTCTGCCTTAGGGAAGCTTCCAGTTTGGACGGCGGAGACTAGAAAAGCCTCCCGCGTGGCTGCTATGAAAGGGAAATGAAAAGCAAAAGAAAGGCAATGGGTGTTCTATGGATGGAAAAACTTCATGTTCGTTTGACAACAGAAGCTACTTCGTGTTGCAGGAGGCACTTAAAAGGGGGACCATTTGAAATGGCCAAAGCATGAAAGAAAATATTCCAAAGGGGAGAAAACAGGGGCTTCCTTGGGGCAACAGCACAGCTGGCTTATGGGATCTAAGCATCACGGAAAGCCCAGAATTCTAGGAAAAGGACGTCAGACACAGTTTCACAGACACAAGAGGGGAGAGGGTATGTGCGATACAGCCAGAGCTGACATTCAGGCAGATCAGCCAGGTTGTGGGGTGTATGATGGTTTGCTGCACGTGCCACGTGGTACAGTCAAGGAAAGTCTGTTGAATGCATTTTAGACGATATGGCTTTACAAATTCAGGAGAAAAATAAAACCGATAGAAGAATGCAAAATAGTTCTCCCTGCAAGTTGATAAAGCAGTAACATTAAGGTTCACAAATTCTTCATACCTGCTCGGCTGTACGGTATTAACATGCGTGCTTGCCGTGGGAACTGAGGGGAATGTGGGGGAGTTTACAAATTAATAGAGATTTACCTGCAGGGATAAACAGAGAATATTTTCTTCTATTATTATGATTATTCTGGTAATCTAGTTTACAAATATTTCACGACCCAGTCAGGATAGAGTGGGGGCGTGAATCCCACTGAAGTATGAAAACGTCACTGATAGGTCCCAGTGACATTGAAAAGCAATGGTGAAAGGAAATCCTCCTGAGAGCCGGAGCACTTCAGCCAGCTGGAAACCGGTATTCTGACAGAAATGCAGCATCAACTTTGGGGACGTTGTGCACTCAGGGTTTTTCCACTACCAAGTGGGCAACCCGGGCAGAATGTCGCAGGAATGGCATGCTTACGCCGAGAAAGCCTGGGCCTGAGGGAAAGTTGTCACTGGCATCGCTGACATTTGTTTTCATCAGGAGCACGAACACCTCAGGAAACTTCCCATTTCTGCTTCTAGGCCCAGCCAGGACAGACAGAAGGTGTAGCTAATAATCGTCTGGGAGGGTTGCAACAAATGCAGACCAGCCTGGCTGCAAAGTGAGAGAAACGCACTCCTGCAGCCCGGGGGCTCACCAACGCGAAACGAGACAGCGCGTTTGCTCAGGCCGCAGACGCAGACGCGGGAGGTGGAAGCCTCCCCTACGGAGTTTAAGGTCAAATTCCTGTGTGATAAGTGAGTAACCTCATGCAGACAAAGGAGATGCCTGAGATGCCTCCCTTAGTCATCACAGTTTGCACCGGCATGGGGCTGCGATGATGAATGGGGCCCAGGATGCTGTAACTCAGAGAATGTGACTGAATGGAAAGCTGGGTACATACTACCCGAGACCATCATGCCTGATCACTTACAAACTACTGCCTCGTAATTTATCTGCTCCGACCCTTACAAGCAGGTTGAGTGAGTTATCATCAGAGCCACCCCACTTTCGAGACGAGAAAATGGACACTTGGAAAAATGAAGCTATTTCCCAGTAAGTGACAGCTGGGACGGCAAAACGTATTTCTGACTGGCCAATCCTCTGCTGTTTCTGAATTGAGGAAATCACACTTAAATGACAGAAAGAACCGTCCATAGTATTAACATTTTTATTTGAAATGAATGATATTTTAATATAATTTGTTGTACTTTGTTTTGGAGGGTACCCCGTAGGTCAAATGAAGACAAAGATAGTACAGTAAAGTCAGTTAACCGGCATGCACGGGGATTGATAGGTTTCCGATAAATGTTAGTAGACTCTCTGTTAACTGGACCTCAAGCAAATGGCACTCTCAAGCAACCAGCAAAACCTCAAGCAACTGAGTCCGGTTGCTTGAAGTCCAGTTCACACAGAATCTGCTGTATAAAGAAGAAATAGAGTCCAGAGAAGTTGGGGGTTAGTGGCAGGGCCATGTGACCTCCTTCCATATCCATCACGTTAGCCTTTTCAGAGATACTTTCCGAAGATGTGAACTCGCATTACCCCTTTTAAACTCCAGGAAGTGCCAAAATTCTTGCCTCTGAACATGTCCTAATCCTGTGTGGGGCTGAGAATAGGAAGAGACATATGAAATGATGAACATCACTTCGTCCTGCCGAAAGCATCTGACACATGGTCCCTCTCTATTAATATAATGGTGATAATCAATTTTATGTGTCAACTTGGCTGGGCCACAGTGCCCAGATAATTGGTCGAACATTATTCTGGGTGTTTCAGTGAAGGTGTTTTTTGGGGGGATGAGATGAACATGTATTTATTTTTAAAACTGTTTCATATTTAAAATATTTTTTAGTTTTTCTATTACAGTTGACATACAATATCATAATAGTTTCAGGTGTACAACATAGTCATTAGACATTTATATAACTATGAAGTGATTATCCCAATAAGTACCCATCTGACATCACATACATTAGTTATTTGAATATTATTGACTATATCCACTATGCTCTCTGTTTTACATTCCCATGACTGCTTTTATAACTGACAATTTGTATTTTTTTAATCCCTTCACCTTATTCACCTGAGATTAACATTTAAACCATTGGATTTGGAGTAAAGCGGACTGACTACCTTTTATACAAGGTGTTTCAAAATGATGGACCCAATTTCAAAGGCAAGCGATTTCAAATCCAGTCCATCTTTTTGAAACAGCCTGTAACGTGAGTGGGCCTCATCCAATCAGATGATGGCCTTAGGCCCTCACTACAGCAAAGGCTGACACCTGCTCCCTACTCCTTGTCCCTCCCTGCTGTGGGCGGTCTACCTTTGGACTCAAACTGCAACTCCTCCCTGGGTCTCCACCCTGCTTGGTGATCCCATCAGATTTTGTTAAACTTCTACAATCACAGGAGCCAATTCCTTCAAATAATCTCTCACTATACACACAACCTGCTGGTTTTGTTACTCTGGAGAACCCTGAATAATCAGTCTGCTAGACATGTTATACAGGATATAACATAATAAGTACATACAACACAGTCACATACACATATATGTATGTATACCCGACGCTTTACTGCCCTTGTATCATATTAACACTAGCCAGCCTGCCGATCAAGTGAACAGATTGTCTTTTCAAGAAGATACCAACCATCTCTAGAGTTCAGGTTCATGGTTCGAGAGAGAAGGCTATGATCTTAGTTGAAATCGAAAGTTGCTCTCTTCTCTGGGAAGGAAACACAGAGGGACTCAGTTTTCCTCCCAGGTCCTCTAGGAGACCATTTGCATTTGCCCGAACAAGATGGAACAATTGTTAAGAGAAAGAATGTTCCACGGAACTTAACAGCTCATTTTGGTGAATTTTAGGAAATGACACTATTATCATGCAGGAAACATTAGATTCTGGATCCCTGCCCACCCCACGTGGGACTTACATGCTAACAAGGGTTCATGCTAACAAGGTCTTAGAAGGAGTGAGTGATTAGGGTCCAGGGCACTTGCCCCGCCGTTTCTTGTGGCTATGAAGCAAGCAAGGCTTTGCACATTATACTTCTTCCAGGAAGCACTTGGAGGCCCCGGGAGTCACGCACACTACTTAGATTGGTGCATGCGAATGAGGTGACTGAAAACAAGGACAGGGTGCGAAATACCTGCTTCCTCACTGTGACTCCAGGCCCCCATGCATGCTCTGGTGAGAGATGGGAAAATAATTAACTGGAGGATTAGGGAGAGAATCCTTAAACTTCAAGGGCTTTTACTGAGTAAACACGGAAGATGCAAAGTAGCAGAACAAATGTTTGAAATAGAGATCCTTTGAAGGAAGAAAAGTTTTCAAGTGAATGGGGAATTATTTGGAAGCATGAAAGCCACAACTATGTGAGCAATACCTTACAGCTTTTGTGGATAAGGGGGAAAATAAAAAGCCAATACTTGGTAACTACAAACTGATTTTTCTATAACCACAGTAAAGGTCTAGTAAAACATTTTCTAACTCTTACTGTTTGGAGTACTTCCTTAGACTCGTTCGAGAAGAAAATGCCCCTTTCACAATTCCGAGTACTTCAGAAAACAGTCTGTGTATATGTGTATATACATTCACATAAGTATAGTTATCTACCCTAAATTTTGATGTTAAAGAAGTAGGGTTTATTAGTTACGAGTAAAAATAGTCAAGGTAATGAATAATTTCTATGGTAAAACTATATGTTCCGTTTTTTCTAATACAAAAATACGAACGTAGGAGCCGTATTGACTTGCAAGCTGCTGAAGCACCCCTGTGGCTCTGTCCTACTGACCTGCATTGCTGTGGATCATCTCCCATTGTCATGCCTGTAAACGCAAATTTAATCCACCTTAGGAGACTTGCAGGGCCCTGGAAAAGGAATCACATGAAATCTTATCTCTTTAAAGTGCTTCTTGGACCTTTGGCAGTGAGTTCCCTGCTGAGAACTGCCCTCCATAATTAACCGTATTTTGCCATGTACTCGTACTCATATAATGCGCCCTTCTTTTTTGCCCAAATATGGGAGGGAAAAATAAGGATGCGCATTATACATGGGTAGTACTAATTCTGTATTTATAGAAATGTTTTTAAATCTTTTACTTATGCTTATGAGTTAAAAGCATAACTCTAGAAATTCATAATGATATTTGTATGCAAAATAATACCCTGGAATACGATAATTGGATTTTTTTTTGTTTTTTTTAATATAAAAAAATTTATACATAAAATTTCTTGTATCTTGTATCTGTTCTTGTGTTTTGTATTATTTGTTACATAAAAATGTTTTGTAGTTTAATGTTTATTTGGGGACAAGTGGGGAGGGGATGGGAGAAGGGGGAGGGGGTGGGAGAGGAGGGAGGAGGAGCTAAATACATGGTGATGGAAAGAGAACGCACACTGGGTGGCGAACTTATTATACAACATGCAGACGATGCACTGTAGAACTGTACACCTGGAACCTATGTAATCCTTGCTAACAGATGTCACCCCAATAAGTCTAACAATAAAAAAACAAAAAAAGTTTTGTACCATAATGTTAAAAAATAAGTGCTAAACTTTCTTTGTAATACAAAAAACAAGTACCTAAATATAAACAAGAATATCAACTAAAAAATTAAAACAGATTTTTTTCCCCTGAGAGTTTGGGCCAAAAACGTGGGTGTGGATTATACACGGGAGCACATTACACATGGGAAAACACAGTATATGCCCACTGCTTTCTGTAACTGGAATGCAAACTTGACCTAGGCATCCAGGGCTGAAGGTGAAGATGCTTGTCTGTGCTGGGGGCACATCTGTGTGTTTATTACATGGAACCTGTCTGTTTTGCCTTTGTTACTCTCCCAGCAAGAAGTCCCATACTGCGCATCTGAGGACAACTCTCGGCAGCTGTCAGATCTGTTTTGCTTGCTGCCTTCGTAGTTCTCACTGATCTGCTTTCTTCTCCCTGCCCCGTGGACTGTGCACTGGGGTGTAACACAGCTGGGGAGAGACATGAGATTTCTGTACCCACGATGAGGGGATCATTAGTTCCCCAGATTTAGAGAAGAAAACTGGGGTTTTATCTCTGACCTTCACAAAGAGGACTGCCTTCCTGCTGGACCATCTTCTCTTTTGCATGTGCGAGTGAATTTTACTAGTAATTTTATCATTAGAATAGTTAACTAGTGCCCTGGAAATTTTAAAGTAGGTGTCTAGGAAAGGCATTAGATTTGGAAATAAAAAAGACATAAAATACATGTATTGCTTTGAAAAATTCAGATTGCACAACATCAAATGTCTTGCTGGACATTTAACTTTTAGATCTTTGGGTTCTGTGTTTAAATGAAAACTACTAGCCTTTTTATATTTAAAGAAATTAAAGGGGACTACAAAGTTCTAGTGCTGAAAATACTTTAGCACTTAAACAGCCTACTTTATTTACCAGGTAAACTGAGGCCCACAGACACAGGTGACATATTAAAGTCACACAGCCCAGACCATTACTAGCAGAATAAATATGTCCTAAGCATTAACCCAGTGACATGTCTTGTACATTAAATGTTTCCTTTGGAGTGAAGGAATAGTTGCCTTTAGCAAAATGGGGTCTGTTCACCTTTCTAAACCTTAAACAATAGTAATTACAATAGTAATTCTATATTTCTTTCTTTCTCTAGTCCTTCTTATCCTTACTAGTTAACAGTCTCAGAGTTTACCAGCCTATGTACCAGGCTATAACATGATTTTTTCATTTGTAGAAACTGCTAGACAGATAGCAGGCTAATAATAAGCTGGTTAGGATCTCAGACTTCAATTACAACCACTTAACCGGAACAGAAATACACCTACCAAAAGTTTATGCAACACAGTCTAACAAATACTGGATTTTTGTTAGCAAATTACCACTGTTCTCTCAGTAACCTAAGAGCCATTCAAGGAAACAGATACATTTATCCAATAGATGAAAAGAAGTATTTTTCAAATACTCAATTCAGCATGGTTTCTAAAACATCTCAATTTTACACAGAAGCCGATAGAAATATGGATAATGAATAGCCACAGTTCATCTCTAAACCTCACTTTTTATTGTTAAAATCTCTTCTCTTTGTACATCACCAGCTGAAGACACCGCTCCCTCCTGCCCTGTGCTCCGTGTTTGCGGGGCCAGTGCTCAGAAGCACGGCTGCAGGGCTCTAGACACCGTGGGTATTTCTTGCTCTTAAGTGTTAGGGGAGACAACGCATTATTAGCTCTCATTTGGCAGGCGCGATTACGTGTCAGATCTTTACAGATAAACTGATTATTTTTTGAGTTAAAATAGTTTCCAATGAGTCAGATCTGTCAGTTCTTCTGGTCAGTGAACTCCTTATAGGACGGATTTGTGCTTTATTTTGCAAACCCATCACCTAGCATAAAGTGACAGTCACTTAATACACTTGATTGATTGAGCTTTACCACACTGAAACACAAATACTGTAGTGCTTTAAAGGTCTTTTTGCTCCTCAAGCAGGGAAATTATTTTATTTTGTTATTTTCTCACAGTGTAACTAGACAGGATAAGCATCAATATTACAATCTATTTAATGCGAATATCAAATACTTTATTCTCATTGACCTCTCGAATTTCTACAGATTATTTTAATTCACTGAGAATGAAAATAAATCAACCAGAATATGTAATTTAAAAGATTCAAAAGATTTTGAAGTATGTCTGAAATGACTCATCATCCCATTATTCACGTGTTCAAAATAAATCCCTGATCAGTAAGTTTTGAGGCTCTAGAATATTAAGCAGTTGGTTATAACCTCGCGACTAGCTTTTCAAATGAACTAGTTTTTCCAAACACCGAATAAAACTATTTATATGAGACGATGTGGGGAACATACTTGTATTAGAAAAGCTAGTCTAGCAAGAGGCCAAATACCACTTGTTAAATTGTTTAATCTCATTTAGCCAAGAATTTGCATTCCCTGTAAGGCTGCTTCAGAACTTTTTAATTTTCTCAGATCCCCATCCTGATACCACCTCCCTTATCACACCCAGCAAGTGAAATGAGCCTCTCATTATTTTAACGGTTAAAAATCAGGAAACTCACCAAGTTTTCCTCACTATCTGTCCCTTTCTCTCTCCTTGTCTCATCTACGAATCCGCTTTTCAACCTCAGAAGGAAACTGTGCCTCTGCCTGTGGCCAGAGTCAACGGCAGCTGAGGGTCAGTGCCTTCAGCCTCGGCCCCAGGTCCCCGCTGCGTAAACCACCCGCTCTTTGGGCGGCCTCCCTTTTGGTCCTGCCCTCAAATACGGTGTTCTGCTCACAGGACACACAAGAACGGACACTCCTGAGACGCCTGTCCTTTATGTTTATGCTCCTTTAAAGCAAGCCTACCTGCCCCGTCACCATGTCTTAACATAAGCAGCCTTATTTTCTTTTTGTCCTGTCTTCCTTTCTTTCCTTTCTTCCCTTTCCTTTTTCTTTCTCTTTCTTTTTTCTTTCTTTCCCTTCCTCCCTCCCTTCTCTCTCTTTCCTTTTGAATTTGGGAAGGTGGGGAGAACAGGGAGCTAGCACCTACCAAACGGCGGGCTTGCCCCTGCTCTGAAAGCCTTGTTGCTGGCATCATCCCTGAGACCTGCGATCCCCAGACATCGTCCCTCCAATTGCCTTGCTGTTCTCTCCTCATCTCCAAAGGCCTCCTCTCTCTTGCCCCCGAATGCAGTGGCTCTGCCATCCAAGTGTCCTTCTACAGCCCCCTTCCAGAGCTGCATGCCCCCCTTGTGCCTGCCGATAGGTAGAACTCCCCCGGCGGACCCAGGTTCCCACACTGTGGCCTGCTCTCGGCTCCTCCCCCACACCCCGCCATCGAGCAAACCTCAGCTGTGTTCCACTCACTGCCCTGGACTTCCCAGCCTCCATGCTGGGAATGACTTCCCTTGCTCCCAGGGGAGGCCTATCAGCATCTTTGAGAACTTCAAAGACCAACCCTCACTAATGTTTTGCCAGTTCAGAGCTTTTGTCTGAAGTTCTAGAAGCTCTCCCAGTGATCCCGTCCTTGGATTACCTTCTTTCGGGTGCAGGTTCTTCGCAGGGTCCCCAGGTCCTCTTGCACAGAAGAATGAACACAGTCGGTGGCCTTACCTTTGAATCCTTCTCTAACTTTCTCTGTGGCCACAGGCAGGCTATTCACCGACTCTAACCACCAGTTTCCCCGAGTGCAAGCCTGGAATAACCACCCCCACCCTCCCATCCCATGGAATGATGGTGAAAACGGCAAGAGATAGCAAAGAAATCTCTGGCACCTGAACAGGTTTAAAGATTGGCTTTCCCCTCCCCCATTAGGTCCAATGTACTTAGTTTCGGCTGAAGCTGCCTGTGGGAATAAAATATGTCATTTCTCTATTTTATTTTTCTTGGATAGGCTACAGATTATAAATGCAAACATCTGAATATTTTATATTTACTCTTATTTTCCTCTAGGGAAGCTGCAAACCCAAACAGTTGCTGTAAGGATTCTTCCTTAAAACGAGGGGTGCAGGAGGGCGGGAAGTAGAGAAAAAGGAAGACTTGAGAAAAGCCGGGAAGCTGGGCGGGCGGAGAGAGAGGCAGGACAGCAGGGAGAGAGGAAGGGGGAGAGGCGTTCGGTGCTTTTACAGGAGCAAAGTAGAATGTTACGCAATGGAAAACACAGAAGTACTTCCAAAACACTGTATTTATAGAGCCCAGTTCCCTCGGATTTCAAAATACTACAAACACAGGTCAGCCTGCAAATCAAGTAAGTGTTTCCCATCTACTCCAAGCTTTCTGAAGTAACCTGCTTGTAGATGAATCTTAAGCAACTTCTTGCCTGTTTTCTTAACATGGCTTGGCCAGGAGTTGTGAGCATTGGCTCCGAGGACCTGCTGCAGCAGTGACCAGCCAACAGGCCTCCCAGCTCAGCGCGGAGTAGGGCTGGAAGCCAAACTGGGCCCTGGCTCTCTGCAGAAAAGAGTTCTCCTAAACAACCACAGCGAAAGGAAGTGGGGAGGTTCTGTTCTAATCATGCAAGTGAACTTGGCTAAATTCTGTCATTTTTCTAAGCCTCCTACAATGAAAATAGCAACTAGGAACGTGAGAAAACATCCCAGAACCTAACGTGTACATAATATCACCGATTCGGTTCCATTTTCGGGATGCTGAAGGCTCCCCCCCACCCCCAAAAGAAACCTACATTACTTTGAATCTGCCGCAGAGACTGGCATCACATCAGTCATCTTAAGAAAATCAAAGACCTTCAAAACGCACTAATCTCCAGAAAACTGGATCTTTGTAACATATTTGTCCTCAGTGTTTTGGCAAAGTAGCTGAAGTCACTAGCTTAATTGGTGGCAGGTTATTTTCCAGTTGTCAAATCATCTTTTCCTATTAAAGAGTCAGAAATAAAAACATTTACTCATAAAGGAATTGAATAATTTGGAACACAAACAACATAAGTATTTATTTGAAAAACATTTTCCATTTAAGTAAAATGGCAAACCAGCTATAGTAGCTTGTTACTACTAATTCTAATTTGCACTCACAGTCACCTTTATTCATCATATTTGAAGATATTGCTACAGAAGACTATTTCACAAAGTGTGTAGAAAAAAATATATACAGTCTCCCCAACAGAAAGTTCATTCAAATAACAAAGCCAGGCAATACAAAGCTAAGATACACAACGAGCTGACATTTATAAACACAAATAAATAAATATGTACAAAAGAGTCTATGGCAGCAGTAGACAAGGAAAAGGTCTACAGTACAAGTAATGGTGACAAGACCGGAAAATATCTCAGGATCTGAGACTAAGACTAACACAATGTAGTTCAAACAAGAGGAAAAAGAAGAAAAAATAAACAGAGAGTCCAAGTTGATATTATTCTCAAAGTTAAGCTAAACTAAACTTTGGCTCCACTGCTAAATTCCTCTAATTCTGTTCCGAGGGGGCTAAAGGAATGTGAGAACTGTATGCTTAGAACTCAGGGTAGAATTTGGCTCAGTCTTTTAAATCCATTTGCAAATGTTTCAATTCATCTGTTTCTATAGTTTTCCTTATCTGGTTTCTGAAAATTTCTAAAGTGGAGCTAACAGTGTCACTAAATAATGAAGGAAAAAAAAAGTTTTCCCAGATGTGGATAAATATGAGTAGAAATCAAAGCCATTTTGAAGTTATTTCTTAATTACTGTTAACTCAATAAGCACTTCAGGTAGAAATCTCACAGTAGAAAGCTAATTAAATTCTATCATGAATCTCTAAGCCTTGGGGGAAAGCATACAAGATTCAGTGACTCAGATTAATTTCCATCATTATGTAACCTTTGCAGGAATAAGCAGCCTGTTAATATATGTCTACAGAAAAAGATGTGGCTCTACTGCAGTGATCGTAGTGACCTTAAGATTTAATATCCGTCCCTACTACATACACCCCTTCCCTATGGGACCAAGCTGGGCCATGCTTGTGTTTCCCAGACAGCGTTCCATGGTACTGCAAAGGAATAGTAATAAAAACCCATGACCGCCTTAGTTCGTCATTCACTCAAGTCTGGCAAATAGCTTCATGACTGAAGATCAGCAAAAGGTAAAACGCCCCTCCGTGTCGGCATAGCCTGAATGCTCTCGTGCGTCTCAGATCACGAGTGACCTGCTTTCTGCGAGAGGGAAAGGCCCCCAGGTGCTCAGTTCTGGCTTCTGCCTTTAAGCAGACTGGCTCTCCAGAAAGTCTCATCTTCTCATCCTTTAGGCTGTCACCTCCCGAAGCTGACACTTCCCGGATAACCCAGAGTAAATGTAAGGGAACAGCATGTACTGAGATCGATTTCTAAGAAACTGGATACAACTCCATCATTTAAGAAAAATTAACACGTGGGCTCCTACAAATTCACTAGCAAGCCTAATACGCAAGATAGTTTGAAAGTTAGGTAAGCTGCTTAATATTATGCATGGCTTGTATGCAGAAGCCTAATCCATAAATAACACACCATCTATCTTGTCAGACCTCTTCTGGCTCTTATAATCAGAGGACTTATGTACAAATAGTCTTTAGACTAGCAATTGTAGACCCAAATGTTTATAAATTATTTTGATTACGGTAAGTCACCCCTAAGTCTCAGTTTATGTTCCTTGAAACAAAACATTGGAGAGGGAAAATAAGAGGCTTTTCATTTGTGCAATTGGACATGTCTTAAAGTCTGCAGAGCAAGGACAGGACCAGGGAGTCTCAATGGTTATGTTTCCTGAAAAGGAGAGACTAGCTGTGCACAGCATGTCTAGTGGAAATTCTCCTTTCTCCCATGAGCCCTTGGGCTTAATATTCAGAAGCAGGAGCAGAGGTGTCACAACTACTGGCAAGTCCACATTAATGGAACGTCAACACTCAACTTGATTCAAATGTGTGGGATTAAATCATAATTAATGATGATGCTTAAGCCTTATGTCTTGAATAGGATAAGTAAAATAGTAGAAATTTACATGGCCTCATATTAACTAGGTTCAAATTTGGGGCATCCTTTCTTTTTTATGCATGTTATGGTCTTAAACGTTAAACATTTGGTGTGATATGAAAAGAAATTCCTTTCTAATCTTTGGGTCAGACATTAAACATTCTTTTCTATGTATGGTTGAAATTTCTTTGGAAATAAGGAAATGAAAAGGGACTTGTGGGGATCCAAAATAGTTTATAAATATTAGTATGCTTTTGATGGTTAAGATGAGGCAGAAAATGGCCATATCCAAACCTAACTAGTAAGTGCAGTGTAAATGAGCTCTAAATCAGGGTTTGTCCCTATCTCTGCCTCTCTCTGTCCTCTATTTGTGTCTCTACCTGAGTTCTGATTAGTCTGATTCAATTATGTATTTAAAAAATCATATTCCCTTTGGCTACCGAGTCATTGTGCTCTCAGTAGTGAAGTTTTAGCGATGGTGGAAACTTCCCAATGGGAGAAATACACTGAAAAGGCAGATTTTAAATTTCACAAAAGCCTTCATAACAAAACACATTCCTCACTATATAATGTATGCAGTTACCTAGGTAATGGCACATTTACATCTGCTAGACAGTTTTCACTGCTTGTAGATGTTCAGGTTTCTGCGGACTGGTTCCTCTCTCTTACATTAAAGACATTAAAACTTTGTGCTGTGGCTGAAGGTATCCGACATGATAATATTTTTATAGAAGTTATCTGAATGAGCATTGCAATAACCCTTGACCTTATCAATGACCTGATGAACAGGGATGATTGATGTCTGTTCTCCATCAGCATGAGGCAGTTTTGATGATGACTTGTCCATGGAAGCACTGTCTGCAAGAAATGATACAAGAAATTAGGCTACAAGAAGAGCTGGTGACCTGCCTAAGGGCCACCATACTGCACACTGTATTTTGCACACTGGTGAACACAGAGGAAATGGAAGCTCTGGTTTTTTCTTAGGTTAGATTATAGGCAGCACTAAAATTTCATGTTTTTCATCTTTGAAGTGCATTCCTATGTATAAGCGAATGTTAATTTGCTTTCTAGTAATTTATGTTGGAGTCTGTCTTAAGAAATATTCTTGTTCTATTATTGAATTATTGAATTCTGTTATTCAAAGAGTCGATGAATAAAATAATCAGAAAATTGCCTCAAAAATGTGGTAAAAGGCTCAAGGAAGTAGTGGCAGATTATACAAGGGAATTAAAAGATGCTGAAATATTTACAGAAGAAGGGTATGTCTAAGATGTTTTCAAAATAATATGGGGCGAGGGGGATTAGATAGGTGGCTATGAGTTGAGAGGTACAAAGGATTCATTATACTATCTCCTCTACTTTTTATATATGATTGACATTTTTCATAAACATTTTTATAAAATATAATTTAAAGGACTGTGGAGAATAAAAGTGAATGGAAATAAACATAAAAAGCTTTTTTGAACACATTTCTTCATGGTTTTTACCCTGTGAAATGATTGGAGTACATAAAACAAGGGATCGCTTATTAATTATTTAAAATTATATATATTAATCTGTATGAAAAAATATTAAGTATATGTTTTTAATAATTGTGCTATAGTCTCAGAATGATGTTATTGTTGACAGCAGTAATATCAGAGCAATTGATAATAAAGCACTGTTAACTATATTTTTGTTCTGAATTTTTCAATATCACATATTTAAATATTATTTCCCTAGAGCCAAAAGTTTCTAAAATTGGCTCAGACAGTGCCCTGAAACTCACTTACACTCTAACATCTGCAAACACATATGGCTATCTTCTTGTATCATACGAAGATCTTTATGCTTTGGCCCTGCTCCCTCTCCCAACACATTTTGGAGGAAAATTCTACCCTAAAATTAACCACAGAGATTTCACACTGATGAAGGAGCCAAGATGACCTTTTACAAAGTACTAGTTCCTTACAGTTAGTTGTATCTTTCCTCACTGTGGAAGAGGCAAACACGCTATCTTGAAAAACCACTTCTGGGAATCACGTCTCCTAAATTGGAAGGCCCACTCCAGTCATTTTATGTTTTGACTAAGCTGGACCCAGTAGGTGCAAAACATTAAAACTCCCTCAATAATTGGTAAAAGCCACCATCCTTATATCTGCTGGTTTTGGAAATGACTCAAATTGTTCAACTGTTTTATCGTGTGTTGGAACCGACTCCAAAAGCAAAGAATGAAGGCTGAAGGAAGAAAGGTGTGTTCGTCCCACACTACAGGAAGCAAGAGCGAACAGGTGGTTTACAAGAAAGGGCCGTGTAAAGCGTGGCAGGATGATCGTGGCCCCGGACCGGTGAGAAAAAGGTTCAGGGTGTTCATCATCTGAGGGCCCCGCCCACTCCGCTCTCAGCAAGCTGACGGGTCCTGTGCTTTCCTTCAGTTCACACATTCACTAGCCACTGGTGTCCATTCGGGGATTGTTCTATTGACTTAAATCTCAATAGTGAACAATTTGTGCTTGATCTTTTTAGAAAACTACATATCCTCAAAGGAACTTCAAGGATATACTCATTGTGCTTCACTGACAACTTCCAGGGGCATGTACATTTTAGAGATTGTGACCAGTTTCTCAGCATGTGACCCAATTTTCTGGGTCTTCATAGTCTAATAAAGTAAGATTCTGAGGCAGGACTGTATTTCAGTATATACACCATTTCCAGCCCTCTGCTTAGATTATTACATTATGGGCAATAGAGAGTTTGATTATAGCTGCAGGTTTGAAAACCAGGGGCTAGGAAAACGAACTATTATTCGACCTATGCTGAAATTTCAAGGAGATAAAAATCCTCAAAAATGCAGGCTTGGAATTGACAATTTCTCTTTTGTGACTTCTGTGAAGGCACCGTGACATATCTGGTAATTCATAAGAGCAATGGAAAAGTAAAAAACTGCACTTTACTCCCTTCTAACACAAACCTCTCAAATACTGCTTTTCATTTTTTTTTTTTTTGCGGGGGGCACGGGGTGGTGGTTCCCTGGCTGGGAATCGAACCCAGGCCGCGACGTTGAGAGAGCCACTACACCATCAGGGAACCCCTCAAGTACTGCTTTTTTTAAAAAAATTATTTTATTATTAAATTTGTTGGGGTGAGATTGGTTAGTAAAATTACATGAGTTTCAAGAGTATAATTCTATAATACATCATGTGTGTTTTGCACTGCATGCTCACACCCGGAGTCCGTTCTCCCTCCATTTTCTCGTTATTTCACCTGACATGTGGCCTACTTGCAGAGCATGGTCTGCAAGCTGCTCCCTCCTGGAAGCAGCGGCTTGCAGACACCCCCATGCAGAGAAGAGCCAGCACAGCACGCAACCATTTGAAGTTTCAGAAATTCTAGCTCAATGCAGGGTTGTCATTGTGCTAGCTGAGAAGTACTGTAAAGAACAAGCAATTTTGCTGGTGCAGCAAGAATCTTAGTTTAATCCATGCAACTATTCTCTTACTACCTTGAAAAACAAATTCATGCATTCGAAAAAGTAATAAAAGTTTACCTGAATGGTCCACTTTTGCTGAAGGAGTGCTCTTAGAAGACATTATCTATGCCATAAACATATGAATTTCTAGATCAATTCCAAGAAATAAACCCACTAGATATCCATGATGACATGCAGTGACTCTTTGCATACTGCAAGTGACCCAAGTACACCAGCCATTCCACTGAGAACTGGCCAGGGCCATTTGTATGCCAGTTGATGGGAAACCGTAATTTATTATATCACAGAAGTAATATAATAACTGACTATATGCTAGTTGACAAGAACCCGCTTAACCTCAAAGGTGTTGTTATGGGAAACAGGAAAATATTAATGCATTCTTATAAAAAAATACACATTTTGAAACAATAAAGTTTTTCTTCGGTACCTCCATTTCTGCATTTCCTTTTATCTTTTAGTCAGTTTTCCTCGTGATCCTTAACACTTTCAAATATTTCATTAATGCTTCCAAAATGCCCCTATCCAAATTGTCTACCTTGTTATCTTCTCTCTTCTTTTATTAGTGGCATTTCTTCAGGCTAGCTATTCTCAGCTGGATTAAGATGAAAAGAAATCAACTGGTCTAATTCCTCTTCATTCAAAGCTGATTTACAAGGCATTAACTATTTGCATTTTAGAAGAGAAAGCAAAATGAGTATTCAATTTTAAGGTTGATTAAATGAAGTGAAAAATTTATTCATTATAAATAAAAGATGTTTTCATGCCAGGAAACAAGTAATTAGGTAGAATAATCTATCTTAGGCTATCTTAAATAATATCTGTTACTAATCTTCTTGCACAGGTGTTTCAAGCAGTGGTGCAGAGACCTCTTAATTTTAGGCAAAACTATGTAGAGGACTCAAAGGCTACACCTCATTTTGGAAGAGTGTCTGCAATTTTTATTAGAGTCCCAAAAGTATCCCTGACTCCAAGAAACTCCTATGGTGTTTGCAGTTTTCAGATCTTTAATTAATTTTGGAATTAACCAACCCTCTATACAAACACTCTTTCACAGTGCTACCTTGAATCCCAGAGGCAGTGGCCACTCCAGTCGCGGGACAGGGACACAGACAGTTGTGCAAGCAGGGACGTGTGAAAGGATTCAAATGTATATAAGGGGCATTTGAAATTCAAGTGTTTGCAGTGTGAACCTTTACACATCACACAACACACTCCCTATTTGCAAAAAGCCAAAGATGAATCTTTTCTGTGCCATTTGCTGCTGCTTCTGTTCAGTAGCTACACAAATTCGAAGTTAAAACGTTATTTCCATCATCCTTTTGGAAACATCTTTGTTGAGGCAAGTGCTAAGTGCTGATAGCTGTTCTCTTGAGGTTTATTTAACTAGTATTTAAAAGTAGCAATTCTGCTCTTTTCCTTTGAAATTATTAAAAGATTCCACCGTTTTACACAATCCACTGGCTAGCAAGTACTGACTGCATTGTCGTCAGGATTGTTCTTACACATGCTGTGTCAGAATGTGTAGTCATTGTAAATATGAAGATACAGGAAATTACCAAAGATACAGTGTGTCTCACCATCCTGTACCACTTTCCAAATATGATGCTCTCTCTTTTTTCACATTTAATCAGTGATTTAGACAATTGCCAATGACACTTCCAAAGGCTAAGGACGCAAGTCTTAAATGTAGCCTACACCCTGAGTGCTGTTGCCCAATTAGCAGGTAAAGTTCCTACTACACTGAAATAATCTGCATCTCAATTTTTATTTAAAGTAAAACATAACTTGTTAAACAAGATCCCGCACTTAAAAAAACCTAAATTTTGAATTAAATGAAGTTACAATAATAATCAGATTTAATGATATTATGGCTATGTAGCTTCAATTTTGGTTGTAAAGTTAAAAAAAATATATATTCACAAAGGTGCCAGATAGGGTCTTCAATAGATTTTGATTTTCTTTCTTTTTTTTTAATTCATTTTTATTGTTAGACTTATTGGGGTGACATCTGTTAGCAAGGATTACATAGGTTTCAGGCATACTATTCTACAGTGCATTGAGATTTTGATTTTCACAATTTAAAATTAGCATCCTAATGGGCACTGAGATCTATTAGCTTTCATGATATGCCAGTTTTCTCAATGAAAACGTGGTGAGAACTGTACAGAGAACATCTTTACAACACGATCAGAAGTACTCACCGGTGTGGCTGTTCCTTTTGAAGTAGGTAGTGGAGCTGGATTTAGATTTGGATGTCAGGTAGGTTGAGTTGGAACCAATGGAACTTGAGGACAAAGACTTGCCAAGATTATCAGAGCTTTTCTTGATGATATTGGTAGCTGTCTTACTCCAGTCTGAAAGAAATGACATCTCTCCATGAATCTGCTTTATGGGGACTATCTTCTGCCCTGAAGACTCATCACTGAATTATTTAAGTTACTTATCCAGAGCATTAAATGTAAACGGTAATAAACTGAAGAAACGGTAAGTATGTTACTCTGACCTTGTGTATGTATTGTTTAAAACCTTACTTTAATATCCTCAGGGTCAGAAGTAACCACAGATGGTTAAAAAAAAAAGTAATACTTTTCTTGAGGTATTTTTTTATACTATTGCAAAAAACAAAATCTCTGTCTAACAATGTTACCTGAAGACCTCAATGAACAATGTGGAAAGGTGGGGATGGTATAGTGGAGCCTGTGGACATCTGACCTGCTACATTAGCCATAACCTGTCTGGACTTGATGCTCCCCCTCTGCAGAACAGAAGGGTTGGGTTCACAGTCCTCAGATTTCTTGCAGGCCTAACGGTCTAAGACCCCAACTAGGCATCCTCACATGCCCCACTTTTACAAACTGCTACCACTGGGACTGGGCTGCTCTGACCACGGAAGACCTGACGATAAAACATTTCCCACTATTACACTTAGATGTAAACACCAATGACCAGCACGCTCCTTTACCTGAGTTGTCTGCTAACCGAAATCTGCCGCAGCACAGATGCCGCCTCCACTGTTTCTGAACATTCTCCTTCATAGCACAGTGGAAGACAAATATAAATAAGCCTGGGATAAAGGAAAACATACAAACATTTAATCCAAAAGACACATTTTTAAAGATAAATCTTAAAAAACAAAACAAAACATGGATTTATTTAAATATATATTTTTTACATCTGAGTAAGAAACAGCTCCTAAGGGACCCAGAAGTAGCAGATGTTTAAATCCTTCAGAACAGAACACAGAGGCTCAGATAAAACCAGAATAGTTACATGGCGCTGAGTCTCTTTGCCTGCTCTGTTTAGCATTCATTATGACTTAACCTAAAGACTAAGCTGAAATAGGCAATATGCAATGCAAGAGGCATTTAATATTTCCTTTATATTTGCTCTAACATTATATAAAAACATTTCATGAAATTTAGGAAAAAAGAGAAAACTGAAAATACCCAGGAGCTCATCAACGACTTCAATTTGTATATTCTAAGCTATTCACATATGCATATTAGTAGTAAGTGTGGGCCACTGAAACGTATTTTTGCAGATCAAAAATGGCCCCAAGGAATTCCCTGATGGTGTAGTGGCTTAAGGCTTCGGTGCTGGCGCTGTCAGCGCTGCGGCCTGGGTTCGATTCCCAGCCAGGGAGCTACCCACATACCAAAAAGCAAAAAAAAAAAAAAAAAAAAAAGGCCCCAAGTCAGCAAAGTCACGTGGCTCCACCTGGCCTGCTTTAATTTCTCAACATTTTAAGACAGAAAAATTGCTCTTTTGTGAAATCGTCTTCATATTTATAGTCACTCCCTGCACCTGCACAAACTAATCTTGCATCACTGGACACAAGGAAGCCAACCCCTTTTAACTTTTTAAGGAAATGTCTTCTGCATTTTAACCTGTCTTTGCTGTCTCTGCAATTTCTCCCTCTATACTTTGTTATTCCCATTATGTATAAGCATATTCTACTAACTCTTTTTTTAAAAACAAATAAAAATGTTCCATCTTCTTCCAACTTAAAAGTTTTCATTCCCTTTTTCAATAAAACTTCTTGAAATGGTTGACTTTTGCTGTCTCCACTGTTTCTCATTTCTTTTAACACATTCTACACAGTCTACTACCCATACCCACACTGCCCCTAAACTTGTAAAGGTCACAGTGGCTCCCACACTGCTAACTCAGTCTTCATTCCCATTTTACTAGACTTCTCAATAGCTGTCAACCCAGCTGACCATTCCCTCATTCCGAAAATGCAGCTTGACACCATTTTCTGCTAGCTTCCTTCCTAGTTTGCTTCCTGGTCTCTCAGGAGAATCCTTGGCTTTACTTTTAAATGCTGACAAATCTGTGGCTCAGTCTTGGGTTTCTATCTTTTCTATGGCTACACTGTGCCATTAGGTACTCATCTCATTCAGTCACGTTATATAAGAACCATACGCTTTTATATTTGCCCCCATTCCCTTCTCTCCATACCATGACCAGGACTCCAACCCAGACTGCTTCTAGGACATCTTCACTTGCCTGCACCACCATGTAGCAGCATCTCAAACCCCGGATGTTCTAAATAGAAGTCATCTTCATCACTCCCTGCAAACCGACAAGCTCCTTCCTGCCCAATCCCACTTTCCTTCAGACCTTTCTGGAACAGTTCCTGTCCGTTTTTTCCAGGTCTCAGAACAATTAATTCCTCAAGGAGGCAATCATCAAATGTTGACTTTTATGTTTAGTGTTTTAGCCTCTAGTCACGCCCTTGCACATACCTATTTTTGTCATGGTACTGATCAGTACCTGATATCCTTATTTACTCATTCATTTCTTTGATTGATTGCCTCTTATTGGTAGATAATAAGCTCCAAGAGCACAGGAATGTTTGTCTACTGGCCATTCCCAGATTGATGCCAGGAACTAAGCACAGACTCCAAGAATGTTTGTTGAATGAATGCATAGTAACCATGATTAATCACTCACCTATTCCACATGAGTCAATTGAACACTTACATGCACATATTGATGTGTTAAATGTGTTTGGAGTAGAACACAAATTAAGGGGCAATAGGCTACAATAAAAATACCTTTAAGGCAAAAGTTTCTGAAAAGCATATAAATTAGTTGCCAAGGTAGTGCTTTAGTATACACCATACTAAGCAGAATATCTATGTAAGGGATGGTCTTTAGAGGATGTAGGGCTCGAACTGAAAGCTCTGGGGGAGGGAGGTCGGGGAAGTTTCCAAGAAGGGCACTTCATTCAGTGACAACTAAACATTGCTGAGCAAGAGGTACTGTGCTTTAGGAGTTGGAGTCCAAGGGAATCAAGTAGATGCTTATTGCTTTCGTGGGAAGAAAGGTCTAACATGGAAAAAACATAAGAGTGAAAACTGTTAACAGTACATTTAATAGACATTAAGACTTATCTGTTCTTTTTGAATATGGAGTATCCTTCAAAAAACTAAATTACATTGTACTGTGAACCACTGGAAAGGTGGGAGAAAGTATGGTGAGTATTCACTTTTGGTGTGTACAGTTAAATTTGTAACATTTGCCTAAGGTTGTGCTTATATGTTTTATTACTATCTCAAATCAAAATGGCTCTTAGTTTTATTCTATAATAAATTACATTATTTTACATTATCATAAAGGGAGTGTGCTGGATTTCTCCAGGGGGGGACTGACCACAGGGAAATGGCCAAGGCTGCTTCTCCTCCTGTGGGTCTAGCTTCTTATTTGGTCATCAGTGACCACCTGACACTTAGCAGGTGCTCTATAAGTTACTACTGAAATTGCTGCTTGAAAATAATTACAAATTTTGACTTGCCAAGAAACACCACCATGAAAAGGCTGATTAAATTTGGTCAGTCATTTCAAATTGACAACTAGTCTATCAAAAAATTCCTGGGGGAGTTCCCTGATGGTGTAGTGGCTTAAGGCTTCGGCGCTGGTGCTGTCAGTGCTGCGGCCTGGGTTCGATTCCCAGCCAGGGAGCTACCCACATACAAAAAAACAATAATAATAATAATGAAAAAATAAATAAAAACCCGTCTTTCCTTTAAAAAAAAAAAAAAAAATTCCTGGGAAAGTCAAATATATGTATCTCTGAGAGGTATAAGAAAGGCATTCAGTGATCTAAGTGAAGTAATGTTAATAATCAGTAATCTTACAATTTTACTATTACTATGATATATCTCATGTATATTTATATTTATAGATAAGACACTTATTTTTAGGATACTATTTATTAAACTTTATTATTAATAAAATAATTAGTGAAGGAAATACATCCTAGTAACCTAGTTGTTTATCTGAAATGATATCAAATAGGGTAGGGAAATTTTAAAAGAGCTAATAACTATGAATCAAATTGTAATCATTCAACACGTGTGTGCATACACACACACACACACACACACACACACACACACACACCCTTCCTGAAGGTTCCCATGCTGTGGACCAGGAGGGAGGGAGCTGGAGAGAGGAGGATACCTACTTGCAGACTAGCCGGGCCTGGGCGGGGGCCTGGCAAGTCTCAGAGTAAGAGAACCATTTTTTTTTTCCCACACTCAGAATCCTTCAGAACCAGGACCTGCAGACTGATCCCCCTTCCCGGGAAGTAGGGAGGAACCATCACTGGATGAGGACGTCATCTTCACCCTCTAAGTCTGCTTGCTTCTCACAGCCTTCCCACACCCACAGCCCCCAATTCCCTCCCCAGTTCCCTAACACAGAAAATCCCTTTCACAAGTAAACCCGCTTTGTATCACAGGCAGTGTGAATCGCCAGGGAATAAATAATCTGAGTTGGTGAACAGGTCCTTTCAAGTGTTTAAGGGGTGGTGGCAGCTTCAGGGAGCAGTGGACGTGGGAGCCTGGGGTCAGGCCAACATCGGTGACAGATAAAGGAGGCTGCGGCTAACAGGATGGAGCCCTCTTGCCTTGGGATTATTTGGTGCTCGTTAACTGGGGCAGGATTTGCAGGACTTTTTCTTAGTCATTTGTGTCACACAGCTGAAAATACAGGTAATCATGTGTTCTTAAACAACTGCTAAAATCACGTATTAAAGCTGGAAGAGACTATGTTCTCCAGTTGAGAACTTCTCTTCCTCGGCGATAATCCAAGCATTACTGAGCTTAGGCCCGTGCAGAGAGCAAACGGTTCTCTTTCAGTTGAGGGCAGAAGGTAAAATTTGCTAGAGACTGCTTCCCTTTAACTCAGTAGTTTTTATAAATGTCACATGTACTGGTTGTCTGGTGTTTTGAGGACACTGGAAGAAAACTAGTTCTCAGATTTCCTTTTGTGGCCTTGCCAGGATGCTAAGAAGTGAGTTACTCTGAGGATCTGATACTGACCACAGTCACAGAGGAGGAAGTTACATGTAAGATAAAATGGACTGCATAAAACAATTTTGAAGATTGTGCAGTGCTGCTATAAATCATAATTACATAGTGTTAGATGACATTGCCTATTTTTAAGCAATCATATTTGCCTGTAAATACACAGACATCCGACAGGTTTAAGAGGCAGTGGTATATAAATCGATTCAAAATCTGATACATCTCTAAAACTATGTGACAGAAAAGTCATTTAAATGCTCAGTCTCTCACTCTGAACTGGGGTGCAATGCGATAAAATTAGATACAATAGGAATGAGAAACTGGAATGCTTAGGAATGAATATGATTGTAAATTCCAAGATATTATGTGAATTCTTTTGCCATGACATACATTTTCATTTTAAATCAGAATAAGATACTCTTAATAAGTTATTTTAGTATTTGTAGTAACTAGCCCTTTCCCACATGAATTTAAGTTAGTCTCATAGTAACTATCACACCAAAATTTGTTCAGGACAAGACATCCCTTGTAGAGCCCAGCCATGGGGAATGTGGTAGGTAGGTACCCATCTGGAAGAGTACATGTACTCAGCATGGAAACAAACCTCTCCCTCAGGGAGGAGGAGGAGAAAATACAGCAGGAGAGCCACGGGCATCCGGAGGCCAAAGTGGAAAACAGAGGGTTATTCCCACTTCAATTTTGAGGGGTTCCCCCCTCTATCTACTTACAGATTTGGGTGCCAGAAACAGAACTAAAATCCTAAAAATGCTATGCTGACATTGAAGAGAATCTGCTCGATTTCTCATCCCCATCTCTGCTCCCTTTCTATCACATTTTCCCTCCGACAATCTTCACATCAACCACATGGCAGCTCGGGGAGGCCCTTCCTATCGCCTGGAAAAACACGCTCCACTGGCTTTCTTAGCTGTGACCGGGGACCGTAACGATCAGCCTTTACTCTCACACTGCCTTACAGCTTCATTTAACCGACCAGGGGGAGAGAACATTGCCCGTAAAAGTTGGATGCTAAAATGGCTCCAAAGTCTGAATTCAGAGTGACAGCCTTTCCTTCATCTTGACAGGCTAGCACTAGTTTTATGAAACTTTTATATAATCTCACAAAACAGAGTTCATAATGGTCCCTTTTTTGTTGTTTTTGGTGAATCATAGCCTGAAAAACCACCAGCTGATGCCTCTAAGCCAAAGTTCCTTAGCAATCGTTCCTACAAGCTTCATAACCACTCAGATTCCTTTTTTACCTACAGGAACCTAGATCCATGCTCTCAGGAGAGGAACAGACAAAAACTTAAACCTGCTTTAAATGAATGGATTCCTGACCAGTTCTTACCTGCTCACCCCGCCCCCCCTTCCCCCTGCCTTCCTTTACTTCCATCTTTCAGAGGTATCTGCTCACTGGAACAAACAAAAACAAAAACAAAATAGACCAACATGGGAATTCAAGACGTCTTCATTCTCAGGAAGTTTTGTAATTTTCTTTTAAAATCAGTGGCATTTGCATGGGCGGTGGAGGAAGGGTGTTGCTGGTGTCCCGGAGAGTGCGCTGGCCTGTGGGTGCTGCTGGGGAGGAAAACGGACCGAACCCCTCGCCCAGATCATCCTGGCGAAGCACGCCGCAGGCCAAGGCCGGCTCGGCAAATACGGTGAACAGACACCCGAAAGAGGCTCCGAACTGAAAGGGAGCCACATTCCGAACACCCGCATCAAGTAGAGGATTTGGTGTTCTGTATCCTGTCCTTTCAGCAGCTCAGGGCAGACTCAAGTAGCACGTGTGGCGGGGTGCGGAGCCCACGTGTAAGTTATATTCACCAAAGGCTGAGCAGGCTTGTGCTTCATCCGGGTCTTTATAACAGCCATTTCATTATTTAGTTAGGAAAAAAAGATCATTAGTCTCAGTGTATAGACTAGAAATTTGGCTCCCACACAGAATTCATTTCCTTTGGCCGATTCTGGCAAAGATCTGTGGATTTCTGGGGCAGATGTAAAGTGAGTAGCCAAAGGGATGTTCTCAGATCTTTAGCCTGATTATCAAAATGCTTTTTAAATGGCCAGAAACATTTTCCCTTACGTATGAAAATGAATGCTATACAGCAAGATTCGGGGCAGTACATACTGGCATTCGTTTACTGCTCTAAAAAGTCACTTTGAAGAAGTCTGGTGAAGGTAAAACAAAACAAAACAAAACAAAACAAAACCAAATCTTGGGTCCTCATCTCCTAAGGAGTTCTTTGCCAACTAAAGGTTGACGACACTTTCAAGCAGAATTGTCATCAACAAAATTTGACAAATGGCTCAAGTTGACTTTTTCTTACCCTGTATCAGACAGACCCAGAAACGCAATGAAGGGGGAGATTACAGATATAAGTAAATTCAAGGATGTGAGATGGAATCAGAACAGGTAGTAATGATGAGTGAATGGTGTCTTCGTCAGGCCCGTGAGCATAAGTGGTTCTGGAGTTTTGATGAGAAAATCAGTCAAGAATTAATCAAACCAGGTGTTTGAGCAAGAGACGCCACATGCTGTCGGTAACTGATTTTTGACAAAAAAGGCCTAGGTGACCTCTGAGCTTCCCTGCAAGCCTGAGTCCAAACCCTGGAATGGCTCCTACGTTCCACTGTCGCTCAGCCTTCGCCAGCTGGCTGCTGAGCTGGGGACCTTTAAGGTTTAGGAAGCTCTGGGAAACTCCTGAATCCTACTTTCATACTACCAAGGCACCCTTTAGAACATGATTTTTCTGTGGCATGAAATTCCATGCCAAAAGATGAGTGATTTATTTCCTTGCCGTGGGTAACGTCTCAGCCAACACAAAGTTGTTTCTGATGCTAGGGGTATGAAGGTGGCTCGTTACCTTGAAACCAATTCATCATGTGTTGGACATGGGATTCTGGCACAGCTTAACTGTCAGGAGGCCTCTAACCCATAATGTGATTTAATTTTCTTAGTTTACCAACAGGATTGAAAATAATAAATATATTTCTCTTAATGATTTTTGCTGAATAAGGGTAAGAGATTAAATTCCCATTTATTCATTAAACATAGATTTGCTAAAAGGTTTTGTTTGTTTGTTTGTTTGTTTTTTTAATGGAAGCAAATATGAAAGGGCAGAAATTCGTTTTACTTTTTTGCTTATGCTCTGGACCCTAATAATGTCTTTCTATTTTCACATATGCCACATTGTCAATATTCATTGTCAGATTCAGACTGATCTTGGGAAAGTCATTAACTCTCCTAAGCCTGTTTCTTCATTTATAAAATGGAAAAAATACCCTCTTTCTTGGATACCTACTAGAGGGTAGCTCTAGACTTACTGTAGGAATTACATCAGTTCACAGAGGTTATGTGAAAGTGCTTTGTAAACCACAACACACTGTACAAATATAAGTTATTTCTGTTGCTCTGGATATCTTAATGTCACCAAATTAATTAATGGCAAACATATCTGAGTAGACTGGTAATGTCCTTTTGTGTTTGCTACCCCAGTGTCTATTTGCAGAACCACATGTTGCATTCTATTGTGCTGTCACATATATGCACAGAAGATGGGCTGATTATGCCTGAGATGATTAATCAATATAATTTCACATGCCTGGAAAAGGCAAGTTGAAGGCCAAGCTCTAGGTATGGAGCTAGAGTTTAGCTCCTGATAAGCTTGTCAGGAGAGTTAAACTTTCCTGTACATTGAAGAAGCCTAATGTAGATTAGAGTGCCAAATGCTTTTGTACAGTTAATGAAAAAAAATACAGTTTGAGATACTGTTTGTCATTGTATAACAAGCAGCTATGTGCATGTGTTGTATTTCAGAGCAATAATTCAGTCCTACAAGTGCAATGGTATTTCCAAGGGATATATAGATCCATGAGGACTCCAGCCAAGAGCAGCTCAGCAACCACGGAGTTGCCTTTTATTTCTTTGGGATGAATTACATTATATTTCTTGTAGAGAAGGCTAATGTTCTCAGGCATGTGAATTATTATCTACTTTTGTCAAATATCTGTTCTCTTTTGAATAGCAACTTGTATGCTATACACTTTTCTCAAGTTGTGTTCTTTAGAAAAAAAATGGAAATTTCTAACACTATGAACTGCCAGTTTCATCTTGGGAGAGCAGCAAAGATAGCAAAAGCAGAGAGAGATGAAATTCTACCATGTTAACAGGTATATTTATCTTTTCATCTTAGAGAACAAAAAAAAAATCAATGAAATGATAAATATATAGTAAGTGAAGCAGGCAAAATGAACAAAGCAATACACTGAAGAAAATAATAACCTTGGTCTCATCCTTGATTCAATTCATGATTTCATTTGCTTATTCAAGCGGGTAAAATTTTAGTTATTGCCATACAGATTATAATAATTTTCTGATATCCACTTAACATGATTTTTGGCCATTAAATATATAGTTATAAGTATACATAAAAATAAAAATGCACATAAGAATAAAAATAGAAAACATATTAAAAATAAATATAAAACTAAAGCACATAAAATAAAAATAGAAAAATAAAGCAGGTACAAAATTTTAATATATAGGCTCTACAAACTGATGAGAGTACCCATCTAATTACACATGTATGTATATGTATACAAACACATACATACATTTATAAATATATATGATATTTATTTCTAAGAATTAACATGTTTGAAAACGTTTGACTATATACACAAAAGTGTAAAGAAATCTGCTAACATGTGTACCTTGATACCACTGTGGACTCAACCCAAATACTTGTCCATCCTGTAGGTCTCACCTCTATAACACCATATAGGCATTCATAATGGATTCACAACTTGTGGCATTCATAAGGAAGACCCTGATGATTTTTAGTAACAAACTATAGAAATGATCCCTGAAAGTATAGTCTTTCCTGATGATTTTTAGATGCTCAACTATAAGCTAAATCTGAGATTAAAATCTGTTTAGCATAGTTTTAGTTTTCAGAATGCTGTATTACATTCTAAATCTTTAGCCATTGCTAAGTCTTATAATGATAACCTTCAGTTAACTATAATATTACATCAACAAGACCTCCTACTCAAATCAGTAGAAAAATAGGAGTCTACTCTAATGACCAAAGTAATGATGAGTGTTTTGTAGTTGCATACTTTCCAACTTTGTCTTGACTTGTGCCCATATCTCTCCAGCGCCCCCATCCCACCACAGTCTAAAATACAGTACCGCATCAGCTCACCTGGACCACACTGGAATGGCCTCCTATCTGCACTCCCTACAGACTCAGCGGGCTACTCTAATCCATTCTTCACATTATGCCCAGCTTCATCTTTATAAGATGCGGAGCTGATCATGCCATTTCACAGGCCTGCAAGTTTTCAGACTTCCCATTGCTTTCACAATACAGGTCAAAACACCGGGCCTTCTGGTCTGTCCCCCTCCCTTTTGTACCACGCCACTCTGTCATTCCAGCTCTTTCTTGGTCCTTAGGTTATATAAGTTTTCTTTTAATTCTTGGCATATATCCTTTAATTGCCAACAACAGCAGATCCTAAATAATGTTGTTTCCTTACAACATGGATGAGGCGCCACAGAAACTTCTTGATATGTCATTGTATGCCATTGTAAAACTGGTTTCCTGATACATCATTTTGCTTAAAGTCACAGAACCTACTGACCACATTGAGTGAGAGCTTCTTTATAGCACATGACACATAAAGTGTCCTCTACTTGCAACAGACTTTTCCTCACTTCCCCTCCCACCTTTTGCCTAGTTAACTCCTACTGATCCTCCAGATTTCAGCTTAGAAATCATGTCTTCTGTCATTTGTTCTCAACACCCCCAGGTACTTTGATATGGTGACATAATTGATTAATGTCAGTCTCTCCCACTAGAATATAAACTCCGTGAGGCAAAGGGATCAGGTCGAGTTTTTTGTTTTCTGTTTTTTGTTTTGCTGGAATAAACAATATCAGAAAGAAAAGAAATAGACATAACACAATTTGTTTAAGTATTGAGTTCATTTTGCATTCACTGAATTGTTTCTTAAACTGTCTAAATTCTCCATGTTTCTTTTAATAAAACATATATTAACAACAAACAAATCTCTCTTGGATGGTTCCGAAAATGACTCAAATAAAAACCATTAAATGACCTTTCATAGAATCCTGAGTTTTTGTATAAGCCTGGCCAGTAAGCAATTCTCAATAGACTCATGCGCCATCATTGCCTTTTAATTTAAATTTCCTTTTTAGGAGGTATTTTAATATCACTGTATGTGTAAAAATCTGTTCTGAATTTATATAGTATAAATTCAGCCTTACAAGTCAGTGATTTATGGAGAATATAACTTGATGATGGTTTACAACATTTTTCCCTCCTGACAGGAGACCTATGCTAGGAAAAATAAAACATCCCATTTCTCATTAATGGAAACAGAGCTGGACAGACAACTGTAGCTGTTGATGGTTACTGAAACTGCCAGGAAATTTTAAAAGCAAAAACAAGGTTGGGCTGGCAGATTAATGTGCCTTTCATGTACAATCCTGAAATATAAAACCACGGGATTTCTAAAGTTAATGGACATTTTTGTCAATATTTATGTAGGCACATTTATGTTGCATATTATTGAAGGGATTAAATAGAAAAAAACTCGCTCTACAAAGCTAGATCCCAATGAAGATGTATTCATATGCTACCTCTTCAGTTTCTAACTTTTGAAGGTGCACTTGAGGTGTATTAGTCTATTTACTAAAGATAATGAGCCCACATATTTCCTGTTATGGGAGAGTGAAACTGAATAAAATCTGCTGAACTAATTAATGGGGATTTATACCAGAGGAGTCTCAGGTTGGATAGAGGCCATCCCCAAAGCCCCTCCTGCCCTCCACCCAAAAATCCATTGCGTCATTTAAGAAACAATTGTTGAGCACTAACTACAACAGATTTTTTTTTTGCAGGCACTCATGAACTAGGGGAAAGCCTAGGAGGAAAAGCAAAGGATCCGTACAACACAAAGCAGTAAACACTCTCCTGCTGGTAAATACAGACTTTTCTTAGAACACACCTGTAGGGAGCACCTGCCTAGGCATCGCATTTGGACAGTGGCACAAACCTTATTTCTGCAGCACTTTGCACCCTAGTACAGATGAGTTCAGCTTTACTCAGCAGTTCCTTCCCTGACAAACCTACAAGGGCATGCCCTTCAGGTAACCCAGTAGTGCTGCCCTCCTCAACATGATTCCAAACTTTGTCACCTCGTTCCTTTGGGAGTGTGGACCTCATGCTGCTTCTGAGTATTCAGGAGTTTATCAAAACAGAATATATCTTATGTCTTGAAGAATGCCATTTAATTTTCCAAAAAGATAATCTATATTCACTTAAGCTTAAAGTTACAGTCATCACAGAGTGCACTAGGGCACGTATTACAGAATCAGAAGCATGACAGCAAACTTCTTGAAGCAAGCTTTGTATTTCTGTACAAAGCAAGCCACCAGCAAATGTTTGTTAAACAGACTCTTAATTGCCACATATCATGTAACTCAATTAGTGTACTGGAGTTATTTTGTAATCTAAAGAGCCAAGGAATCAGGGTGTATTGCTCTGTCCCTGCATATAGTCTAAAAATCCCACATGCCAATAATAGTACAGCACATGGGGAGAGGTTCCCTGAAGAGCACCAACACTCAGAAAAACTTTAAATAAAGGGTGGAAAGTTGTCTGTGCATCCCTTTAAACTTCCTGTGGGGCACCTTCCTGCCTACATTCACTCAGGCAACAACACATATTAATTGAGCACCTGCTATCTACATATCTACCAAGCACTGTCCTAGGTGCTTGGGACACATCACTGAAAACAGACAAACAAACTGACATCCACCTCATCTCCCCACTGAAGACCTTTTTTATGAGTACCCACCCTGTGCCTGCAACCACTTAGAACTGGGAAGGAGAAACTCAGCACGGCATCTGTCCAACAGGGAAGTGGCTGGCAAATACGATCAAATCAGAAAGTGGAAGTTGTCCAGGTGCTCTTTTTCTTACCTTGTAATGAATTGAAGATGGAGAAGAGGTACATGAAAGGGACATTTAAGGGTCCCCAGGCAAAGAAAGCAAACCCCCATGTCATGCCCAGCAGAAACGTCAGGCTGACCACGCTGCGCAGATTCCTTAACACCTCTTCGCGCAGGGTCCGGTTGGTCCTCTTGCCGTTCCTCCCGCAGATCTGCACCATGACCACAACGAACATGGCCACGTTCAGGAAAAACATGATTCCAAAGTACCCTGCACAGGTCACATAAAATACGACTGGATCCCGAATCCAACAGCTTAAAGAAGAAGAGGGAAAGAAAAAGAAATGTATCACTGTGTCCTTTTTACCTAAGATGTCTCCTAGCTCAGTCTGGGCTTCTGTAGGTTCGCAGCAAGCCCTTTCTCAAATGCTTTTCGAGACTCACTTCATATTCTTGGATCTCAGCTTCTGTTTTGATGTTTGCATAGTTATTCTGTTGTTGTTGTTATTGTTTGTTTGTTTGTTTTGGATAGCTATCATCTTAACGTCTAGTTATTTAAGTCACAAGGTGGCTCCTTGAATTCTGATTTGGCCTGAAGATGCTCTTGGTTGGCTCACCCCAAACCACGTCTCACCCCCTTTTCTCTTATGTGCCTGCACTGCAGCAAAGGGGAAATCTAAGTACTTGCGTTCTCAGTCTCTGTGGGATTTAAGGGATGGTTATTTGGACACTGTTCTACAAAATGAGACAGAAGGAAAGTCTGCTAGGGAATTCTGGGGAGAGCTATTCTTGCTCAACTCAACTGTCAAGGCTCATATTTACTCCTTCTGCCTTGAACATGAAAGCAGGCTCTGGGGTCACCTTCTACCCGTGAGAGGCAGGCTCAGAGAGCTCAGAGCTGCGGGCCCTGATATTTTCAGCCATAAAGTCAATGCCAGTTGTTGCCTACTTCCATGTTTCTTGTCACGTGAGAAGAGTAAATTCCTACTTACTTAAGAAATACATAATTATGGATTCCATTACTATAGACACAATAATTTCTATTAATATGCTTATAACCGGTCTAGTTGAGGCAAGATCCTATTGTAAAACTGTGATATTCTTATAGTGACACTTCTCCTATACAAGTAAAAGGCTTACATTGATTACAACATCCTATGAGATAGGGAAGTACATACTTCATATTTAAAACAATATACAGATCAGAAGAAAGATCAAAGTAATTTAAAAACTGACTATGTATAAAGTGTTCTATGAGTAAAATTAACAAATACTATAATTTGCAGATGCCCCAGGGCCTAATAATAACATGGAAGTCCTTAGGTATGAAAAAAATTGGACAAATTATTTAAGGCAATTAAATTCATCTTAAAATTCTAGTGTAAATGGTCATCATTCTAGCTGATGTCTTCCACTCTGAAACATGACTGCCACAAAGGCAAAAGCTATCTTGAACATCTTCAAATCCCAGAACCTAATATGATTCCTGGCCTATAGTAAATGCTCAATAAACAGCAGTTGTTGATGACATAGTAATTTATTAAATGTACTTTGAAGTTTTATAAGAGTTCATTAACATATTTTTATAATTCCTTTACTTAGAACTTGTGCACTAATTTTCACTTTAAATATATCTTATTATAAAGATCCCCCAAATGATACCGCATGTCCCTAAAGGTAATATTTATTTACATGTGGATGTTTCCTTAGAATCCTGAAATTCCTGATGTGGATCCTTTACCTTCCACTGGTTCTCGTGGTGTCTTTTAATGCTACTTTGGAAATATAAAAGAGGAGAGGTCATGAGAGAATGGAACAGGGTTGGATACTGTTTGGATATAAAAGTGTTATCCATTTATGAAATGTGAACAGAAATGTGGCATTACGGTCAAGAGTGAGCTCTTTAGCCATTCAGTAATTCATTCAATCAACAAATATTCATTGAGTACCTATTCTGTATTAGATAAAATATGAGAAAACTAACTGCCAAAAGTGAACAACAGAAAAATCCTAGCCTCAATGATCTCACAGTCTGAAGGGAATTTTCCAAGTTATTCAAGAACTCACTGATGTCTCCATTCTCTCCATTTCCACATAACACATTGGCATTGAATCATTCATTGCATGATCCTGCTATTTCACTCTCTTGAAGATGTGTGTGGGTTTAAGAAGGTGGAAGTATTATGGATTCTGCTCAAACAAAATGGGTCTTCTGAGTCTAGCAGATAGTATCTTAGACTTCTGCACTCCCCCAGGTGACAGAACAACACAATGTTAATATGGAAAAGCAGCTCGAACAGTTCAGGGCATTCGACTGAATTAATCTGTGGTGTAGCAGCAGAGACCTTGGCGAAGGCATGCAAACGCACTTCAAAACTCCAAAATAAAAGGCACACTGTTGGCATGGCAACTTACGCTAAACTTTAGGAAACAAAGGATATACACTCATCACAAATAAATTCCCAACAAGTTTTTATTACTTACAATTCATCACCTTGTTCTTTTCCATAACTTCGTTTCCCGTAGACCTCATTTTGGTTTCTGCTTGCTAGAACAACTGACACAACTAAGGCAGGCAAACCTATTATATAAAGAGCATGACAAAAAGAACATTTCTGAAGCATCTGGAACTGCTTTATAACACTGATAATGGCAAAGAAAAAGAAAAAATGAAACACTCCATATCACAGAATGAAATTTCTTAGAACTGGCAACTTGGTTAAAAACAACAATAAAATTTCCCCTTTGAAGTGGAACATCCAACTCCAACTGGCAACAATTAAAACCTTCTCTTACATGGCAGATATTTAAATATTCTGTTTGCTTACTGGGACCCACTAGAGAACAAGAACCTGATTTATACTGAATCCAGCATCAGCAAATGTGATTGCATGAACATGCCTGTTAGACTGCCAGAGTTCAGGCAGAACAGGAATTGCAGCTTATTTTGCTCCTTTCTATACAAAGGAAAGTCCTTAGAAAAAGTGGGGGAGAAACAGTGGGGTTATAAAGTCTGTAGAGTCTTCCTTTTTTTCTCAAGAGACTCAATAAATAAAGTAATTCCATGTATATTTCAGTGGGGAAAGGTACACCACCCTAATTCCCTGAAAGATACCTCCTAAAATAGTGAACACCTTGGAAATATTTCCAGAGAAATATTTCCTTGGAAATAATTCTCACAAAAAGAGATTTGTGAGAAAGCTCTCAAGTGCCTGGTTTGATTGGAAAACCAGATAAAGGAAAAAAAAACCATTTAAAATATTCCAAATAGGCTAATACAACCACCCATGTCTGGCTGAGGAATCATATTAAGGAGTTCAAGGCAAAAATGCTGTCAGTATTCTGGTTGCACACACAAAAATAACATTCTCCCCCTGGTTTCCAAGACCTGGGGGTGAGCACAGCTAGGAGTCTGAGCTGGTCTTTATGCTTCGAAACATAATGGAAATGCACCACTGTCTGCCAGCTGCTTCTTCAGACTTGGGTGGGCTGGCTCTGGGCACAGGAAATAAGTATGAGGTGACTCAGGAGCTGGGGCTTTTCCCTTTACTCTTGAATTTAGTGAGGACTATTGAACAGTTTTGAAAAATACAGTTCAGAGAAGCCTAGTCCTTAAGATACGTATCTCAAATCCCTATCATTTGCAAATCTGCAGTTTCTTTTAGCAGCGCTGTTCTTTCAAAACAGCATTTTTAAATGAAAACCTGGCAATTTCCATGACAGGGAAAACAAACAGAAACAACACACACACAAAGAAAAATGTTAGGAGGCCTACCCCAGCCAAGGATGCAGAATTTCAGTATATATCGGCGAATGTAAGTGTTGAATACTTTAACCAAAGCGATGTACATGTGGATCGCTTCCAGCCCCATCCAGGTGAAAGTTGCAAGAAGGAAGAAATGCAGCAGGGCTGCAAAGGCCACGCAGAGCCCATCCATGTGAAAAGAGGTGACCCAGCCATCCAGGAGGAAGACGAGGTTCAAGAACAGCAGGGCTGTACTCAGGTTCATCAAGATTTTGGAGGGATAATCCCTTCGCAGTTTTCTGAAAAAGGGGGAAAAAAGGAAGACAGAGAGAACTACTATTGTAAGTACATGTTTTCAGCACAGGCAGTAAATTCATTATCGTACACAGCTCGGCAAGAGGTTAGTAGCACTGTCTCTATATGTCATGGTTCCACCTGGGGGAGGGCTAAAGATATTTGTATTTGGCAAATTATAAAGATTTTTTTAAAAACATTCAAGTCTCCAATTGTGTATAAAATTTTCAATTGGTTTCAACAGATTGATTTTTTCTAATCCAAGAAAATTCTAGAGTTATAAAAATGATATTTTTGTTAAAAAAAACAATTTCTCTAAAATTTTTTGAAGTATTTGGTTTTTAATGAGCTAAAGATTTCCCCTTATTTAAAAAAAATAATTTCTTTCCTGCTTCAGGACTAATTTTAGAAGATTTATGAAGCAAATGTTTTCATCTTTTACCATGTAAAAAGCACTTAATACAATTTTTATTGACTTACATGTTAATCATCTAACAGGTTTAAATGTATTTCATCAAGAGAAATACAGTGATCATAAATCATGATTCTATAGCTGGGAAATTCATGTTACAAGATACACGAGTGTATCTTGCGAGAAACTTGAACATGAAAATGGAACCACCCGACATGACTCACAAAGCGCACAGAAGTTTTTAAATGCAGGGGCAATTTTCTTATTCACATATTAGAACAGTGAGCACTGGGTTTGGCAGACAGACAGAAAATACTTACTCAAAAGCAATGTATGTCAGGAGAGTTGCTGCTGAAAAAATAGCAGATAGTCCACACCCAATGTAGGTGATGAAGGTGAGAACTTTGGTGTTTCTTGCATTTATCTGTGAGGCAGTTCCCTGAAGGTCCTACACAAAGCATGGGGAGCAGCTGTAAGAATCTCTGTTCATGAGAATGCTGTTTTGTTTTATTAGCAAGTCCACTGTCAGCACTGAGAATCTCAACTCAATCTGAGGTGCTAAAAACAAGGGTGTCAATAAGAACTGAAATTTCCATTTTTTATACTCTTGTGGGTCACTCTATGAAACAAACAGGTAGTATTAGTAGGAGAGTTACATACTATTTTTTTTCCATGACTTTATTACCCAAGCTCTTTGTACAGTAGTATAATTTGAAAAGCAAGACCCCTAAGTTTCGCAGTAGACACTGGAGGGAGGTCAGTGCCTTGCATGATAAATTATCAAGCTCATTTCTAAGATTTACAAAACTGGGGTATAAGTACAAATGGAGACCATGGTGGCCCTCATGGCCAAGTCCCTGGGACTCAGTAGGCTAGGACTCAGACAGCCAGAAGCTGGTGCTGGCTCTGTGGTTGTACGGCTCTGAGCACAGTATTGAGCTTCATTCTACCCCACCCCATACACACCAAGCTTTGGAATGACCACATTCCAAAGCTTGGTGTGTATGGGGTGGGGTAGATTTCCTTTATAAATGAAAGGCCACTAAGAGTTTTTGGGTCATAGTTTTTTGATCCTTATACACCTGAAGGGGCACCATTCAAAGTATTAGAAATTGTTGTAGAACGGAAAGAAGTAAACCCTTTCTTGCATATTAAGAAGAAGTATGAAGTTCACTGGCTGAGGCAGACTTGCAAAGTCTAGGTCTGGTATGAAAATGTTCATTTCTTCCTTAACTGGGGAATCAGGATAAGGATTCACTGTGAGCTAGGACCAACCAGTCAGTCCTGAGGAGACTGAGGAGGAGAAAGTCACTCTCATCATGCAGATTTTCTACAGTGGAGTGCTCTTGGAAAAGGGACATATTCCAAAAAGAATATCTAGTTTAAACTTTCAGGTCTTAAATTATTTTTCAAAATGTCTGTTTTATACGTTTTTCATTCTATTTTCATCAAAATGTCAATAAAGTCTGCTGCTCAGACAGAGGCCACCGGTAAGTGGTGTTTGTATGTATATGTGTGGGTATGGCATGAAGAGATGGAACTTGGCTCCAGGTTTGGCTGGTGCAGCAGGAGCAGGAACAGTACCTCTGTGACACCAAGAAATGCACGAAGTGACAAAATCTAGTAGCTGCACAGGCTCAGGGTCAGGGGGGCTTTCCCAATCCTCTCCCTGGAATCCCTCGAAACAGCGGGGGCACATGGGACTCGCACAGCACATGGGATGGGGTTCGAGTCAGTACCACTTGACCCACAGGCAAATGATCTCAACCAACATTTTGCTTACTCCATGATCTCATGAGGCCTGAGAAACGGTCTTGAGGAAATCCCAAAGTGACTTGTCATTACTGTTTGAAAAACTTATGGCTCCTATCTAGGTCAGGCAGCTGACTTGCAAACCATTAATTAAAGCCACAATTTAAAATGTGAATTAAAATAATGCTGCACACAGATACACATTTACACACAATTCTCATGTTGCTTTGTACTTTTAGAGAATGAGGAATACGAAAATATTTATTTCTGGAACTAGCCAACATAAAACTGTACTAATGTTAAAAATCAGTTAGTACATTAACAAAGAAATGTAGCAGAGACATTAAATTTTTCACGCATTGGTATATTAGAAGGTACGATCATGGGTCTGAGGTACAATGTTTAAACTTCTCATATGGTGCATGAGTCATGGGCGATGTACACTCTGGGAATATCTTATACAAGTGAATAAAGAGTTTGTAAACCAAGAAAAAAATCTTAGCAAATTCTTGGTGGTCTGGAAAAGCTGAAACAATATGAACATATCACCAAACAGGGTAAATTCTGAAAAATTTTTTGTTTAGTAGTTTATAATCCCACAAGAAGAGCAAACATAGAAAATGTAAAGATAGCAATAAAAAAAAGCAAACATCCATGTACTTGTGAAACTAATTATTTAATCAGATGCAACAGAAAAAGTAATATCTAATTACAAACGCATCATAAAATTTAAATAATATATGAAGAAAACATTCGAAGAAGTGCAAAGTCAAACTTTGGTTATATATAAAAATATCTTTGAACAGTGAACTATGTTGCTGTTATCAATTTATCTAATATTACTTATAACACACACACACACACAGCTAAAACTGTTAAATCATTAAGCTAACGCTTATATACCTAAGTAAGTTATCAGGCAAAATAAGTGTTTTCTAAAAAAAATAAAAATAAAAAAAGACAGCATGGAAAAAAACTGAGGAATTTCTCTTTTAATCACTCAGGGAAAACATGCTACAGTTTAATTGTTCATTTTCAGGCTCTGGCGGTAAAAGGAAAAATATTTATATTCTGAGAAAGTGAAAAAGTTATTTTCTATGATTGTCACCCTTTTAAATTACTTGTTTTTATCCCTCAGAACAGTTATGTACCAAACTGTCAGGAAAATTACAACTTGCAGGGTTGCCATAGGACAATGGCCATTTACATAGGCCAAGTAGATTCAAGAGCCAAATACTACATCCCACAGTTCTCACTGCTTCCTCCCAGTCCCACAGGAAGTGGGTGTAAGATTTAAGGGAGGGGATAAACATAACCTGATGTCTGTGACTGGAATTCAAAGAGTTCTACTGCCTCAGCACAAACTACTCCCATCTCCGACTGAAAAACAAACATGGCTTGATCCTCGTACGGAAACTATATTGAAACGATCGCTCTGCTATCGTTTAGAGGCTGTACTGGGCACCAGAAAAGTGTCTGCAAAAACACAAGTATATTAGATATAAGGTTAAGGTATGAGTCTGAGGATGAATTCAAACAAGTCATTGGGTGTAGGGCAGTAGCTCTTGAAAATCTGGTGGCATGAAAAAATTTGTCCATGCAACCTAATTTTAACCATGGGTGAGGCTGCTAATGGGCTGTGGGAAAGAAGGAAAAAAGAAAAGAAGGATGATATGAAGGCCTAATAGTGAGAGAAATGCCATCTGCCCCCACTCTTGCAGGCCTAAAGACTCCATGCTCTCCTTGTCACTAGTCTGTCCTATCAGGGGTGACCTCCAAGAGGGCAGTCATTTTAGGTCACAGCTGGTTCACCTAGCACAGTACCTGGTACAAAGTAACATTCACACATACTGAGTGGTAAAATATTATAAGAAAGAATGTTTTTGTTCAAACTTTTTATAGTTCCCTTCCATGTTAGTAAAACCCAATGTTTTCTTGCTCTTTAACTATTCTGCCCCTACCCATCTTTCTGACTCTCTATTTCTCTCTCAATTCAATAGTTTCATGGTGATTTTTTGTTGTTGTTTTTAGGATTATTTATCATCACTGTTAATGCAATGGGAAAAAATAGGGTTCTTTTCTATAATTACTTTTGCACATTTTAAATATATGATCTCTGCTAATTAGATTCTTCATTAAGAATCAAGATTCAGGGTACAGATGAAAATTATCTGGAAATAATTCTCCCAAACACATAAGTTAAACAGGTTGACTCACTAAAAAAAGTATGCCTCCCAAAATTATATCATTTTGTGCTCGCTTTGGCAGCATGTAAACAATATTATATCATGTTAAAATGAGTGTAGAAATCCTCCCCTACCATCAGAATTCCAAAGTGTGTGAGGTGGTTACACAGGCAGACCGTCTCACTCGCATTTGAATCTCTGTAGGTGGTACATCCTGACGTGTTCCAAAATCCAGAACCTTCTGCAAAGAGGTCAAGAAACAATATGAAAATAACATATGGTCAGTTCCGTCTCTATAATGGATGATATCTTCTTTAGAGAAATATGCCTCAATATCTTCTGCCTTACAGTTTATCTGTAAAATGGATACTATTTTTAAAGCTGCCAATAGTTAGAATACTTTAGATTCCTGGAATCACAGAATGCTGGTGCTGGATGGGCAGACAGAGAGATTATCTAGTTGTGGTTTTCAACTTTGCTCCACTGAACTCCCTCAGGAGTTCTGCAGAAGTTTGATTCAAGTTTAATTTTTAATTATTATACAATAAACTTCTATAAAAAGAACATCCCTTTTCAAATATGTTACATACTAATGAATTCTCTGGAGATCAACACATTTTTCTTTGAGTCAGTTTATGTTTTTGTGAAGACAAAGAAGGTCTTATGCACACAACAGTCATGCGTGGTAGCAGTTCACGATAAATGCCTTTAATACAGCTGTTCTGACTTTTATAGCACAGTGTGGAATATAAGCAGTTCATATATTTGAGGAATATTTTAAGATAGCATGGTAATCTAATTTTAAACTACATTTGCAATAAATCAGGATCTTCTCAAAACTGTGTAACTAAAAACTAGACAACAACAAAAAACTTTCCAGCTATGATAACGAGTATCTAGAAAAGAGGTTTGGACATCTTTAGACTGCATTTCTACCAAGACGGAGCCTGCACTGGTGTTGGTTTGATTTGGCCATGATAATCCTATTGGGGAACCCCGAGGGAAGGTGGTCTCTACCCCTCACACTTAGTGATTACCCTCTTAATTTTGCCTTTTTCTCTTGATTGTCAAATGTTGTTTGGAGGCAGTTCATTTCTTTCAAAGTAGTATGTATCCATTATAACTATTCCTACATCTATAATCCTTTAGTATGCTTCCTCCTGTAATCTGAGGTCTGCAAGATGGATTTTTCATTATATGCCTTGTGTATATCAAATAACAGAAGTGTCCTAGAAGAGTGAGATCAAGTGTACATTGACACTAATCTAAAATGGCAACACAAATGCATACTCTATTTTATAAATAACTGAAATCACAGAGGTTGTTTGATTGTTTAAAAAAGTCAAGTCTGTCTATTTCCTCTCATAATGCACAAAAGTTATAGAAACCAGAATTTGCTTCCCAAGCTACCCAAACTAAAATACGCACCTCGGCTGCCATCTCACATATTGTGACTCACTCTGGTCTAGGGTTAAATGAAAAGAAATGGAGGTGTCGAACAATGTCTAAAATTCAGTTGTTATTCAGACAGCCAGTGCCTTAAAACTTACCATTTTTGTTCAGATCCCAGAAGGCACAGATGGGATGAGGCACTGCCTGTATTAACATAAGAATAAACATGTGAAATTATCTTTAGAATAAATGGAACATCTTATGATTTGAATACGGGAAAAGAGCAAAATGTTAACGTACTCACCAAAAAACAGACCATTAGTCATGCCAATATGACCTAAAAATAGCAGGAAGTCTGGTGGGGGAGGGTCTCCACTTGCAAAGACTTGAAGTGGCAATCGACTGACTATAACTTCATAAGGATTGTGTTACTCATTCACCTAAAGGTTACTATTAATATTTATGTCCCATCTAAAATGCTATGCTTACCATTTAGCACAGCTCTTTACAGTCTAATTTCACTTCATCTTTAAAATTCTCCTTTATGTCTAGGTATATGCCCAAAAGAATTGTAAGTAAGAACTCAAATGGATACCTGCAAAACCATGTTTACAGCAGAATTATTCACAACAGCCAGTGTTAAAAGCAATCAGTGTCCATCGATGGATGAATGAATAAACAAAATGTAGGATGAATATGTGATAGTATTTTCATTCATAACATGAGGCTGTCCAGAAAGTATCCAACCATATAATGTGAAAAATGGAGGTATTCATGGCTGGATTTTTTTCCAGACAGTCCTTGTTATATTATGAATGAAAAAATTACCCAGCCTTAGAAATGGAGGAAGTTGTGATACATGCTATAACATGGATGAACCTTGAAACTACTATGTTAAGTGAAGTAAGCCAGTCACCAAAGGACAAATACCACATAATTCCATTCACATGAGGTACTATTAGAGTAGTAAAATTCAAAGAGACAGAGAGTAGAATGGCGGCTGCAAGGAGCTGGGGACGTGGCTAATGGAGAGTTGTCTAACGAGAGCACGGTTTCAGTTGGGGAATCTGAAACAGTTTTGGAGGTGAATATGGTGATGGCTGCAGAATAATGTGAATGTACTCAATGCAACTGAACTGTGCCCTGAAAAACAGTTAATTGTGTTCTGTATGTTTTACCATGATAAAAATTAATTCTTTATGGATGAAGGAGCTGAAATAAAGGAGGCCAAAGGGCATAACAAGGAGGGTAGAGGGTTCCGTGACAAAGCAGAGCTAGTGCTTAGATGACTTAACTTCCAAGCCTTAGTCCTTATCAGCCAGCTCACTTCCCGCCCGCCTTCCTGCCTTGCCCAATAAATGGTAGAATCGTGACTGGGACCCTCTATAAAAGAGAGAAAAACCTATGGCTGGGCCACCTGGGACAATATGAACCCCATATAATTTTTACCAAATAAACAGATGATAGCAAGGGTAATGAAGCAATTAAAAAAGCAACATTTGCCAAGATTTAAACTGTTAACCTCCCCCAAAATAAGTCAACCTTGTTTGCCCTCTGCTTTCCTAGTAGCAGTGATCTTTGACGTTAAAGAAAAACAAAACAAAACAGCAAAACCTTCAGTGGCAGGTTAGTACAACTGCATCTAGTTGATCTCAAGCAGTGCATGTTGTTTTTTAGAAACAGCGGTCCTCTTCTTCACTCCCATTCTCCTCCTGATTGTTGGATCCCAGATATAGGCCGCCCAGATGAACCGTTTTAAATGGGACAGAAAACAATGATCCTGTCCTGTTTCAAACAGCACGTCCAGTCAGTGTACTGACACCTTGAATTTAGCCCAGTGAGGCTAGGCTGACCACACTAGGCTAGATAACACTAATTCCCCCCACTGGCCACCGTTTACCACAATGTAAGAGTCATACCTGATGAGCTGTTCTCCTGCTTGGAAAATTGTCCCGCTCAAAAAAGTGGTAGTTATACAGTGGGGAGGGGTGGGAGAGGAGTGGGGGAGCTAAATACATGGTGATGGAAAGAGAATGCACACTGGGTGGTGAACTTATTATACAACACATAGACGATGCACTGTAGAACTGTACACCTGGAACCTATGTAATTCTTGCTAACCAATGTCACCCCAGTAAGTCTAACAATAAAAATTTTTTTTAAATGTGGTAGTTACTTCAGTGTAGAAAAAGAAATGGCCCCCCATTTCCCCGAAATTGTCTACCTCTGCTCCATTGCTAATGGTAGGATTTTCTTACCTGGTTTCTTGTATGTTTGATTTTAATTCGAACTGGATCCTTCAGATCCTGGATAGTAATGTTTCCAATACTGCATGCCATCACATAACTCACTAAGGTGCCTTTCTTGGTTTCTACATCCTTTTAAAGAAAAGAAAAATGTGTATTAGTCAGAAGTACACACTTTGATTTTACTTTGCTGCTCCGAAATAAGCAAACTCTCGGTGCTTTTTATATGTAAGATCTTTATTAAGATCTTCAATTATAGAACATCCTGTTTATAAGTTCAAATGGCTGGTTTTCCTGAAAAAGCTTTGCTATTTCCCTTATTATAATAAATACATTGAGAGAACATCATGAGCCAACGTAGCAAGGCAATGTTCATAAAACTTCATTCTTGATTGCTGTGACTGATGCCAGCCAGTTAACATCTGAAACAATGCAAACCCATAAATAATATAAACTCATAAAAAGCTGTGAAACAATAATATCACTTCTGTGCCCTAGAAAATAGATGAAGTTGTTTTCCTTTAGAGAAATATGAAGAAAATACGGTGTGAAAAATAAAAAGAAAACAATTCATCTTTCATATCCGAGCCAACAGCCTGATGTATTTACTATTATAATTTATACTAACTGTACTTCTACGGGATGAAAGCCCCATCAGAACTCCTGCCTCCTCTGACTGTATACTTACTGGCATCTGCAGCTCCACCTTCAGAGACAAGCTTGTCAGGAAACATAATTAGGGAATCTGTGTGCAAAATGATTGGGACCAACAGAATAGCCATCTAGCAAGACAGCCTCTCTTCTTCCCCATGTGTTTCTTGTCAAACCTCCTGAATTTCTCTATTACAGTTTATAAAGTCAGTTGTTTTGGAATAACTGCAGGATTTTTCACATGCCAAATAAATTTCAGCATCCAGAATACAGCTTTTTATTACTTGTGTATGAGCATTCTCAATAAAGTCGGCTGTGGCTTGAGGATACTCAGTCTTTCCTTCAGAAAACAACTTGTATTTTGTTCACTTTGTGAAGGAAGGACCATAGAACCCTTAAATTTGTTTTACTTTGCTATAAATTTACTTTAAAAACCCAACATGTTTCCTAATAAGAACAGTGACTGGGAAATGCCAATGGAGAAGGAAAGGATGGTGTGGAGAAGACTCAAAATGACACAATGACAGAGTCTTAGATCTCTAAGCACTGTCCCAAACCTTTCCTGCTGGACCCAACCTCTCCTCTGAAGGGACCCCTGCTGTCTGCCCCACCACTCACGTTTTGTGACACCTACTGCATTTTTTTGTATTGTTTTTAAAGGTGACACAACTGTGAACCTCAAATAATTTTAACCAATGCAGTTCTATGTGCTCTTGGCTATTAAATCCCTTTAAGTAACCACATGCAATTATTCTCTTACTGTACTCAAAATTTTTATATAGCTTGTTCCTAACAGTTTTGCTGATAAAATCTTAAGTTTTGAAACTGATGACTGTAAACTATTCCATTGTATTCCTTTTACTCACCCGTGGCCTACTTCATCATTTCTTCCATATATGATGTATAGGGCAGATCCACTAGAATCTAGTAGTCTACTTACCTTGAGACTTACTACTTTCTCTTACATAGGTCTCATTGTTTGATATACACTGGTATCTTCAATGTTAATAGAGAACTTTTATTTTTTAAAAAGGTTTGAATAAAATTGCTCTAGATCGGGTTGTACTTTCAAAGGCAATCAGAGGTCACCAGTGTTTGCTGGCAGTGGACTTCCTAGTATCTAGAAATGATGCCAATAAAAATGATAATATGTGCTTAGCACAATGCCACCCTACTCTGGGAATGTGTGAAGGCCAAAGGTCATTTGAAATTCTAATGGGAAAACTGATTAGAGCCAAGAAAGCAGTTCACTATGTAAACAGTGCTTCCTGCTACATTAAAACAAAACAAACTAAAACTTTTCCTCTGGCGCACAATTTCTTTGACTCCAAAGGACTAAACTGATGAACAGCACCAAATATTTAACAAAAGGAATCATAATAGCAACTTCTCCACAAATTCCATTTCTAATTGTAACACTGAAATTTTTTTTCAAAAATCTTACTCTAATATCTGATTTATTAAACAAATTTAAAAGAACACATCTGTTGATAAGCATGTAGTTACCTCTAATAAAATATTTAAATAATTATGTTAAATATTTTCCTTTTTGAAAGTACAACAGGTTAATTTTTCTACCTCTTGATATAATTTTAAGGAATCTAAACTTTCATTTTCCTTTTGAGCATAGAAACTCAATTTGCAATTGAAAAATAATAATTTAATGAACACTTACCTGGAAAAGTCCAGTTTTATTGAAGAAAGTAAACTGTGCTCTTTTAACTAATACAGAATGTTCTTGACTTAAATTCTCAAGTAAGTTTGGAGGCAAAATTACAGACGCCAATGGATCCACTTGCCCACTCTCAAAATCCATCTACACACAAAGAGATACATTGGTCACATAATCACAATTAAATTGGAATTATAAATTTATTCCGCATGCCGAGTAAGGTAGGAGACAACCACAAGTATCCCCTTGGGTAGGACCAGGATGTCCCTTTACCTCTACCCCAGTCACTGGCCTCCTGATGAATACTCGGTACTCCTAGACAAAGGCGTGGATCGCATTGAGTTTTGCCAATGTGGCAAAACAGGAAATGCACTGAGTTTAATTTTTAAGGCAAGTGAGGAATCTACAAATCAGTTTATATTTTTAAGTACAAGAATTAGATTTGCATTTAATGAATTTTGATCTTTCCTCAAAACACACAGTGAAAAATAACTACCCCCCCCCCAAAAAAAAAATGGCTGGAGTTTATTTGTTTGATTGCTGAAGATGAGTATCTCCACATAGAGGAAGTAGCTGAAGTTGTATGGACTCTTGGATGTCATTTTTCCTGATCAGGCCAAAGAGTACTTTCCTACAAATGGACTTGGAACGAGACTGAGGCTGACAAGAGTTTTCACTTTTAAAATGTCATTCAGAATGATCACGAAGTGCCCCGAGTCTAAAGCAGAATAAAGTTCTTCCTTCTATCCAGATTTTAAAGTAGTTTATCTTGGTTTTTCTCCATAGCTAAGAAGTACTACATGCCACTTGGGTATTCTGCCACGTCAAGGACGATGTTTCAATCATTTCAGTTGCCCACATGGCTGACAAGGTCTAACGCACAGTAGGAACCTCAACATTATTTGCTGAAGTATCACTTGAACAGGTCAAAGAGGTTCTCCAGCTTAATGTGACCTGAGCCTCACCGTCGCCTGCCCTTCCCAGACTTGTACCTCATTGGTTCTCAAAGTACAATATGCAGACCAGCAGTATCAGCCACACCTGGGAACTTGTTAAAACTGCCAATTTTGGAGATTCACCTTGGGCAGCTTAGATTAGAATCTCTGGAATGGGATTCTACAATCTTTTTTCTTAACTGCATTCCTCTCATTATTGTTAAATTTACTGGGGTGACACTGGTTAGTAAAAATTACATAGGTTCCAGGTGTACAATTCTACAATACATTGTCCATGTATTGTGCATTATGTGTTCACTACCCAGAGTCAGTTCTTTTTCCATCACCATATATTTAAGTCCCCCCGTCCCCCAACCTGTTCTCCGGGTGTGTGATTATAACAACTCATCTGGGAGAGCCACCTGCAAAGAGAATACACCTCACTTCTTTCCACCTTTGGGCCTTTAATAAAAGCTCTTTCTTCTGACTGAACTTATCTCTTACCCTGACTCCAAATAGGATGGCCTCCACTCATGCTTAAATACTTAGCTCTACTATCACTTCCTGCAGAGGGTAAGCTGCCCACCCATATCTAGGTTCTGAAAATACACCTCTTCTGTGTTTCCACATACCTTGTGGTTACCCTACTATTAAATTTAGTCAGTACTAAGACCTGCCTGCCAACCCTTGGACCATTATCTTCTTGAAGAGCAACAAATAGGTGATCAGAAAGTTTTAATCTGTCTAATGAATCAAAGTTAAAGAGACCACTGGCTCATTACCTGGAAATAGGATTCATTATTGCTTGGAAGACTGATGCTAAAGTTTAAAATTTCACTAGTCCCTGGAGATAGGGATGATACTCCAAGAGCCAAATTCCGCGTTGTAATATTTACACGTGATGTGCTGTTTAGGTCTATTTTGAAGGCTAATTCATCAATTGTTTTTAATGCTCTAAAGAAATGACAAGTAATATCACCATTAAGTAACACATTTTAGGTACTCACACATACATGATTTGCTGCAAGACAAAATGCAAACCAAATAAAATTGTGTTTAAATTGTCTGATTTTAACATGAATACTCACAAATTACACCAACCCACAATAATAGCAGTTAATACATAGAATCACATGAGGATGATAAATGCATCCTCAAGAGAAATATATGCTTTAAGGATAATCAACAATTAAATCATAGCCTTTCTTTTTTCCTATGAAAAGCTGAGTAAAAATCAAAGAAAATAATGTGGTAAAAGGATTTTTGAACTGTAATACACTGTAAAAAATAGTTCATAATTGCTATGTAGATGAGGTAAGTTACCTACAGAATAATTCCTTGTAACATATACAAAATTTTCATCAAAGAAATTAGGTTGAAAGGAAGAAAACAGAAAAAGTTAAATATCTTAATATTAATACATTAAACAAAATAACGAAACCAAAATGAATTGTATATAAATGGTTACATATTCTCCCTGCCCTAGGCATTTTATTTCAGAAGTACAATAATCACATAGCTGTGGCAATTCTCATGTGCCACAGTTCATAGGACAATGACTAAGTTATATTTAAAAGGTGTGAACTGAATGTTTGTAAGTGTCTCTTTTTCAAGCAAAAATAAAGTGTCATAAATTAATATTAGTGATAGTTTGCTCATTTTTGGAATTAATTCCAATTAACATTTTTCAAATAAAAATCAAATACTGATTATGTTTTTCTGGGACTATATAATACCTTTCCAGATGACAATCATTTTGTAAATGACATATCTAAAAAATAAATAAAGAGAATTTGAAGTTCACTTTGTGAATAATCTTGAGAAATACCAATGGATCTTCTAGAGATTTAAATTATGAAATATGAACAACAAACATTCACATATGTGACAAATTACACAACAACATATGCATTCAGTAAATTTTATCCTCCAGAAGAAACAAAATACTTACTCAGAAGAAGACTCAAGCAAGTCACTATCTGGACTGGTTAAGATATTAGAAAATATATTCATTAAAGTTGAGCCAAGAGTTATATCAATGTTTTCTTCTTTATTCACAATCCTTTTGACTTGTTCTACAATTCTGGTAATATTGGCTGAGCTTAAGGTCTGCCCATCACCAGTTAAATTTAAAATTTGATTGGCAACTTCATTTGCTTCCCCTACAAAAAGGCAGATGAAATAACACACACAGTTTACTTGTTTTTTGGAGCTTTTTCAGGATCCTAAATGTAGTGTGATATTTCACTTCAGAGTTGAAGCAGCATATCAGGTTTTCTGAGTGTAATGTCTAATTACAGTCTTCACCGTGCCAAAGTGTTTCTTTACATACAGAAACTAACTTCTCTCTTTAGTAATAATACAAGTTGTGCTTTTTAGTGACTTATGTAAATAACTCGGTGACCAATAAATAAAGAAAGGAACTAAATAACAAAGGGAACCAATCAGAAGGACCAATATTCGCATACAGTTCTAAGAGACATGCACCCAGAGTCAATGAATAAATGTACATTTGTAGTTTAAAAATAATACAGAACTATAAAACATTGATACAAATATCAATTTAATATTATTTTTAATTGTTCTCTAAAACATTCTATTTTTAATCCCCTTCAGAATGAAGACAACAGAGAGGGGGAATGAAGAAAAACAGCATATTCTAAGTAAGAAACAGTCATTTGCCTCGCTTTTAATATTACTATAGTATCACAAAGCAGAAGAATGTGTCTGAAGAGAATGAAAACAATGAAATATGAGGTCATCTCAATTTGTCTTTGAGAAAGGAAGAAGAATCCCTCACTCACTCGAACAATTGGAGATATCAGGAGGCCCCCAGTGGGCTGAAGATGCGTTGCCAGGGCCAGGAAGACTGTGAAAAAAAGATATTTCAAATATTTGGCATAAATGACATCGTAACTGACAAAATCAGTTAATAAAAAGTTTTAGAATTTGCCTTGATGTCTAGGTAAGTTTCATTTGAAACGAAAACTATAATTCATTGAAATTAAACTTGTTAAAAATTCTTCTTGGAAAAAAATCAGGTGCCTGAACCACAGAAACAAAATGCCAGCAAGAGCCTGTAGCCTAACCTAGGGATCCATCAGGTTACTAAGGCTAAAGACATATTTGTAACATGGGTCAAGTACTGCTTTAAAAATTTCCACATAAAATCTGATGTTGATTTCACGTAATACTGCAAAGCAGATTACAGTTCACGTTTTATAGATGAGGCGATAGAGTAAGATAAATCAAGGAATGTTTCAAGGTCTCCCAGCCAGGACGAGGTAGAGCCACTCAAGTCAGTCAGTCTCTATAGCCCTCTTGTTTCCTCTCTATTATGTGTCAAACACAGCAGAGGGTTCAGAGTATTTCTACTTGGGCAGTTCCAGTTTCTCAATTCCTCTGCCAAAAAACTCAAACTGGGGATGGGTTTGAGAGTGAAGAACTGGATTTGACTCACAGTTGACCTGTCTGAGGTTTTTGTTCAACATTCAGGGAAACATCTATACCCCGACGGACTCCATTAGCAGACTGCCCTAACCTGGATTTTGTCTTTATTCTCTCTTCTGCTGCCTCTTCCCCCTCCAACAATAGCCACTCTAAATGGCTTAAAAGTCTTGGAATTTCAGAGGCATATTCAAAGGCTGTGAGCTGGCTTGGCTCATCCATATACAAGGTGTTTTGCTCAAGAGCCATTCTCTGGCTTCCAAATTTCTCCATCTTTGTTTGGAGAAGGCTAAATTAGCATGTTGGTTGGAGTAAAAACGCTTTTATCAGTGGTAACCTACCTGCCTAATCATCACCCTTCATGGAATGTACAATTTAGGTACACACAAGAGATTCCTGCCCTTCTTTCTAAACAGTATACAATGCCCAGGAACCATGGTACAGCATATACAGCCCTGGGAAGGTAGGTGATGTGGAATTTGCTGGTAAGAGTCAATGAGAGCATTACCATGTCCGTGAAGCATAAAAGCCTGGTTTCCCTGGACAATCTAGACTGTATGAAGAAGGTGGGATGGTTGGCCACTCATAGCCTGGGGGCTCCTCATTCTTGAAACATAAACCTATGTGAAAATAAGAAACAAGGTGAGAAATACTAATCCATTCTTTGAAGTTAGAGGTGCAAGATGAGAGCAAAACAACAATGCTGGCAATTAATGATTTATTGCATGTATTGCTGAAATATTAGGTTTTTTCTGTTTAGCATTCGTAACAATTTAGAAATTATGAAATACATTTCAGATACAAAAATTATTACAACTAATAAAACCATCAAATAAATGCACATACTTATGTGAGCATAAACATGAAACACACATTATCATTCTGATGTGAATCATTAGTCGATACAGTACGTAAAATAAAAGCTTATTGAAAAACCAGACACTACTCAAAATAAAAACAGTCCTGAAAAATTCAAAATGTAAATTCCCCATTAATCTTTTCTCAAAGATGTGTCTCCATAGTGTTGACACTGAATTGCAAGCGTATTTTATGGAAATATCTCTAGTGGTTCTTAAATCATCTCCTGTCTGGAGGTTTGCAGTGGGGAAAGGCAAGAGGACACCCACAAGCCATCCTGCATCCTCAAATCATCCTACCTGTTGTTTGAGAACTCTTTGGGTAAGTGTCATACCCTAAATAATTCAGATTTTACAATTGTAAAAATATCAAAGTAAAAGCAATATATCGACAACAAAATCATGTATTTCAGAACTGAAAAAAAAGCAAGTTATATCAGACTACTGGGACCCAGTATTGCAGACACCAATTTTTGAACATCTAAATGACTTTTCCATCTGTATTTTCAACCTTAATATTGTCAGGGTTTGACTTTTTTTTTTTCAATTGGTAGAAACGTTTCTTCACAGACACTTGCAGGATAAAAACAGAATGCAGGATTTAAATTAAGTGGCATAAATTAACATGTCTAAGTATGCAGCGAGAGTTGTTCTGGGATTCCTGAGCCTCTGACGACAGAGAAAGGGTTAGTCTTCACTGGGCTACTTCATCATATATAAACTGTAATACTATTTGTCAAGCTGCTTCTTTGTAAGGGTAGCATGTATATCTACCCTACGTATGTAAGGGTAGCATGTGTATCTCCCAACTCCTAAGGAGCCATCCTTGGTAATGAGCATTTTCCCACAGACGCTCAGAAACTGTTGATGATGATGATGATGATGATGATGATTTGCATTCTTTCATCTCCATGAGTTCTCTATAAATATGGATGCTGACACATTAGAGATGGGTGGTTCCTCACAGAAATGAAGACACCTGCTTCTTCATTATGCTGTGCTTCCAGCCTCAGTCATATTCACGGTTTTTAGAGACTGAGGAATATACCTGCTTCCCCCACTCCAGCCTCCCCTGTGTGTTTAAGGAAAAGTGGTGAAGTTTTCTTTTGCTCTCCACTAGTGTACCTAGTCATAATACAGTTGTAATCATGGAATAATGTTAGAACAATAACTTTACTTTTTGTTGTCCATATTTTCGAGCATTTGCTTTTCTAAAATATTCCCATCAAGCCTCCTTCATTTATTTATTTAAATATTTAAGTGCTGGGGAATGTGCTGGGTCCTGGGAAGAGGTGGGAAGTTAAAAGAATAATATGATGTGTTCTCAATCCAGAGGATATGCCTGTTTAAAGAAAAGATATATAAGAACACACATAAGTACGTCTCCAGGGCCCTAGGTATCCGGGCAGCATGAAGGAGGGGCTCAAGGCGACGGCATCAGAAAAAGCTTTATAGAAGTGACTTGGGGCTGTCTTTAAAATTACATAGGTGATGAGCAGGTGGATGGCGAGAACAGAAAAGAGCAGCGTGAGCAAAGACCTAGAAAGGAGACACATGAGAGCCCAGCACGTTCGGGGCAGTGCAATGTATCCCGCGGGTGTGGTTGGAGCTTAGAATGTAAATGGGATCCAGGTAAGAGTTGGATCGAGGTCCTGGATAACTCTCAGTTTTTTGGCCAATTTCAGTGAAGACAGTAGTATCACTCATTAATGGAGACAGAGAAGGAAATGTTTTATAATAAGAATTGCCTTTTATAAGATTTGTATCATTGGAGTTCCCATATGCACATATATGAGGGCTGTCCAAAAAAAAAAAAAATTCAGCCCTAAATATCTCTATTTTTTTATATTTTATGGCCGGATACTTTCCAGACAGCCCTCATACATACTCTCTTTATTCGTAAAGTTGAAGCCAATTCTGGTCAAGACTACCCCAGCATTTTGCTCAAACTCTTAGTATTTTCAAAATACATCCCCAAAAGAGAGTGTAAACTCTTCTCTGCCTTGTTCATTTCCTTAGATCCATAGGTACTGAGTTGATATCTTTTATGCTAACCATGTCATCCATTTGTTACAATGTCACCTCTATGATGAATTTCATCATCAGAAAAAAAATAGCTTTAAGAAAGCAAACACACACAGAATGAATACTTTTGTTTTAATTAAACCTAAATATAGTTATATAAAATGTGTATTGTAAAACGATTAAAGGCACTTACCTAGTTGCCTCACATTCACTGTATGCAGCCTCAAGCCCTGATCCAGGGACTCGTTATTTTTTAAGAGCTTCCGCTGAATGACTTTTCCTTCTAAGTAGAGATTGTTGGTAGCATTGTAAACTAGAAGGGCCAAAATCACCAACCTAGGAAAACATTGTAGGCAGAACTGTTGGTGGGATGGCTGTTTTTTTCTTTTTGGTAGAAAAATAGAACATTTGGTAGTAAGAGGGATGACCATAAAGTGTTGAGTCTAAAAAAATATAACAGACAATTCACAGATTTCTGTTGCTGCATAAATGATAATGTTGAATATGTCTCAATACAAATAGGATTTATAAGATATTATTGCATGCATAATTCTATCACATTGTCCCACTTCTTTTGAGAAACACTTTTAGTAAAATTTTATAGAATGCATACAAGAAAGGGATATAGCTATGATTAATTCTACATTGTCGCTTTATAGCCAAAAATGGCTATAAAATTTTTGTTTGTTAGAAAAATTTCAACAAATCTAACTAATCATTTGACTTTTGAAATTATTCAGTGTGATTGTTTACAAATGTGTTACAATTTCTAGAGAATTGTGATACATGATTTTCCATCTGCATTAAGTATTTGCAACTACTTTGCATGGTGAACAGTTATGAAGTACTCAAAATATACTTGGTGATTGGCCAGCATATTACTGAAGAAGTATACAGACTATCTGACCTTCATTGTTTTTAAAAAGGGAATTCCCCAGTAAGAAACAAGAGATGTATCCTAAAGGCCCCATCGAAACTCTGGCACTACAATTTGAAGTAGAGTAATATAATTTTCTGTTGAACCACAATCACAGCTATAGTCAATAACAGAAATCAAAATTATTAATTTAACATTGAGGTAAAATTAAATGACACTATTTTGTCAGGTAAAGGGGAATGTTTTCCCCTTATATGAGTGAAAACTCTGGGTTTACAATAGAACTTCCTTCTTGTTCGTACTGGGAGGATAAATGAATATGATGACTAAGGCATCAACATCAGCTACTGTCCACATGTCAAAGTCGAAGCAGTGCCATTGTTTTTGGAATAACTATAAAGTTGCTCAATGGAGAGGCATGGCATATTTTATTTATGAAAGTCTGTGTTTATTAATAAAATGAAATAGCATATTTATTTATGGTGCTAGTAAGAAAAATAAGTAAAATATTTGCTATTGAGGGTTAGATAAACTTAAAGAATAGCTCTACTTTTTTTCCCTAAATATCTGTCCTCATCTCAGTGACAACATGCTCTATCTCCTGTTTTTCATGATTTACTCAGAAGGGTTATTTATCGCTAAAATGATCAACTGCTTAATGTTCATAAATAAGCTACATTTCAGAATGAGATAGACATGAATGTGAATAAAATGAGCTGTGATAACCTCATTTTTTAACATGGACTATGTAAAAGTATCCCTTGGTTAAACTATCATTGGAAGATAAGTTTTGCCAAAACTTAACAGTTGGAATTGTGACCTTTTACTTTTCTTGAATATTGAGAACATAATTAGCACAATGGACTACAGATGACACTGAATAACAAATTCAGCAATTCAAGAATGACCATGCATTGTCTCAGACCTTATCTGGATGGTTTTCCTCTCTCATCCTGAAAACTAAAACTATTTTATAATTCTATGAAGTCAAGTTCTATCTGTTGTTGCCATCAATCATTCTTTATTTGAATAAGCCAGTCTCTGTGGCTTTGGTTTCCTGCCTGTCTAGGCAATAGAGTATGATAGTGTTATCTGAAGCTATGGTCTGTGTCGTGTTACAATCTAATTGAAAGGAAATGTTTGGAAAAAAGAGTGCATGTAAAACTAGGAGACTATGTATGGTTTTGAGAAAAACTATGGGAGACTATAAAGGTTCATCAAAAGCATTAGAAAGTAGAATAAAAGGAGGGGGATAGACCATAAAAATACATTTTTAAACAATGTCAAGAGTTCATCCCCAAAACCACCTAAATGTGTGGATTTTCCTACATATATTGTTTTAGGTCACTCTCCTTGTAATTTTCTGTGAAGTTACCCAGTGGCTTGACAGACAGGAAACTGGGGTTCCATGAATTTCAATGTTTTTCAAGCAAGAATTTCTAAAGTGATAACAAATATAAATGTTGGCTGATTTTAGTATTGTCAGGAGGTAGAATCACAGTAAGTAAACTATAAAGGCCAACACTAGCTTCCTGAAGAAGGCCCACTATTGGTTATATCCTAAACTACAGCAGTTCCAATCACCACACAGTGTCCAGGAAAAGGATCCTGATTTCTTCTGGATCCATTATTCAAGGCTCAATACGACTGAGCAGTACAGGTTGGAGAAGAAAGTATTTGGCTAAGTAAAAAATAAATGTTCTGTCACCGTCAATAATGTGAGTATAGTATTAAAATACATTATTCTTCAGATTATGAATGAAAAGGAGCAGTGTCCAAAAATAAAAACAACATTCCCTGATCAGATAGATGTCTCAATCCAGTTTGTTGAATATATACAGAAATTACAAGCTTCAAATATAACTTTAAAAACACTTCTTAATGAATAGAAAAAGACAAGAAGAAGAAAAATCTCTCATTAACACTCATGTGAAATTTTATCTTCTCATAATATAAGGAGGTCCCCCCCAAAACCAGAATTATCTTCTGGAGGATGGGCCCCTTGTAGTACAGGCTTCCCGACTAGTTGAGTGTTCTAGGAATTCGTCTGCATCAGTACTAGCTGGTGGTGGTGTGAGAGGCTGCGTTTAGCTTCAGTGAATTTCTTGTGGAGATTCTTTCAATATGTTTGCCCATTTCATGATGGGTGATTTACACGAACAATGTGCTGAGTGTTCAGCAGTTTTTGACCAAAAATGGCATGACCCCATGCCCCAATCTTGCCCTGAGTGACTTTTTTTGTTGTTGTTTGTTTCCCCAGATGAAAAAGTCTTCAAAGGGAAATGCTTTGCTGATGTGGAAGAGGTGAAACAAAAAAACCGGCAGAAGCACTAAAAGGCATCAAAATCGATGAGTTCAAAAACTGTTTTGAGTGGTGGAAAAAACATCTCGATAGACATATTGACTCAAATGGAGAGTACTTGGAAGGTGACTGAAATTTAAACGTGTAAGAATAAATACACAATTTTTTTAATAAATAAATTCTCGGGTTTTTTGGGGTCCTCCTCGTGTATCACCTGAGAAGAAGTATATTCCACCCTTATGGCTATAAATCCATAATTTAAATTCAGTCAATTCAAATGAAGTAAGACTTACATGAACTTACACTTTCAAGTCATTTTTTAATATATTGTTTTATTCTATGGAGATGCAATAGAGTACCCTGAACACAACTAAACTGATTGCATTTATGAGTTCAGGTTGTTTTTAATCATGTAATACTTCTGAATAGCTGGCTTTTTATAGGCCAACTGATTATATGTGGTGAACATATCTATTAAATTACCTGCCTAAGTCATGATGTGGCTATACATTAAAATGGAGATTTCAGAAAATTTGCTGATGGCTTTAAATGCAGAAAATATTGTGTCACCTCTTACTGACATTATTAGATGCTATCATACAGAGATACCTTTCCTTTTAAAAAGCTACAACAATTTTCTTTTTCTTTGAAGGTCTCTTTGAAATTTCAAGTGGGAAGTAATGGGTTATTATAAATAAACTGGAAATATTGAAACTAATAATTCAATCATTTAAAATATTCTGCCTCTGAATTATTTTTCATCAGATGTACATTTCTATCCAGTATGCTATGTTACAGCTTAAACTACAAAAAAAAGGTGTGCATTAGTGTTAAAGAAATAATCTAAATGTGCAATATGATTAAAGTTTCTTTCTTATCTCACTGTTCTCATTTGTCTACCACATAGTCAAAAGAGAGGCAAGAGAAAGGGCGCTCCACTGTCTGTAAGACAGCCTATAAGACTGTCTCAGCGTTACCTTGGTTCATTCCCAGTGCTTCTCTTGACTTTAATCTTGTCCTCTCCTGTGCTCAGGTGAAAGCTATAAATAAAAACACATATATTCATTATTAACCTCATGTGCCACACCATCCCACTGCAAAATTTGAGGAGGTGAAAGAAAGAGGCAGAAGGTACATTCTAGCTAGTATTTTTCAAATGTATGTTCTGATGTTCTAGTTCTTTTCATATGCATGGGACAAACTGGCTCCACAGTTGAATAAACTCAGCAACTGTGTGTCCATGCTCTCTTTTTAAGACTCACAGCGCATTTTACTACTGAGCATCTGCGATGTTCTGATATTAGTTTGTTTACTAATGTACTCATTGAACTCATTGGGCCACTTGATTCCATTCCTTGCATTATATCTCTTGTGTTCACAGAATATCTTGGGGTTCATGAAATACACTTTAGAAAGTTAATTAAAGTATAAAACTGTGAAAACAAGGTGCAGCCGAGTCTAGGTAGATGATACCACATATTTGCTAGGGATTTAGTAGTACATATAAATAGAAGAATAGCAAAAGATCATTTGGAAAAGCTAGTTTGCAATTGACTGTAGATTCTTATCTTATAGGAAAATGGACTCGAATTGGGGTATATGCAACCCAAGGAGGGTATTCTAGGTGATCTACTGCTGTGTGAGAAGAAACAGAGTTTTTATTTATATTTAATTATCCTCTTTTATTTTGTGATACATTATAACATATAATATACTGGCTAAGTAATACACACTCATACATATATACAATTTATTTAAAATTACAAGAATATTTTGGGAGTACAAGCTAAATTAAAAAAAAATGATTGAGATCCACAATCAAAATTTTTTTTAAAACTGTTGCTGCAAAAAAAGATTTTTTGTGCAAAGAAATGACATACATAGTGTTGTTTTAAAAATATTATGAATGTGATGTGTGTGTGTGTGTGTGTGTGTAGGCAGGTATAATCCGAGAGACAGAGAGCAGTACTAAATCAGACACTACTTTTTATTTCTCAAATAATTGCTTCTTTTACCTGATATTAACCACATAAACAGTGTAGTTCCAATTTTGGAAGGTTGAATTGAGCTGAAAAATACAACGGAAAAGGGTGAGTTTTTGTAATACTTAAAAAAAAAAAAAACTGAATCAAGTTTTTTCCCTCCCAAAAGATAAGTTGTTATTGGAATAAGACCCTGGGAAAATCCCAGAGAGCTACAGGAGTGAAAGAAAGGTAAAGATAACAGTTACTGGATCGGTGTATGCCAAGAACTTTACAAATGTTATTTCTTTCAATCTCATAACAACTAATGAGATAGGTATTATCTGCCCTTGTCGTCTTATAAATAAGAAACTGAGCTTCATAGATAGGAAAGAGCTTTCCTAAGGTCATGCAACCAAGAAGTAGCAGATCCCAGATCGGAACCCAAACCTGTCTGGAAACACTGTACTTTTCTGTCCAGCTCATATGACAATGGGCCTCCAAATTAGTCCTAACACTGAGAATTTAGCTGTAAGAGGGTATACATGGGGAAGATTAACACAATAAACACTGTCCATATTCTCTATTCAAAAGGCACTAAGGTGCAGTAAAACATGTTTTCCTGGTAATTATCCTCTCCTAAGAATATCATCAGTAAAAAAAAGTTATAAATTAACAACATAAACCTTAAAAAAACAAACAACAATAAGTTCAATAATATTGAGAACTATGTTAATTATTATGTGGTTATTTAACAGTCTTTATAGATCTCAGCACCAGACATTTTTTAAATTAAATTTATGGGGGTGACACTGGTTAGTAAAACTACATAGGTTCCAGGTGTACAATTCTACATCATCTTTGTGTTGCATTGAGTGCTCACCATCCAGAGTTAGTTCTCCTTCCATCACCATATATTTGACTCACTCTCCCTCTTCCACCATCCCCTCCTCCTCCCTTACCTTCTGAGCACCAGACTTTTTAATGAAGCAATGGATTCGTCTAATATAAATAACAACCTTCCACGATACATTGAGTAATACAATCACAAAATAGAATTTCCTTACGGACATGAAATTCTCTTATTTATATATCACTTCCTAAGGGCTTTTTAGATCTTGTTTCATACACACATTTAACCCTCCTGGGTAAACATTCCTAAAACTGAAGGGAAAGTCTAGGAAATTCTAGCAAAAAATATTAAAATTTAAGACTTTAAATATTTTTAAATAATAATTTTAAATGATAAATAGTAGTAATATGAATCAGGGACACTACATTTTTTCTGTAATCATTATCTCGTATATTAAACCGAAAGTGTCCAGCAAAGTTTAGCTTCAGATGAGAATGGTGCTATGTTCAAAGGCATGCATTAAATAAAATAAATGTAAAATTATACCTGTCTAAAGCAGACTCTTCAATGAATGCTTAGTTTTCAAGATTCATAAAATTAGAAGTGGTGTGTTTGAGAATAAAAATAAAGAGTTTTATCCTTTGAAAACATTCTGACTTTAAAAAATACAAAAATAATACTGAAAAGAAAATGGGATCCAAGAAATACTCTTTCTGTAAAGCCTGCTCTCCGTTTAGAAATTAAACACATCTAGTTTTTGAAGTAGTTACTAAAGTTAATGTGTCATTCCAAAAAGTCAATGGTAGTATTTTTCTTTGAGTTCTATTGGAGAATTTCACTTTTACCCACCCCCAATCCCCCATTCTATATAGCTGTTAATCACATACTACTATTTCCTGAGGTCAACTTGTAAAGGGTGCTGCCTTAGAAATAAAATTATGTTTTCCTGTCTTCAAATATATTCTATGTATATAAAGTGTTATCACCACTGCCTCTCAAGGTATGGTTTCACTTTCTTTTGCTGCCAAGGACACATTTATCAGACATGTATAAAAATTTTTTTTTCTTACTTTAGAATGAATATCTAACTGATTTTATTCATAAAAAATTTTTGTAATAGTATTATATATATAAAAGTAGTACAAAGTCCATTGTATGCTGTAGATAGGGGAAAAAATACAAAAATAGAAACCTGCATAAAATAAAACTTTCTAGACTGTTATCAAGAAGAAAATGAGAAAAAAAATCCATAAATTATATTGTAAGAAAAAGAAGAAAATAGAATGTTAAAGTTTTTAGAATTGGAAATTACCAAAATTTTCCTCAACATAATACAGGTTAAATAAATTTAACCTAAATATCCATCAGCAGGTAGTTAAATAACTACCTACTGGCATCAATGGAATCTAAACCACAGTTCAAAAAAAAATATATTAAAAAGGTCCCTATCTACTAATGTTGCAAATCTGGCAATGACAAAAATAAGTACGGTGTAGAATGATGTGTAAAATATGTTATTCTTTGTGTAAAGAGGAGAAAAAAGTAAGAATCTATAATCTTATTTTCTTTTATATGGCCAAAGAAATTCTGGAAAAAAATGAAGAAAAAGTAACAGTGATTTCCAATCAGAAGGGTTGATCTCTGGCAGATGAGCTACAAGATGGTGGAAGATTCTCATAGCACAGTCCACACTTAAAGTCATCAATAGCCATCTGCGAGTTGAAGCAAAATGATGTATAATGAAACCGATTTTACCGCAGGCTTGATTGATAGAAATAAGAGGGACGTTCCTATGGCAGCTCATGAACGTCAGAACGACGTTGAATGAGACAGTGTTATCTGAGGATCTACAATATATAATTATATACTTTTTGGTTTTTCAATCAAACAGTCAAATATTTAAATTTAAAGAAGATAATACTTTTCAAAACAGTACTGGAAATGTATAGGTATAATAGTAAATAAAGATACTTATCAATACACATTTCCAATTGTGTGGCACTTTCTTCTTTAGATGTTAATAGTCTATTAGGCTCAGTTTTTTGTCCTTTTCTCAAGTGCACCCTTCTTTCCATGTATAAATACTCCTCACATATGTATCAATTTATAACAAACATTTATAACCAACAATATATATGTTTCAGTATGATCTGTGGATTCAGTTACAAACACAGGATATTTTCCAGATTTCCAGAGGTTAATGATTTAAAACCAAAGAAAGAAATTTTACAAGTTCACTTACCCATTCTGCCACCTTGTTCTGTACTTTTACCTCAGGGTGACGAAGGATGTTTTGAATCACTATGGAAATTCTATACATAATTCCATCTGTCCATTGGAAATAGGATTTAGACCATTAACTAAATTTTATAGTCATATAATTATCAATGCTAACTTACAATCACATAATTTCATACAATTTAAAAGAAACACAGTCTACGTAGGTACAAAAAGTTTCTGAGATATTTTGATTTTAGGCTCATTGACCTTTGCAACTTCTTGGAAACGGTTATTAGTTTACTTTTAGAGACAATTCATTGTTCCTAAATTATCACCTGCACATTTCTTCGTATGTTTAAATTCTACAGATTTCTGATATTCTATGGTTTGCGATGCAGTGTACACTTTTTTTGTAATAATAAATTATCTTTTTTTTTTTTTGACATCATAAAGAGTTTGGCATGTGAACACTTGGGTGAGATGGAAGGCAGGTGTATATGCCTATCTACTGCCCCCAGCCTCTCATTCTCATTTTGCTGTCCTCTGCCCAGGAAAGCATTTACTTCCAAGTTGGTGGGTTGGATTTCACCAGATTTTTCATCAATATTCCATAAATACAGTCATTTGTACAAAGTAGAGGGAGAAAAGAAATAATACTAGCAGATAGAATTTTGATTATACCAGCTCGCTTTTACAGGAAAGCATTATGTCAGAAGACTGCTTTTTTCTTTTAGAAATGACCTTCAAAGTAGGGAAATAAGTGACAGCTGTCCAGGAAGTATCCAGCCATGCACTATGAAAAATAGGAGAATTTATGGCTGGATTTTCTTCCAGACAGCCCTTGTATACATATCAATCTCACCAGCCAGGATTTGATATATATCTCTACGTTTGTTAAAAGGCACTTTACAAAAAAAAAAAAAAAAAAAACAAACAAAAAACCTTTTAAAATATGGTAGGTGATATAGAAAATAAGTCTTAATCTCCATTATCGTCAATCATCTTTATTCAGGCTGATGTTTTGGTAAGTTTTACATAAAATATGCACATAAAATGTAAAAATATACAATTAAAACAATAATGGCAAATGGATTTAATGAAGATTTTGGGAGAGAAAGTACAAAAAAGTATGCCTCTGGAAACTCCCAAATCTACCGAAATGCAAATTCCAGTTCAACTACTACAGGAATCTTTTTCTAGTATGTGGGTCAACATCGCTCAAAAAAAAAAAATTGCTACTCCTGAATGTAAATGAAATAAATGAAATTGGTACAAGGCCAAGTGAGTTTAATTTATGCAGACTAGGTTATTTCAGCTTCTAAAACTATTCAGGTGCTTTTTAAATTTTTTTAATTTTATTTTTAATGTTCCTTTAAAAATATTATGAATAAAAAATAGAGAAATATATTTAAAACAAATTATAACAATCTGGACAAGAAAATGTTTACACTGTAGATCTCATCATAGCAAATCATGGACATTTTGAATGATTGAGAGGAAATCCACAGTGCAGAAGTCCAAGATTCTACATTTATTTCAGGATCCTATGGCTATTCCGTGAATGTTCACTCAGATGCCCGTGGAATAACTGAAAAACTACCACTAGATGGAGACCTAAAGCATGTTTGTTCAAAGAGTATTCTTTCCCTCTCAGGAAAATACTGCAAAATACTAAAAATCACTGACATTTCTGAAATTTTATGGAATTAAGTAAATTTAATATATTTAAGATATATTTTAATTTTTAATATTTTCTATCTCACTGTTTTTTTGATTCACTGCTTTTATGAAAAGAAAGACACTAGTATCAGAGGCAGCCTAATCAGTTTATGAATACAGTACTCTCCTTAAGAGTTATTTTGAGGAAAGTAAATGCAATATGTGAATATACCAAACAACCTAGCATCTTGTGTTACAGATTCTCTTGCGTTGTGGATCATTATCAAGTAGTTTCACAGAAGCCTTGGAATGAGGTATTTATATACTTAGCCAAAAAACTACTCAGTGGAGACTACTTGTTACATTTATTTAAAATTTCTGAATAATGTAATTAACAAGTCATCATGAGAAATGTCCAAGAGTGAACTATAAAAGCAAAATAAAATGTCTACTGAAGAACTGGTGAAAAGGGTTTTGAATTGCAGCAAAGTAACTGGCTTAAGCATTGCTGGTATAGAAAATGCACAATTAAGACACACTGATGCAGGCCTTTCCATGTCACCTTTGCAATCAAGGCATCTTCTCCTATAAATGTAACAACTCCCAAAGTCTCTCAATAAAAAAGCTACATGCAAATCTTCATATGTTCCAGAAACTACAAAAAATAAATGTATTGTCTAATTATGGCATCCAGGCCAGAAGAATTCATGATAAACATTTCTTTGAGGGGGAAAAAAGTATTTAAGAAAATATATTCATCTTCCAACTGGATATGTCTTCCAGCCACAAAAAAACTTCAAAGCCAAAATCACTGCTTGCCATTACAGATGTGGTATCAAATCAGTATTCTTGTTTGGAGGTCTTTATGCAATTCATTTTTCCTTTTTGTCTTCCTAACACTCTTTCTGAGTTTCTTGGAAGATACAGAAATGATAATATTTCATTTACTCAATACTCAAGGCTGAAATATAGGTCTGAAAAGGCAGGTTTAAAAATACATATATTTGAAAAGGTAGATGTTAAAATATGAAGCCGATGTTATTTTAGATTCAAGACTATTTCTTTGAACTGGTGATGTGGTAATTATATAACAGAGCCATTTATGACTAGAGTCCTGCTTATCCCTACACGTGTAATTTCTTTAAGATACCTGACATATAAAACTAGATTGACTGCTGAATCCACACAAATATCTTGAGAGGGATTTGTCTATTTAAGTAGTTTAACGCAGGTGAGAAACGAGAAGCAGTGCTATAATTTGTACTTGTAAGCTAAGTTTTTAGAGTAATAAGGGCTAATGAAGTTAGTTCCTTACTTTGGTTGCTGACCTCACAAAAGTTTAATTTTTAGTAGCAGTAAAGTGATGCTTCAGTTATAGAAAATAGGATTTGGTATGGAAATAATGATTAGTCCGAGAGCTTTCCTTGGAAATGTAATGGAAAAAGGCATAATGGTTATTTGTGAAAATATTTAGATTATCCACTATTTCCTGAAATATCTGTGAAAAGTAACTTAAAAGATAAGATTTTCTCAATATATATAAAAAAAGGTATCAGATAAAAGTCTTACTGAAAATAACAAAAAGAACTTTACACACAAAAAAAACCAGAAACATTTTACGAAAGCTAGGAAAGCACATTTTATTGATGTACCAAAGAAATATGTCTGATTATCAATCAATTCCAATCCCTCTCCCCTCATTACTGATGAAGTCAGTAAAACTGATTGTCCAGAGTTTTAAAAACTGGGTAAGGTAGAGAACAGATCTGATAGTTGTGCCTATCTTTCTTACAGTGAACAAAACAGATTCTCTATTATATCAGGTCCTATGCCTGAGAATGTTTACTGTATCCGTTTCCCAAGGCATACGAGAAGTGTATCTGAAATTGCTGACAGTACGTGAATGATCTTGGCCCAGGACATAACACTAACTCCCCTCGATTCACAAGGGTAACAAGTAATTCCCTTTTCAATTACTTGAAATTTTACTACATCAAAGAAAAAAATCTTACTTAGATTATAGTCTGTCTCTAACACTTCGTTATTCTCCCTTTTAAAAAGAAGGTTTTAAGGGCTGAGATGTGAGAAAGCAGTAGGATATCGGGGGAATTCAGTAACACTGTTTTCATTATATTTATTTTCACTTTCCCCTTCTATTTTAAAACAAGTAGTAGTGGTTTCATTTTACAATAGTGATGTCAACTTTCCCATCCAAATAATTTAGAAAAAGAAACTATGAAAAAAGTAGTAGAGGTAGTTGAAGGAAGAGGTTAAAAAATGGCACATGAATTTGAGCACAATTTTGAGGTATTTTTACTATATGACAACTTTTCAGTATTTTTAAATATTTTTAAATGCTAGGATTATATTTTTATCCAGAATCATCTGAATTAGATTGTTTTCTTCAATGTGGTCAAGTCAAACCATTTCAACTGATTCGAACATTTGCTCGCTTTGTTGAAACTCTAATGAAGGTTATGACGCAGGGAGAGATGGACTAAACAAGGCTCTCTTCAAGAATGTCAGAAATGACATGATTAGTGAATATAGCTCTACTCCACCAAGTCAAGAACTCTGAAGCATCATATAAATGTTCTTGGGCAGTAGAGGATGTGCCAGTCCTGGAGGGAGAATGCCACAGAGGCTCTTTGTATGTTCATACAAAGAGCGAAATACTTAGTTAGAATTATAATATTCCCATCTACTGGGTGGAATCCTTGGGAAATATGCACTGGAAACTTCAGCTGCTGCTGCTTTCTCGGGGGTGGCTGGAATTTTTGCTCCATCATAAATCTCCTTGGTGTAACTACCAGAATAACCATAAACACTTCCTTGAATCGATGTCTTTATAACCCTAATGAAATTTATATCTACGTTTCATGTAAAATATTCCATACTTCCAATTTCAATGTCCTTACAGAGGAAGTTGATATAACCCCCAAAGCCAGAAGAAAAAAAGAACTGTGTGATGTGGGTTTCTTTTCTCTGGGTTTTGGTCTCTGGTGATACATTACAGATGTCTTGGACTTATAAGTTAAATGATTAAGGTTGAGAAAATTCCTTTGTTTCTAATACCTCATATTTGAGAAAATTACTGTATGTGAGGCAATGGTGTGGTCACCTGATTGGAATTCCTCTTTTTCAGAAGAAACTGAAATCACTTACTCTGAATTATCAAAGGTATGGGGTCCATATAGGCAACAGATTAAATAATAACTCAATTCACCTGGCACTTCCCCTGCTTATGTTTTATCACACATAAATGCTATATTTGTAAATTACAATGAATAAAAATGTATATGTGAAGAAAAATGGCAAGAAGTATCAGTAGTTAAAGTTTTTTCAGTCAAAAATTGATTATGACTTAGTTAAGAGACAATCACATTCGAACCATTTTTCTTCAACAAATAAAAACAGAGAGCAAAATGATACCACAGAAATTAATTTAAATGTCACAAATATTTGAACATAAAGTTTGCTTTAGTAAAACATTAAATTACTAAAATGTTTAGGGGTTTGAAATTGTAAAATCCTTTAAAAAGTAGTTTTCTGAAGAAAATAATCTGACAAAACACCATGAATATTTTTTTCAGATCTCTACTATAATGCAAATTAATTCCTTTTAATTAAATGCCTTTCTCACAAGAGTCTCTTTGAAAGAAATTTTTAGCTATAAGTACAGAGGAGTGGTACTGGAAATGAACTCATTCTACTGGTCCTTAGAATGGGGAGCTCAAAAGAATCAAGTCATATTTATTTATTTTACTAGTCTTAAAAATGTACTGCTTAATTCGAATAACAGAAACTCTGTTGGAACATTAGATTACTTACAACCTTTGAAAACAATTTTTTTATCACACCAGACATTCTACAAATGTAAAAGGTAATAATTTCTTACCATTGCTTTGTTTATCGGTTCTGTTAGTAACAGGCATGTTAGTGGTGACAGTGGGTGGTGTAGTACTAGGAGAGCTTACAGTAGCTGGTAATAAAGATGAGAAAGATGTAATTTTGCCAGGAGTACATGACAGTTAATATGGATGAGCAATGTATAATTAATTCATGACAATACATAGGGGAGGAATGGAAACCATTTCTTGCCACTAAATACAATAGTCTCTAAGGTTATAATGCATGCAACAAAGCAATGCTTTCTATGGCACATTAAGAATCAGTTCACATGGATTTTGGTACCATATTGCAAGAGTCTACAACTGGCACAAAGGGAATGGAGACAGAACATTAGATTCCAGACCTTAATATTCACACTGCGAATGACTAAACCTTTCTAGAACTCAGTTTCCTAAGTTTGTAAAAAGAAAAGGATAGAGAAGGCAGTCTATACAGCTCCTGTCAGTTTGAAAATGATCTAAGCTAAGTCAGTCTTCTTGATACAGTAAGAGTGGAGAAATAAAAATCTCAGAGGAAAACGTATTTCTCCTTAAGAAGACAAATGTAACGTAAGACAAAAGAGAATAAAATGTATAGACTAAATTAATCATTTAAAGATCCCAGTAACTTTACTAAACTTTGATGGACAAAATGGATTTCATAAGGGGAAGCCTCATGGGGGAAACCTTTTCAAAGCATTATGTCATACATATGCTTCTGATACTATTGAAATGCTCAAAAATTAAACCCTTATGAAACGCTTCAAAAATATCTTTCAAAGGGATTCTGGAGGATTTATATAGTAGTAAAATAACTAAACACATAATTTTCCTTTAGTTAATCCTAGGAGCACATTTGTATGAAATGTACATTCATATATACAGTAACCATTTGTTAAGTCTCAATGTTTAAAAAAATTACCTAAACTTAAAATAAAACATTGATGACCCAAAGAATCACCTTCTAAATGTTTTTCAGAAAATACTGAAGTCTCTGATACAAAATATGCCTCCTTAAGTAAAAAAATTTCCATTCCAAAATAATAAATAATATGTAAGAGTGGGGATTCTTTTTGAATTATGTATTTTTCAAAATCATGAAATTAATTTATCTTAATGCAAAAAATGCTTCAATAACACAGATATAATTTTAGGGTCCTTTAGAACATTGGAGAAAAAAATAGCTGGACACCAGGTTCTTTGACCCAAGGAATCAGTACTATAGGTATGTCAGGTATAAGTAAATAAATAAATTTTGAAAATCTTCAGATTTTGAAGTAAAGATTTTTTTCTATTTCATATAATTATTTTTAAACTATACTGAGTTCATGGAAAGTACTACTTAATAATTTTATTTTCATAGGGTATTCATTGATAATAATATCAAGAATAATGTCTTGAAAAGGAAACAAAGATAATAATGAATTACACCCCTACTCCCACACTGGACCCACAGAAGAGACCTCCAGTTTTTACTCATTTAGCCTCACTTTAGTCTAACCCCTGTCACCTTCATACTACATTCCTAATAAGAGATCTAGCTTTTACAAAAGGCATGATCATGATTCTTAATGTGGTATATAGAACATGCTACTTCACAAAGAAGTATTTAATAGAATACATGGATGAAAATGGGTCATGGGTATTAGGAGGAGCAATGGTAAAATTAGAGCAAAATATTTATAGTTATTACTTTAAAACTTATAGGACTTCAATTATGTATTATTTAGCATGCTACTGTTTAGTACAGAAAACATAATTAGAATACTGACCATAATATAGTCATTATGCCTTATAATTAATACAATTATATTAATATTAGTTTAATATAATTATTTTGACTTAATATTTAAGTTATACTGCACATCATATTGTCGCATGGCCTTGTCTTAAGCTTAACTGACTATCCAATTTAATTTTTCCCCTTGTTTTTTAGACCTGAATACTTTTTTAAAACATTATATGACTACTTGTATTGGACCCTTGCCAATATTCTTGAGAAGAAATACGGGAGAAAAATGAAATCAACCCTTGGTTAATAGCATATAATCATTCACATTTAAAATCTCAGTGCTTTATGGAAATGTGGTCATCCTGTTTGTGAATGCATTCTTTCTCTACACTGTACGTACTGTGCACCCACACAACTAAGACACATTCAGAAATTCTACTGTTTTGCTGGTTTCTGGCTTCCCAAGAGAAAATTAAGATAAAAATTCAAACAATGACAACTGCATTATCCAAAACAGCAAGTAGCAAACAAAAAGACTGCAGAGGTCGACGCTGGCTCCCTACCTTGGCAGAGGGTCCCCAAATCCGCGCAGTTGGCGAGTTCTGCTGTGGGGACTGGGATCAGGTAGGAACCTTGATCAACACAAAAGATTACACAAGTTTGATTTATGTTTTCATATTATCCAGGAAAAAATAATCATCAATCATATGGATCGTCTAACAAGAGTAGTCCTAACAGTCCACCAGTAATACTGCAACATCAAGTAATTCTTTTAAGCCCTTTCTGTCAATGTCTGCAAATGTAAAATCAAGTTATTGAAATAGTCCTCAAAATCTTTCACTCAATTTATTGGCCATGCACATGTGAAAGGAAAAGCTTGTGTAAAAAGTTCAGAGACTTTTTACATATTGAATTATACAGATCTTTTGGAAATTCATTCAAATAGAATACTATAAATATCAAGGATGTGTTTCAAAATGAATTTGGATATTTATACTCATAAAATGCTTATATTCAGTTCCTACATGCTATTTGTAATTCCAGAAATACGTTTCTGTGACTTCACGTTGGTTTCTGTGTCTTACTGTTTCAAGCTTTTACTGACTCATCCTCATCAGGAAACAAGTTTTGAGCTGATTTTCTAGTAGCAGTAGTGGATATTCTCTGTTGCACTAAATCTCCCTCTGATAATTAACAGAATTCTACGAACGGGATGAGGCTGGGGAAGGTGGGCTAACTTCTCTTGAAGCATATTGCACTAAAGACAGAAGAACAAATACAAATATACACACATAAATACAGATATTCAATTTTAAAGACCATTTCTGTAGCAGTGATTCCATTCTAACGTTTAAACATTTCCCGAACTTTCCCATAAGACTAGTACCCGAGGTAGTGCAGGTACAGGAGCTAACAAAACACGTCTAGGAAAATGGTGTGCATAAGCAGAAACCATCCCCAGTTTAACAACATTTTAGGAGTCCTGGTTTCCTCATTATTGATGGCCTCAGGCACCTGGCCCCCGGGAGCAATCATATTAACTCAGAAAGACCCACCCTCATGCAAATCTGGGAAGTTAACTGGCAAGAGGCTCTCCTTGCAGATCTTTATATGTTCATTCAATAAAAATGTACTGAATGTTTACATAGTGTATGAGGCACGAATACTATAATACTTGAAGATAACGTCTCTGCCTTCAGAGAGGTACAAATGGGAGAGGGCTTCACAGTTCTCAGAGTGATGTAAGTGCTTACTAATCCAAGAGGACGTGACCAGCAGCTCAGTGAGAAGTGGGAAGGGTGCAGCCACTACAAAGAAAAACTGCAAGAAATATGAAGGGTCACTATACTGATCACAGGATAAGAGACTGCAGATGGATATTTCTAGCAGACAGAATTATTGAAACACATACTTAGAAGGGAGTGAAAATATCTGGGAGTCCAAGTGACATGGCATTGCTGTAGTAGGGCATTTGTAGAAAATTGGTAGGAATGATCAGATATATAGGTAATGATGAGTTGTGGAGTGCCTTGTAGAACGTAGGCACGGTGAATGCAGTGTGCGCCCCACAGATAGTAAGCAGGTGCTCAGTATTACTGAATATATTACTGAATGCATTATGAATGTTGATTCATGTTGAACTCTTTCTTAAAGGAAATGGGGAAAAATGAAGAGAAACTAGGTGGGAAAATTAGATTTAAATCTGAAAACACTTTTGAGAGTCCATAAGCAACTCAAAGAGGGGGAATATAAGCATGAGTAATACCAATAATGCAGACTTGGTATTATGAGTACAATGAAGATGGACAGAAAGAGATGGATATAAGACATTTGAAAATAGGATGTACAGGATTCATTGACTTACAAGTACTGGGGAACAAGCAAAGAAAGGTAAGAACAGAAGACATTTTTCTGGTTTCCAAGTTAAGAAATTGGTGCATAATGATCTCATAAAAGGAGACAGGAAATACTGGAAGAAGAGAAAATGTAGCTGGGGTAGGGCTAACCACTAAGTCTGGTAATGGAAACTTGGATGCCTGTGACACATCTGGATACATGGCAGGTGAACATGATTTTGTAAGAGGTCTAGCCAAGAAATACTCAACAGAAGCTATAGATGTGTCTGAGATCACTGGAGCTAGAATGCAGATTTCAGAAGACAACAGGAAGTAACCACAGACATTCCTATATTTAAGTATCAGATATTTTACTTAAAAAGAGCTATAGATTTGAGAAAGTTAAAATAGCTTCAGTAGAAGATGGTTTTGCAGAATTCATCTGAAGAAAGTTTCATGGAGGGTGTGGCAATATCAAGTGTACCAGAAAGGTCAAGAATGATAAAGACTGAAAAGACCTTTGGCTTTGCATTGGAATTCTGGTAGTAGCTCTAAAGAAGTTAGTTTCAGGAGCGTGGGAACGATGAACTCTACACTGCCAACATTTAATTGAGGGGTGAATGCAAAAAAAGGAAGCTTGGCTATGAAAGGAAGTAGAGATAGGGAGGGGTAATTTTAAAGATTAAAAACTCAGGCTAGTGTACTATGGAAAAGGAACATTTGAATGGGCAGAAGTCAGAACTGAGGTAGAATTTTATCTTGAAAGTTTTCTGCCCATTTCTCTTTCCCATCACACTTAATTCATGGCCCCTTCTTGAGGGACCCCATTTCTCCTCTAGATACTTTATTTTAGTAAAGAACTTCTAAAAACTAAAAAGCCTTTAAAACTCAAAACGACTGAGGAAATCTCAGCCAGTGTAACATGCAAGACAGGAGATCCTTGGATGGAATTCCTGTGCTTCTCAAATTACACACAATGTTGGCAGTCAAAGGCTCCTTAGGCCACTTCTGGCACTGATACAGTGTCTCTGAAGACAAAGGGAGATAAGGGGACATTGTTGTGGGAAAGAAATTTTAAGGCTAGCTACATTTCCACTGTAGTATATTAAAAAGCTTAGAGGTGGAAATAAAGAAAGTAAATCAAAAGAGTTATGATTTACAGTAAGATATTTGACCATTTTCTTTAGCATTTCCTCAGTGCGCCTGCTTTGGCAGCACATATACTAACATTTCATCAGTGTCTTTGTGTGGTAACAAGTATAAATTTCAATATGTGACATATGTGTCATAGGAAATTGCAACATTTACTTCTCAGTATTTAAGTTATCAGTTGTTTCTTCTTAGGCACTCTCAGTTTAGCAAATGGACATTGCTTTAAAAATACTCAATAAACACTATTATAAGATGAATCAATATAGCGATAGAAATTAAATTTGATGATTGTTTTGGTTAAAATGGTGTAAATACAAGTGAGGAGCCTTATTAGAGGGAAAATATATTGATAAATGAAATCTTATGTTACAAAAACACCAAATTATATAAATAAAGGAAATATAAAAAGTGTACACAATTTTTTTTATTTCTAACCGGTTCCATGTTCAGCATAGCTGCATCAAAAAGTCACTATTGTTATAAATTTTCCTAGGCCAACAGACTTACACAAATTATGGGATTGTTAAGGAAGAAGGGACGGTTCTCTCTCCTGGGTAATCATAATACCTTTATCATCAAGGAACTGTTTTCAGAATGTGACCTATGTATGTTCACTGATGTTTGTGAATACCACAAAGGTGCTTGAAGGTATTTACTTAATATTAACTGCAAAATTTAGAGCCAGATTTTTTTGAAAAATATATGATCACTGAAAATGAGCCGGTGATGAAAAGCTGTAAAGCTGTTAATATTTCTTCTCTATCTGTTCTTTCAAAATTATGCTACTGAAAGTCATTATTTATTTAGACAAGTTGTGGTGTAAAAACATTGACATGTAGCTAACAACTCATCGCATACCCTACTTAATGATAATCCAAACAATAGTAGACAGCAAATAAACCCTCACCATGAGTTATAATTGGGAAAAAAAAATTCCTTTCAAGTCCCTCTTTGCAGCTGTACAAGTGTTAAATTTTACAATTTTCCATAAATAAATATATTTAAAATAAAATTACTTCTGAAAGCCATTTATGCTCATAATGAGTTTAAGCATCTACAAATGATGAAGTCCTTTGTAAAGATAAAGTAACTATATCTTTATTTTATTATTTAAAAACAATTTTAAATAATACTACACTCAATAATTTGTTAGGAATGAAAGGAAGGAGCCAACAATGAATCAAGAGTTTTTACAGCCATGAAGGACATAACTATAATAATTGAAAATGAAAAGGTAGGAATCCAAGAGTTGAGGAAGCCTTGGTGATTAAGTACAAAGTTTGGAAATGAAAGTTGGTGCAAATCCAAACATTTCTAGAAAAGAATAACAACAAAGTTGGGTACTTATTAGTTACGTCTTATCTTTATAACCACAGTGGTAATAAATGGAAGTGCTTAATAAATGCTTGTTAAATAAATGTAATTTATTTGAACTTAGGCTATTCATTGAGTATACTGCACCACTCCTCAGGAAAGAGCAGTCAGCAGTAAAATAAATAGAACTAGGAGAGAAAGCACTGTCTGTTCTTTGTGAAAATTGATGGACATTAGCCAGTATCTAAACTTGAATCATAACACAGGCAAATACTTGTGCCTATAATTAAAGAGTAGGCAAGGAAATTGCCTATCCATGGAGGTCATAAAACTATGTTCAATAAAATTGTCCTAAGAAAAAGAATGATGCTATAAAAGAAAAAGAATTGCTGCTAAATAAAGCATTGCTTTCTGAAGGGGACTGACAATATTAACCATGTGTTTTGAAAAATCTGATGAAAATTTCTTAAGGTGTATTCCCCAAGTATATTTAGACAAGTTTAGAAAAACAAAAATGTTCAATTCTGAAACCGTTGAAACATTTACTGATTTTATTAAGGCTAGGATATTTTAAGTCTGAAACAAATGACAGGCCGTTTCAATATAGTCAGTTCTATTTTACTATTATATCTTAGTTCAAATGAAAATTTGCTTAGCAAGAGACTTTTGTAAAAATCCATTCTGATATCACAAGTTGATTCTGAAATAAAAGTCCATATTTAACAGACATTGTCAGGCCAATGTAATGTTAGGCATGAAATTCTATTTTCCCATTGGTTACTGTACTGATCATTAGTTTCTGGAAATGACTACTGACAGAAACAGCAAAACATGACATTCTGGGGGAAAAAAGGAAAGGTTAAAATGTTAATAGAGCATACTTTTTTTCATTTATTGAAATTTTGCTTAGCTAACGAGCTGAGATACAATCTGTGTTACAGGTATTTCCTGTCAGTTAATAAGTGACTTGGTTCTTCAACTCCCAAAGCTGATGATTAAGCAGCAGGAAACTCCCTCTCCTGTTATGACTCCTGAAACACAGGCCAGGATAGCTGAATCCATGGAATGTGGGTGTTCAGTGTCATCATGTTATGTCAAGAAGACCACTATAAAAAAAGGAATTCAAGTACGCTGACTGGGTAAGCTTGCCCCATTCCTTTGAATGAAATCATTTTGAAGACTCACAGATGATAAGCTACGTAAGCATGTATCTGATGCATTCTGGTAATCTTAATGCTTGGGAAGGAGTTTTAAAGACAGTTAAAGACAATGCAAAAACTCATGGGCATGGCCGCATTCCAATAAAACTTTATTTATAAAAACAGATGGCCTGTCATAGGCCTTCCTAGTTTGTCAAACCCTGGTCTACAGGATTTCTTAGAGACGTTTAGGAATTCTTGTACACTATATCGCTCACACATTTTATTATATTAATATGTATCCAAGAAGCATTGCAAGAAAGAAGCATTATTACTTTTGTTTAAAACAAATACCAGGTTAATACCCTGGAAAGCTCGTGTAGTCCCACAGAAGGCACTCTGGCCAAAGAGACGGCTCCTGAATCTTCATACTTCTCATCTGGATAAGAATTAGCTCACTTACTCTAGTACTATGTCCCATTTTCTGGTCCTATTTATTTTGAAGGACAGTCGAACTTAATATTGGTTAAGAGACCATGGCTCTAAAACCAAGCTTTCTAGGTTAAATTCCTGGCTTGGCCATTTATTAATGAAGTGACATTGTTTAAATTCTTTCATCTCTTTGTGCCTCAGATTTCTCATCTGCAAAATGGGGTTAATAATAAAATCCAAATCATGGGATCTATGTTGTAGGAAATGAGTTAATATGTGTGAAGTGCTTAAAACAGTACCTCGTATATAATATGTATTCAATTTCAGTATAAATTAAGTATTAGCAATTATTAATGTACTTAACCAAATTCTCTTTTCTTTTTGTTTTGGTTGCCATAATCCTCACATATTTCCCCAGAGAGAGGCAAATGTTAAATGGTCTACATTATGACTTGTTAATAATGACAGGATATGGTGAAAACGGGCCCCTAAAGATTATCAGCCTGGATGTAGGAAGTGCACCACTGCCGTCTCCTTCTGTTCACCACCCCACTCCAAACATACACACTTGATCTTCACGAATTTCCTCGCTGAGTGAAAGAACTCTTGGGAGTCCCTGAAGGTCCTCTGTGGCTCATCTGACTGACCGGCGCTGGGGAACACCATTAGCTCTTACAAAGTTCCGCAGTCTCCTTCTGGAACTGGGTCGTGGTTTACCCTCTTTCCAACAACCCACAAGGAAATACCTCTCCAATGACATCACTTAATAGCCTCCCAACACCTTCAGGAGCGCCACCACCACATGGAGGGATGCATTACCCACAGAGAAGGGTAGGTGACAGGAGTTCCCGGAAGGGCGAACGCAGGTCGCAGAAACTGGGGAGGTGGTCGCAAATCTTCACAATGAGTTCTACCTTCTTCAAAGTATTGGGAATGAATTTCTGAGCAATCGATTTCTCCCCAAAGTCACATACAAATTGTTTTTTAACATTAGGTCCCTTCTTCCCTCCATTGATTAATTATCTCTGTGACTAAAACACATACATTGTTAACACCTTAGTCATATAACATTCAAAAGTGATAATGAAACTTCCAGTTTTTGTACGTGACCGGTCTTGTAGTAAAATAAGGACTTCCAAAATTAACTTATATAGAGAAAGAATGTTTGCTAGAAGTCTATTTCGATCTAATTTTGTTTTACATAGAATTATTTTTCTAAGGCTTTTGCCTTTAGCTACTTCCAGTAATACCACTCTTAAAGTTTCTCAAAGAGCACCCAAAAAGAGAAGAGTATTTGACATAAAGGACAAATGTTCATTTTCAAATAGAGAAAAAAATAGTTGAAAGAAAGCAGTGATAATTCCTGACTACCAAAGATTTTCCTTAAATGGACAGTTTTGATATTTAATACGGACTGACTAAATACTATTCTTTTAAGTGGTAGTTGTTTGTTTAAATAATGTAATGGAAATTTCATTCCAGGATGATAAGAATCAACTTTTTACTGTATCCTCTTTGAGATTAAAAACAATAACTTAATAGTTTCTTTCATTTCAGTCTGGTGTTAACAGTTCTATTTGAGATATGATAATTATAACTATTGTTATGTTAGTGATAAGATGTGATATTTTATGACATAAAGAAAACTTTAAAATGGTAGGATCAAAACCATGGCTTGGAATCAAATATATATTATGAATGGCTGAGCAGATAACATTTTAAACATTAAAAGAGACCATTAATGACAACTATGTATGTATATATACATGAAGACATAAAAAGACACATGTGTATTTATTTTACATATGTATACTGTAATTATATGTATGCATATGTGTAATTACATGTACATATATTTTTGTATAATTTCTTGTTAACAAACATATTAATAGAACAATTCTTAAAAAGAAGACTTACCACAGCTGAGGTTGCTTTCAGCTTTCAGAGCTAAGGTTGGGATATTCCAAAACTCATTTTGCCAGTCAACCACATTCCCTTTCACGTTACAGCTGAGGTTGGAGAGGATTTTGGAATTCATGGTAAAATTCCAAAGTCGAAAGTTATAAATGTCCCCTTTAAGAGAGGCAATTTCATTTTGATTGGAGCCCAACAACAATTTCCCATTCCCAGAAATAACTTTACTAATGGTAGAATCGCATGGAGCTGCTTCATAGTTTCTTTTGAAATTTACACCAACAGAGCCCAAGGAGTTATTCCAAATGATGCAGAGCTGCTCAAAGCTTTCTGTAAAAATGTCTTCTTTATCCTTTACAGGTAACACGCTGTTGAGTAAACACTTTGAGCCAGAAATAGACAGAAAGTAGCCATTCTTGGCCTTTCCAAAACTGAGTAGTTGTGGGAAGGATGCATTTGAGTAGGAGAAAGCTATCCATTCATTGTCTTCCTTGCCAACTTTGGTTGCTTCAAAACAGAGTGTGAAAGCACTGAGCTCTGGAATAGAGACACTTTTTGCAACAGATACCTGGTAAACATCTAGCGTCTGGGGTACAATGACTTTTTGATTCCTTAAGGAGACGGCAACTAGGACAAAACATGATAATAGACAAAACAGGTTAACATCAGATGTGGACTAATGAGATGCAAAATGTCTGATCCATCCCACCCCTCCACCACTCTACTCATTGACCTCCACCCCATCACCCCCCGTCTTTCACTGTCCATCTACACTCTATCACCAGCCCATCACCTTAAATCAATACTACTAATACCAATAAGAAACCCCACCCATTTAAACTCTACTCATGGTTGCATCTCACACCTAAACCTCTGAGTTACAACCAGTCAAGCTAACAAGTATTTTTCTTAATTTCTGAACTGGGGGGGAAAAACATAGTAAAAAAACTACCAGTTTCAGGAAAGCTCTATTTATACTTAAGATTTTCAAAAATATGTTACTTTTCAAATAATTTCCAAACATAATAGCTAACAGCTCTATTTTTCATTAACAATTGCCTTTCACTCACCCCAAACCCTCCTAGGTTACCTTCCCCATTTTAGACACCCCATATCCTACTCATATATTTTAGGAATAAAAGCAAAGAAAATTCCATAGAGGAGAGGGAACAAACAAAATGGACTTTTAAGCTCTACATCTGGGCGTGTGATCTAGTTTGTGAGGGACAGTAAGGAGCAGTGGTTAGAAGGGCAGACAATAAGCGTCTTAGCTCTTCCATAGTGCTGTGTGACCTTGGACATGTTATTCACCTTGCTCTACCCTAGTCTCTTCACCAGCAAAATGAAAGAAAATGGCATCCATTTCCAACATGAATTAAGTAAGTTAATACAGCAATGCCTGTGTATAGGCATGATATAACTAGTATTGTTTATTAATATAGATTACTATTATTATATGCATAAAAATTCAAAATAAAAATACATTAGCATAGTTCTCCTGTGACATATGTAAAATTATTAAATAATACAATGGATTTGGCCGTATGCTAATATGATAGACATGAAACTTATAAACTGATTTGAGGGAGAAGGTCTCCTCAAAAATACTACTTAATACTGGTTTCACATGTATGCTAGTTTGAATATATTTTAATATACACCAAGAATGGATCTATGGTAAAAACGTACTTTAAATATAAATGTTCTACTTAAAAATCCATGATGGAATTCAATGGAATCATGAATTTTATCTACTTTTTAAATATAAAGTAGTTTACGGATTTATTTACCCAAAGGGATGCTCATGCAATAGGAAACCAGTATTCTACGTGCATTGTTAAAATAAAAAGGCTAGAAGGAAATATGTCCATCAACATTTTATTAGTGGTTTTGGCTAGGGGTAGGTATTTATAAGTAATAACTGTAATTTGCCTCTTTTTCGTTTTTCAAATTTCCTATAATATCTTATCATTTTTAAAACATTATTTAAAAAATTAAAGCATGTGTGTTTCAGGTACCCACACATACACCTAATGTCAATTATAAACCAAAATCTGCCAAAAAACCACAATTTATAATAATGAGTCTGACATTTTCATAGTGGTGCCTTTTTTTAAAAATTTCTTTTCCTGATAGATAGCATCTATGTAAGAAGCTCAGGAGAAAAAAAAATGCATAAGGAAATCTCATAGTCTTGAAGTTTGAGTTTTCCTTAAGCAAAGACAGGTTTTAGAAAGAATGAAATTATTTAAATGTTGTGATATGCCAGAATCTGGGAAATATATTTGATAATACGTATTTTCTTTCCTTCAAATAGCCATTTTCAAGAGGCTTTCCTCAGCCTATGTTGTCAATTAGCTTAAGTATAAATACCTCTTTTTAAATTTTAATTTATGCTAATTTTCTATATTTGTACACTAGCATAGTTCCTTAAAAGGACAACATCTTAAAAGCCTAAAATAAAATGATTCTAAATAGGAATGTTTTAAATGTTCAGTGGAGAGATGTTACAACTACAGATTTTAATTATTAGCGGTAGACTATCTAGTGTCTTCAAAAGAACCTTTAAATGTTCTGCATATAAACAGTATAAAAGAATTCAGCTCTACTGTAACCAGATTCTGGATCTGGTAACTTTATAGTAGTAATGAGAATATTCAGAGAATATTAACAGCCTCTTGCCTTGAAATTCTAATCCTAATCATTCATGTTCACATAAAAGAGCATAACTCTGTCTTCTGGCCCTGTGTTTACTGCAGAACATGTTAAATGAAAGCAGAAGGTTGGCACCGCCTTTGGTTTACATACCTCTGATGTAGCTGGCATTGAAACCTTTCTTCTGGATGCTGAAGTCACTTGAAAAGGACACATGCATCTCATTCACACTTGAGTTAAATGACAGGCCTTTAGCAGTTGCTCCACAAAATTTAGTCTGGCTCTCTCCATTATCAAGGGATAACGAATCATAAATGCAATTGGGAGCTTCTTCAATGTCGAAGTCATTAAACGTTATCTGAATGATATAGCCAGTGGGGGCTCGGAGGGTCCACATGCAAGCCTGGCTGTTGGGGTAGTCATTAGGGTAGCACGGAGAAGTAAAGGACCCAGAAGGGTTGGACAGGACAACCCTGCAATTGGCACATCCCCATACTGTGGGCCAGACAAAAGAGAGACAGAGAGAAGCACTGGATCAGAGGTGTACAATAATCCAAGAATACTACATACGGGGGACAAACAGTAAACATTTTAAAATATCAAAATATATCATGAAAATTAAAAGGAAAATTAAAAGGAAAAAGAGGTACCAATAAAGCTACAAAAAGTAAAAGAAAAATACAAAATTTTAAAGCAATAATTCTTAAACTTGCAGGTGTCAAATACTCTGAGAATCTGATGAAAGTTATGGGAACTCTCTCCAGTAAAATGCATGGAGGCCACTACACTTGTCATACAATTTTAGGGAATACATGAGGCCTCAGGAGGCAAAAAGGTTTCACAAAGTTTCACTGAACTTGGTTAAGAATTCCTCCTCCTTAGAGTAACTGAACTGGGTTCAAGGGGGTTATAGAACCTTAAAGGTAGAACTCAGTATTACAAACCATGGAAGTAAAGGAACAGAAACAACTTAGGAAGAAAATGTTTAAAGAGAAAGCTACCAATACAAAAAAATTAACAGGTTATCTTCTGGTAGACTGTATTTTTTCTAAAATTAAAAGAAATAGCATCACCTTGCATGTGTGCAATATTTAGTTTTAAAAGTATTATATTATCATTTATCCCATTTGTTTATCACAGTTGATAATTATATACTTGTGAGATCTTCTCATTTATGTATTCATTCAGCAAATAATTATTGAGTATATGACAGGCAGGATTCTAAATAGTGTACACCAATAAACAGAAACAATGAAATCTCTGTCTGAATGATTCTTACACTTCCGTTTCTGGCTCTAAAATAAACAAACAATAATATAATGACAGATCATGATAAGAGGTAGAGAAAAATGTAAAGCAATCAATTATTTCTCAATTATCACTAATCCAGGGCCTGGCCACCAGCTGAAACAGGAAACCAAGGTCTATTGTCTACCTATCTAGCAATGCTTCTGCAATTAATATTCATGCTGCTTTTAAGTATTTGTATAAAAGTCAGCCTCATCTTATGTAGCCAACATTCTGGATAAAGACACTGCCAAAAACTGACACGCAAATTTTCAAACAATAAAGTACTTTCACCATGTTAATGTAAATTGCTCTGAATTTATTCTGTTCCTCCTTTTTTTCTGAATTGAGTAGACTGGATATGCAATAACTTTTCTTGAAAATGGTAGTGATTACAGTATTACTTACTCTTCTATGACATGCCGTGTCCTCTGCCCCGTGTCCACTGTGTGTTATGCACTGCTTTGCCTTTGCCAGCTCTACTCTCACCCGTTTTTTCTCACTTGCCCCCCACCCCCCGACTCTACTCGTGATCCTAAAGGCTCTAACATCGCTCACAGGCCTAGAGACAGCCAGAGGACAACCATTTATGATCATCAGGTGTCCGCCAAATGCCTTCCCTTTTCCATTGTGAACCACCGTGCTCCTTTGCTTTCAAAGCAGTTGTGTTACTTCTGTTTGTGAGATTTATTGGCTTATTATTGTCTGTCTTCTCCCACTAGTCTTGAAGCTCAACAAGCAGAGTGTGTACTGTCATACTTACCACCTTACTCCTCATAGCATCCCTGACACATAAGAGACCTTTGACAAAATGTGTTTAATTTATGAAAAATGAACAGCCTAAGTGAATGAAAAAATGCCTAACTTGAAAATGACTAAGTATGGTCCATGAACCTAGGTCAAACAAAGTCTAAGTCTGAAACAAAGATAAAGAGTGTATAAGCTCTAGAATATCTATCTCTTTGGATGGGGTTCTGGGGCTCTTTCCTTCAGTTATTTCACTCACAACATGGGGTTAAGATGACTGGCCTCTCTGATAAGGTGAGCTTCCTGTTACTGTACCTTGGGTTCAGGAGACAGAAGTAATCCTAGTAAATTAAAAATGACGTTTCCAGTAATAAGCACTGAAGATTAAAAAAAAAAAAAAACAGAGAGGAAAATAAGATACAATGTCTGTGTCATCTCAATATGCAGGCAGATAGCATCATTTTTCCAAAATGAGATACCATTTCCTATATCCAAAATCCAAGTAACGTTTATAACATCCTTTATCCTGATATACTGTTTGTTTGTTTGGGGTTTTGTTGTTTTGTTTTGTTTGCAATTTTTTTTCCTAAGAATTGAATGAAAGGTATAGGAAAATTCAATTGGACTGAAAACATTGACTATGGAATCTTGAACAAGTTAATCTCTCTGTGCCTCAGTTTCACCACCTTCACACTGGTGGTAATAACAGAACCTGCCTCCTAGCGTTATTAGGAGGATTAGAGGGGTTAATATTATAAAGTCCTGGAGCTGTACTGGGCACATACTTAGCACTATTTAAGTATTGGCTATGATAATCATTACTATAACACAAAATCTGTGCATCCATAAGCCAAAAGAGGAAAATCAGTACCCCACCTTAGTAGAATTTGTTTTTCCTTAGGCACTAATAAGGATATAAAAGAGAAAGAAGACATCCATTATATTTAATAAGAACCATGTTGAGCATTATTCTGTATAATTTTCATCTACAGTAGCTAGATAGCATTTAGAGACAGTGCAACTAAATAGTGATTATCTTAATTGGGTTAAATGTCAGTTAAACTAGGTATAGCATCATCATGTTCATTAAATTTTTAGGTAACATCACAGTAAAGGGCTTTCACATACGTGATCACATTTGACATCACAATAACCGTGGGAATTAGTTTCACTTCCATCTTCAAATAAAGCAAATAAGGCTAATACAGACTACATAACTTGCCCACAGTTACATATCTAAACTGATATCAGGACCAAGATTCAACCAACTCTTCTGCAATAAATCTAATGTCTTTGTAGGAAAAATGACATAACAAAGTGTAAGCTCAAGTACTGTCTTATGAGACAATGTTTTCCAATGGCCAATTTCTTAAAAATAGGGTAACCACCCTTAAGTTAATGTATTTTAGGAGACTAATTTTGAAATATTTTAGTAAAGGGTGTTCTAGATATTCTAAAATATAGTGCTTTGGGTCTGCACATTTAGAGAAAATGTCACTGCTAACTGATTTCCACCCTGTGAGCTAGGTGGTTAAGAAATTAATTTGTTCTCTCTTAAATGCAGGGGTCCTAAAAAGGATGGCTACTGAAGTAACCACTGAATGAAGACGCATTGGTGAAACACGAGTGAACACAATTTGTACAGGCTACCCAACTCAAAACATCCGACTCAACATGTTCCCAAAGACGTATATAGTAACATATTCACATTTATAATTTACAAAAGCAAATTTTTCAGGTAATTGAAACAACAAAACTAATTACACCTCTCTCTTGCTGCAAGTATGTCTCTGTAAATCGAATACTATGTTCTTTAAAAATCTCTCAAAAACATGAGTTTCAATCCCAAGGGATAAATCAAGAGATCAATTTTAGCTGCTTTCAACATAGATTTATTTGTAGACAGAATAACTGTTTTTCCTTTGCTGTGTTAAGTGAACAAAATGAATGCATTTAAATTAAATCATGTTCTCTATTTGAATGTCTGTAAAACTGTCAGTAATAAATTTGTTGGAAAAACTAGCCAATGAAAATAATCTTCAAAAAATTTAGCTTAAGTTTTCAGCTCAGTTGGCATCTATTCAAAGTCCTTTTTTGAATTATCTGTGTGACTATTAAATTCTGGTGACTGAAGAGGTAGTTGTCGCGTCCTGCACGACACAGGCGCTGGATGAACTGGAAGGGCGGCGCAAGGTGCATAAACACAGCAGCCAAAAATAAGTTTTCAGGGGGGCCCAGGGGCTCCAGCCTCATGGACTGAAAACCCTGAATCGGAGTACACAGGGCGTGTAAGGCGTGTATGGGGAAGTAAAAACCTTCCTCTTTCCAAGACCTGTGATTATCACACCTTAGGGCTGTTCCCGAAAGTCCCCATTGTGTTCCAGCACGTATTATGCCTTTACACAAACACACATATCCCCAAGGCAAGGTGTACAGTGAGGGAGGGAATGGTTGAACTCATCCCATCAGATCTCAGGCTAAACTGTAGTGGGAAGCAAGTCAGCCAGGGGGCAATGGATTAACCTCAGAGAGGGTGAGGGGCCGTGCCTCACCTCTGTAGAGCCCAAGCTCTCTCCTGTTGGTCCCTATGTGACTGTGCCTGTCTTCAGTTGTTCCTCCCTTGAGGAATCTTACCCGTCGTTGACTAACCAGCCATCCTCCGGGGACATACAGGGTGATGTGAGGTATTCTATGCCCCCGAGGCCTCCACTCTTAGCTCCTGCCTTAGGAAGTCATGGGGAATGCAAGAGGGGACAGACGGTTTGGCAGTTGTAATGCAACAGTTAGTAAAGGTTTAAAATATTCAGTAGCCTTGGTGGTTTGTGAAGATTAAATGTAGGGGCCAGCAGTGGCCAGTTCGTTCAATGACCAGTTATAATGCCTAAATCGTTACAAAGCCAGGAGAGCCACACACCATTTCTCCAGATTAAGTAAAATACTGCCAGATGCAATGTCAAGGAAGTAAAATGCAAGTAATACTTTAGTGTTGGAATGTATTAATAACAAATGGAACTGAACAACTTCATTAAAGTACTTAAATTTTAAGTGATTTCAGGCTTCTATGCCGATTGTTTCAGGATGGCAAGGGATCTGAAGACAATCTGGTTGCAAATTTGTAATTCTGTGATTCTGCTAATGTGATAGACTTGGCAGGGATCCCGGGATCCCATCCTCCCTCACCACGCCTCTTCAAACTCTGCACATAAAGGTAATATCGCCGTGTCGGCAGGGTCGCCATTAAACAAGGGTTAGTTACATTGGTCATTCCCATTGCCTGCTAGAACTTCCAGCAGCCAAGCAAAGATATAAATTTACTCCCAAACTCCTCCTAAACCACTGGTTTCCCGCAGAGTTAACCAGAAAATTGTTCGATTTCCCTCTGCAATGTTTCAACCTCAAAATGTTCTTTGGAAACACCATGGATACGAAGCGACCACTTTACTTATTTCAGTTCAATACAGTTTGACATGGCTAGAAAACTAACAAGAAGCTGAACTGAAGGTTCCTTGATGAGGCACCACTAAGCTTGACATTTTTTGAATTTCAAAAAAAAAAAAAAATTACCACAACTCAAATACATTTCTGTCTTCTGTAAGATTGTTAATGTTTAAACTTCAAGTTCTGTTTTTTTCTATAATCATCTTGGCATAAGAACATTCCATATGCAACTGAAAGGTAATACTTTTTGGAAGATTGAAACAAATGAGCTGTTGTAAATCTGTTTAGGTTCAGCTTATTATATTGCCCTATATCCCTTGCAAAACGATTAAACACACACACACACACACACACACACACACACACACACACACAATTTCATGGGGAACTAAAGGCAATGCATAATTTGAAACAACCTAAACTGCCTGATCTATCACTTAATTTACTTTCTGGCTCATACATTCAAGTCTCTTATCCCTTTCTATATTCCTGTACTGCAAATCCAGCCCTGGACCTTCTTACCCTAATACACAGACTTCTGGTTACTACTGAAAAGAATTCACAAAACTGTGGACATTATTTACACTAAAGAGGCTTCCAATTTGATCTCACTCACCCTCTGCAACATTCAATACCTCTGAACACTCAATTCTTTAGTCTCTCCCCATAGTTCCCACCTTCTCCTTGGTCTCCTCTTGCCCTTCTTCTACCCTCTCTGAGCATCCCTCTACACTACTTGCCCTTACGTACAATCTTTGCTATTCCAAGTATGCTCCTTATGCCAGCAGTACCACATGCAGAAACACCCAGACCTACCATACATAATCTGTATTTTAACAAGATTCTCTGGTGGTTTATAAGCACATCAAAATCTAAGAAGTGCTCCTTTAAATAACAACATACTACACAAGCTATTCACAGTCTCCATGTATATACCTCCTTCCAAGAAGATCTGTCCCTCCCACATCTCATGCAGTCATGAGGACCCCTGACCGCGGATAACCAAATCAATGGCTTAGCTATTACTTGGTCAATTCTGTCTCTGAGAATTTGAAGTTAAAGACAAAGATAATTTATTCAGAGTATGATGAGCAACAGCCTGATGAAGTTACAGAAACTTGTAAAGGACACCAATAGGCAGAGAAAGAAAAGAGAAAGAAAGAAAATGTGCAGAACAGAAAGCTAAGAAGAAACCACACCTTTGCGAAACACAGACATGCATTCTAGGCACTCCATGTCCAGCAATCAATGGGAGGAGCTATTGCTGGTAGCTTGTCCTTGGTTTCTATGACAAGAATGCTTATAAGTTACCATCCCACTTTTCCACTTGGTCCAGCTTCTGTGCATTTCTGTTCCCTACAACCAAGTGTGCGTCAAGCCAATACTTTACGGGGCTCTCCTCTCTCTTCAGCACTCTCTCTACTCATTCTCTCTGGGTGATCTCATCCAAACACAGGCCTTCATTATGTCCAAATACTGATGACACACATTTTCTTCTAAGCACCACACCCACACTCGTGAATGTCAACTCGGCATCTCCACTTGGATATCCTGTAGATCCCTCCATCCAAATACAATTTCCTCAAATAATTTGTTTTTATCCACTCTAGGATTGTTAGTAGTATGAGAACCAGCCAAGCTAAGACTCTGAAAACCTCTTCTCTCTTCTTTCTCCCACACCACTTCAAAGGGTTTGTCAAGGGTTATGACATTTATTTTATTTATGGTTATTTAATCTATTCCTTCACCTCATTCCCAAGGCCACTGAGTTTAAGGTTCTCATATTTTCTCTCTTGGACAAAAGGCTCAATAACTACTCTCCTTGTCAACAATCTTGTCACTTTGCACTTACCTTCCAGATCACTACAAGAAACATCTATGAAAACGCAAATGCAGGTCAAAAAGAATGCTTTCTCTAAATCGAAATCTTCTCTGGGATCCAACAAGCTTCTTTGAATGACATATTTTCCTTGTTCATACTTTCTAACTTGTCTTTTAACATCCTCCATATATATTTACTCAATAAATACTTATTAATGTCTACATGCCCGGCACTGTGATGGGTGCTGGGAATACACTCATGGACAACATATACTCCCTGACTTTATGGAATGTATAGTTTATTGTAAATACAGATAAATAAGTACACAGCGATAACACAATGTGAAAATTGCTCTGATAGAGCAGGTAGATGAGTGTGATAATCTAGGTGTAGACTTCATAGAAATGGTATCATTTCTAACAGATGAGAATGAGACCTAATTGTGCAGCATAGGAGCAGGCCAACTTAGGAGGGGAGGCATAGGAGAAAAAGGAAACAGTGTTCTGGGCAGGATGGTCAGCATGGTCAGCAGATGCAAAGGCTTGCAGGTGAGAGAGGGCATGAATTGTTCAAGCAACTTGGGAATTCAGTTTAGCTGAAGCATCATATGCAAAATGGGGAGAAATAAGAGAGAAAGATGTCGAGGGAGAGAGGTTCTGCAGGATTCTGTAAGCCATTCTGAAGAAAATGAAACATTATGATAACAGTAGTGAAAACAAAAACGTTTTAATTATGTAAAAGTAAAATAATCAGATTTATGTTTAGCACAAACATTTTTAAAAACCTCACTCTTCTATACACATACAACACAAAACTACCAGTGAATCAAGATCCTTGGAAGAATCACTGCAGCCTAACTCAAAGGACTTGACAGGGGAGATCCCTGGTGGTGTAGCGGCTTAAGGCTTCGGCGCTGGCGCTCTCAGCGCTGCGGCCTGGGTTCGATTCCCAGGCAGGGAGCTACCCACATACCAAAAAGCGGAAAAAAAAAAAAAAAAAAAAAGGACTTGACAGATGACAAGAAGAAAGACAACAGACAGCAAGCCTCCAGGACAGCTTGTTTGTGAAAGGCACAGAGCAGCTGCAGTGATGGGGACGATTCATCTACAAGGGCTCACCAAAGCAAACCTTAACTGCTGGGTAGGATATAAAAGTGGCAAACCTAGCAGTGTTCATTGAAGATCCGTCTTACTTTGATCTGATGTTTTATTTCTCCTAAAAACAAAAAAGTGAGGGAACTATAAAAAATACTCACCTCATGTTCATTTCACTTGAGAATGTCACAGAAAAGCTTTCCATGTGGATTATTTAGGCTAAGTTGCAGGGTAAAGCTGTTTTATGTTGGCATTAAACAGAAAAATATGGCTAAATATTACCAACATACTCGTAAGTGGAGAATGTTTTAGCCTAATAAACGTTAATTATAGTTCTAATATTCATGAATTCAATGATGGCAATTACTGGCTAAACAGTGCATTACTAACTTCTTGAGCACATGAAATATCCATATAAAATACTAGGACTACACTTGGCTTGTGCTAAGATGCTCAAATAATAAAATGTGTTTTTAGTGTTGTAGTGATTATGGTTGTTATTTAATCGCAGAGCATGTTAGCTGTATTTCAGTTCATTCATTCATTCACTCATTCATTCAATTTTCAGGGCCCCTACTTCCATTCATTTTCAGTTTTCTTTCAGATGCTTTTACATACCACTACCAGAGGGTAGGGAGGGAGGTAGGAGTAAAACAAATTTGAAAAGCCAAGTGAAGGTTATTGCTTCCAATTTATTCCATGTTATGTGGTACAGGTGAAGAACCTGAAATTAATAGCTAGAACAAGTTTTGGTTTTATAAACTTGTCCTTCCAAAATGTTGGGAGAACATATTGGGAAGAAGATGGCAGTAGCAGGGAAGTGTGCATCTTAGCTCAAATTTTCCAATTTGAGCCTTTAATTTGAGGGCATTAAAAAAAAAATCACTCGGGTTTGTACACAGAAATGGAAGCAGTTTAAATAGTCAAGGTTTGGAGCACAGCAAATTATACATAGATGCAACTGGCATCATTTTGTCTATTTAAGGAATATTTTTTATGTAAACATCTTAGTAATAAGAAAGGGCTGGTGTAAAAATTCCATAATATAGGTTTTTTTTTTTTTAAATAAATATGCTTTCTCAGTAAAACTTGGCATAATATCCATACACAGCTTGTTTAAATATGCTAACTGTCTTAAGTTAATTCATTGCTGGGATTAATTACTTTTCAAAGTGTTTATATAATGTTAAAAGTTATATAATGTCAAAAATATTTATATAATATTTTCACATAGATCTCAAGTATAATTATATTTGTGTAAGAGAGAGAGAGAAAATAACTAGAGAGAAATAGATAATCTCAAGTATTTTTCAGCAAACTCTGAAATTGAACTTTAAAAGGATTCCTTCTATTCTTACTCCTTTCTAGCTCAATCACAAGATCTAGCTGATTAAAAAAAATGATTTGTTATTATTGCAGAAAGAAATCATTGTGACAAGGACAACATGTTTATGAAGCTGAACTAGAAGCTCTCTCAAGATCCTTTCCAGGTCTAAAATTATACCTTTCGAGGTATTTCCTTTAAAACTTGAATTCAAGCCATATAAACCCATCAAATATATTGTCCTCACAACAATATGTGGAGAGTGAAATAAAAATAACTACAGTAATTATAAGTAGCACTTAGTGAGTGATTACTTTGTGCCAGATCAGAGAAGAGTAAATTGCCTTCCTCTTGAAATAGCTGTCTGTATGTGAATATTTGGCCATATCACAAAAAGATCACAGTAAGTTCTGATCTTGGTTCTTCTGTTGACCAACGATGTGACTCTGAGCTTGTCATTAGACATTGAGGCCTTAGTTTCCACATCTGAAAGGCAGGTCTCTCGGGGTTCTAAAACCCTAGTATGGGTGACAGAATCAGGTCTGTCATAACAGAGCTTCAACTGCTCCCTTTGTTAGAAAGAAGCTTCCAAGAGAGTCATAAAGGTATCTGACATTTCCCCGAGGAAAAGAGTGCACAGATGTATAGTTTGCAAGAGTATGAGACAAGAGGGTCTTTCTGAGTAGTCATGAATCTCACCCTGTTTGTGTTCATTCGTCCACATCGGGGCCGTAAGTTAGCCAATATAGATTGAATGTAAGTAGAGCTAAGGGTCAGCAAACATCCTGGCTTCTGGGATATATTCCGACTGCTCAGCAAAATTTCCACATCTTGCTAGTAGTACTTATTGTGCTCTTTGGAATACTGCTGGCTTAGAATTATAGAGCCAGTTGTGACAGATAGTGAAGATTTAGAGTGTGGTTACATTAGGAAAATAATCACCTCTTTTCTACTTAACATAAATGCTTTAGTGTGTTCTTGATGCCTACCTACCAGCTTACTTTACAAAAGAAAAACTAGTTTATTACTTTTAGAAAGTTAACACATCCATTGAGAAGCAAGGTTGAATTTTGGTTCACCACACCCTTGCCAAAATATTTACCTAATTTCAAGCTGCCCTGGGTTGGGGTTGAGGTGATGTGGGTGCTAACTTTGTAGAACTTCTGGCAGGTTATGTATTAATACATCCAGGCAACTCAATCAGTATCTCTGCATTTAAAAGGTGCACCTCTGCCCTAGAGGGTCCTCCATATCAATCACAAGTCTGCAGCAAAAGCACACTTGAAAAAGTTCATGAAGTTCACCAAACTTTGTAATTATAAGTTTCCAGGATAGTATAAAAATCAACTTGCTTACTGTCCTCTTTCAGCCAGTTATATTTTTAAACTTCAGAAAAATGGGAGAGTGACTTGTTATAGGTGGGTGAATAAGGTCACACCTGCAGGCAAGCCTGCAAGGAGGCCAAACCACCAAAAAGTGGGTGGGCTGGGTGGTCTACAGAGCAAACAGTTTCCATTTGGAGGCACAGACCTAAGAACAGAAGTGTGTCAGTGTCCAAGAGGTCTGAACTGGGGCAAACCTCACTGTCACTGGAGTGTTGGAGTGCTCAAGCTGCGTACTTCTGCTGCACTCACTTTCAGGGGAGCCTGATGGTCATTCGAAATGTCTGTAAAATTGTGTCTCTGTTCTTGAATACCATTTAGCTTCTCAGTGTTTGAAAGACAGAGAAATATTATTTTAATATACAGATTCCTCTCACGATCCCATTTAGAACATCAAGTAGGGAGGGACATTTTGTAGGGTATTACCTACGGAAGTTACTTTGAAATACTAATAGGTATAATTCCATTCTGGCTCAGTACAAGCTGTAACGCATAGTTTAGTCACCTCATAGAGCCCCAATGATTACTGGAATTACGGAGGGAGGTCCATCTTACAGAAAAACTGAAAGGGAAAATTCAAACAATGGCAATTTGGGATTCAAATGTAAACGCCACGTTTTAGATACATACAGATACATTTTCCTAGGGAAAGGTTTATGATAGGAAGACCATGTGCCATTTTGGCATCAAATCTCAACCCAGAAAAGATGAGAAGCTTTCTGTTTTTGGATTCTTGAACAATGAATTAAAGTAAGTAGAAGATATTTGGACAACAGATCCTTCTGAAAGTTATTTGCTAAGATAATTTCAGCTGAATCTCTACTCAGGGAAATCAAAATGATTTTCTTCTGCCTCCAATTCAATCAGCTGACTTTCAGTTTGTAGGATGAGCAAGACATTAGGCATTTTTCCGAAGAATTGTACAGGGAAGGACTGCTAGCCTGACTATGAAAATGGGTCAAAAAACAAAATTAAATAAAAATTTAATAGAAGTTAGTATTTGCTTTAAAGTGATGTTAATAGTCTCTCTCTCTCCCCGCCCCCTCTGTGTGTGTGTGTGTGTGTGTGTGTGTGTGTGTGTGTGACTTTTGCCTGGAAGAAACTGTGTTTTAAATTACCAAATTTTTTTTTTCTCTAACACATCCTTTTATGGATATTATTTTATGGTGTTTTACAAATTTCTTTTCTATAAAACTAAATCATGCTTCAAAAGCAGAGGAAGTTATTTGGTCACTATGTGTCTCATGATACACCCAGTCAATAAGAAATATATGTATGATACTAAACTTAAAATGCAGGCCAAAGCTCTTCACTAAAATATATAAGAGAATGTTCTAGGTGATGCAAGACTGAATATATAGCTGAAAAACAGCATTTTACTTGGTCATTACCCATTCAGACACAGCAAAGCTGCTTTTTAAAAAATACAAGTATGAGGAAAGCAAAACCTTAATGGACAGCCTATCTTGTTGTTTCTCTTTACTAAAACATTTGCTCACACAAGAGGTGAAAATTAAACATCTATAGTTCACAGAGGCTCTTTGGGACACAGATCTAAGTTTCTATTTGATCTGGCTTCGGAACTGCTCCAACGCCAACATCTTTTCAGCTGTTCTCAGTATGTAAACCCCCCATATACTTGACTGGAAATAGCACATTGCTTGGCTGGAACTTTCTGCACAGTATTTCAGTGAAAGACACTACTGTCCTCTAAAGCACATTATTCAACAATTAGATTGGGGCTGCTGAAGCAAGGGACAAAGGCAGCACTATATCCTGTTTCGTTCTATCAGTTTGCTTCATGGCATCATTTTTAGGTACAGGCTTTCAATTCACAGTTTGATTTCTTTACGTGACTTCTGGTGATGTGCAAACCATGTAAAAAGATGGACATCCACCCGCTGCGGTACACTCTTTTCAGAAATGTAAAAAAAATTAGAGCATTAGTTAGAACATCTCCCATTAGCAACGTTTTCTATCAAAATCATTAATAAAGGCAAATTTTAATGTTAATGAAATTTTAATGAAAAAATATATCAAATTGTACTCTACTTCACAGAATATCTCAGTAATAAAAGATGCTGATCCTTCCACTGTCTTTGGTGGATTAAAAGAAAAAGAAGTTTAACAAAAGATAATGCCAATGCTCATTTGATTTGATTCAGCATTTTAGGAAGGTTGGGAGGGAACATGCTACACTAAGAATGGTTAGTGTGAGTTATAATTAAATCATCTTGTTACATTTAATTGTACTAGCACTATGACAGATTAATTGTCACATTTTCCTCTAGAATTCCTTTGGAGACTGATGGTAAGAAATTCAGAGAAGTAAAATAAAATTCATTTTGGACACAGTTTGGGTGGGAGCTCTTTGCTGCCTGCTTCCTCTTTCATTCTTTGGGTTATATCCAACAAAAATGGAAGTAGAGAGAAAAAAAAGTTAGTATCTCTAAGATGACCCACTTATCTTGAGTTCATACTTGGACATTGTACAATGCCAGTACATAAAGTTACAGATTTCCTTCACCCCACAGAGAAAAAGTCTTAGGTAGTGTTTTGTTTCTTTCTTTTTATTTTATTTTTTTCTTTTTTGGTGTTGGGTGGTGTAGATGAAAATCTTGTGGTACACCCTCTGAAATTTAAGACTATTTTCTTTGGCACTCTTTATCTAATTTTATTTCCTTGCTTTCCTTGTCAGTTATTTTTTTTTCTCAGTTAAATACCATGAATTCATACGATGTGCCAGGCTAAAAAAAAAACAAAAACCAAAAAAGGAAAGAACAAAAATGGGTGAAGTTCTACATGTGTATACATAAGGTGTGTGCCTTGTATATACGCAGACAATTCCCATACATTTAGATGCACTGTCTACTTGATTCACCTTTAATCTCCAGTGCCCAGTGTTACATATGACAAATACTCACTACTCAAATACTGAGAGACTGAGAAAAAAGACACACACACATACAAGTGTGCATACTGCAAAATATACACAATATTAACATGTATATTTTAAATATACTTTTAAGTATATATAATAATCAAGATTTTTACGTGGTAAAAGAACATAAAGTTTGTCCTTCCTGATCATGATAAAAGTTAAACTGAATTCCACTCGAGACTGAGATTATATTTGGTTTCATATAGTATGTCTGCTTTTTTTTTGGAGGGAGGGGTAGTTTCCTGGTTGGGAATTGAACCCAGGCCGTGGCGTTGAGGGTGCCGAAGCCTAGCCACTACACCACCAGGGAATCCCCATGTTTGCTTTTTAAGTAAGTATAGACCAGAGTCGATCTATACTTACTCGGCACATACTAGGTATAAAGCACTCATTATAAGTACTAAAGAGAAAATGATTTACTTCGGGGAAAACAGGAAGCCACAGAGGTGGTGCCATAAACTTCCCAACATAGGAGGATCACTGTACTTAAGGCCAGTTGTTGACTTTGTGCATTGTTTCATCTCGAACCACCTGGATCTCCATCATTAACAACACTGAGTAGGATATTACTGCTTGTAGAGACCTTCCAGTTCACCTACATTATGCCCTTCATTGTACAGATGAGGAAGCTAAGACCCAGACATACAAACTGACTTGCCTGAGAGAACACCATGAATTAAAAGAAAATGAGAATAATTTCTGTTCCCAACTATGGTAAATGCAGTATTCTCTAATATGTGTACGCTTATACTAAATTTAAACAAAGCAAAAAAGTTTTAGAGTGCTTAAGGTATTTCAAGTCATGTGTAAATTATCTTTCCATATGTAAATTAAATTCTTACAACAGCTTTGTATAGTGTGACCACTATTTTATTGAATGGAAAACTTAGATTTCTATGTATCATTTTAATGCATTACTTTGCTTATAATCTAGCCTATACACTACTGATAGGGATCACATCTATGAGGTCTGACAATCAAGTTCGTGAACCTGCCACCGTGCACTTATGTTGGCAGTACTGTACAAACAACGCAATAAAGTTTCATAACCTTGGTTCTGGGTATATCTATGTCTCATAGCTGTGTTCATGTTGATGTATGGCAGCGTCTTGCTAAGTGGCGTTCTTATTGTTGTTGCATGCTTTTGTGTACCGTCAGGAGAATGTTGGACCTTGAATTAGAGCAATGAACAAATATTAAATGTCTTGTTAAACTCAGCAAAAGTGGAAGATAAATCAGGGAAATGTTAGTGCGAGTGTATGGGGATAATGCCATGAAGAAAACAGCATTGTACAAATGGTTTAAACCTTTTTCTGAGGGAAGAGAAAGCATCACTGAGGAAAAAAGGTCAGGGTGGCCAGTAACAAGCAGAATTGATAAAAACATTGCAAAAATTCATCAAATTGTGTATGAAAATCATCGGCTAACTGTGAGAAACATAGCAGACCAAGTAAACATCCATAGAAAAACATGGAAATCTTCACTGAAAATCTTGGCACAAGCATGGTGTGTGCAAAAATGGTCCTGAAGGAGCTCACCGATGAACAAAAGCAAAGGAGAATCAAAGTCTGCCAAGATCTTTTGGATAGGCAAGATGGTGTCTTGAGCCATGTTATCACTGGTGATGAAACATGGGTGTACCAATATGACCCTGAAACAAAGCATCAAAGCTCACAATGGTAGTCAGCCATTTCTCCATGACCAAAACAGTTCCGTCACGCCAACTCAAGAATCAAAACTTTGTTGCTAAACTTTTCTGATATCAGAGGGATTGTTCATTATGAATTTGTACCAAGTGGACAGTCAACCAAGTTTGCTATTTGAAAGGCTGCATGAAAAAGTTAGACGAAAACAACCTGAACTTTTTGCCAACAACTCATGACTCTTACATCACAACAATGCACCAGCTCACACAGCACTGTTTATGAGGGAGTTTTTAGCCAAATGTATTGGAATACCCTCCCTACTCACCTGATTTGATCCCTAAAGACTTTTTTCTTTACCCAAAGATAACAAAAATATTGAAAGGAAGACATTTTGATGACATTCAGAACATCAAGCGTCCTACAACGACAATTCTGATGGCCATTTCAGCAAAGAGTTTCAAAATTGCTTTGAAGGGTGGACTAAGCACTGGCATCAGTACAACTACCTAAGGGGAGTACTTTGAAGGTGACCATAGTGATATTCAGCAATGAGGTAGGTAACACTTTTTCTAGGATGAGTTTACCAACTAAGTTTTAAGACTTGGCGTAGTCAACAATTATAAGCTAAATTTATTTCTAATGCTGGTAGTTTGTATAGGTGGTCACAGAATCAATGACAATTTAATCTTCAATTTTTTTCTAGAACCAAAGAAATTTAAGGGATCTCAGAGTTTAGTAATGCATTCTATCATGTACCATAAGAACAGGCAACATGAAAAAAAAAACAAAAAACATGAGCTTTGGAGGCGTTTGTTTGTGATCTCGGACGATTTATTCAACCTCTTTAAATCTCTGTTTCTTAGAAAAGGGAAGGCCTCCTTTTTTTGTGGTTACTGCATAGATTAGTGAAACCCTATATGAAGTGCTTTACATGATGGCTGACATAAAATAGTCATTTGATTATTGATGGTGTAATTCAGATCAACCATCAATTCCAATGGAGACTGCAGCAAAGAAATCAAGAGAAGGATGAGACCCAGAATAGTTAACAAAAGAGTTAGGAAAGATCACTAAAAGCAAAGATATGTCATTAGAGACCAAGGCTAAAATCATCCACACCCTCATATTCTCAATTACTATGTACAGATGTGAAAGCTGGACATGAAGAAGGCTGATAGAAAAACAAAAAATCATTTGAAATATGGTATTGGAGAAGAGCTCTATGAATTCTCTGGACCACCAGAAAGATAAACAAGTGGGTCCTACAGCAAATCAAGCCTGAGACATCGCTGGAGGCAAAAATGACAGAAATGAAATTGTACTATTTTGGGCACATCATGAGAAAGTAGGGTTCTTTGGAAAAGCCAATAATGCTGCAGTGGTGGGAGGGAAAGAAGGAAGCAAAAAAGAGAAAGACCAAATATGAGACGAATGGACTCCATGAAAGAAGCCATAGGCATGAGTCCACAGGAGCTGAGCAGGGCTGGTGAGGATGGAACATTGTGGAGCCCACTTATTCAGGGGGTCACCAGGAGGTAGAGCCAGCTCATGAGCATGTAACATGCCCAATGGATGCTGCAGAGAACTGGCCAGATGCCCCTTCAGCACTGTACTCACTCTCTCAGTTGAGACAGGCACCGACAGCTCACAGCTGAATCTCCCTCAGAAGACTACTATCAGCTGAACAGAGACAACTCACCCAAAGTCAAGCCCTCTTCCTTGGATAGCCCCCTTCCAGTGACTGACCAAGGTAAAGGTACAAGACCCAACCCCCTGGCCCCAATCTAAGAACACTGAAGGGCATTGCAGCTCCAGAACTGCCTGTACTACCTGCTGAAGCACGATGGTGACTACAGTGCAGTCCAGTTTCTCATTCTGCCCTATTCTTCCTCTACTTCCCCACAGGTGTTGGTTGAAGAATGCTCCCTAATAAATCTCCATCTCAGAGTCTGAGTCACAGGAACATGACCCGTAACATCTGCTCATTCCATTGTCTTGTGCATGAACGAAACAATAGGTAGTGAGGATGCTCAGTAAAGAAATCTCCATTCAAACTGCAGTGATATAGTAGAAAAATAATGAAGTGAGAACTAAAAGATGTAAATCTAGTTCCAATAACAACGTAGGTATGTTGGGTCACTTATTTAATAATATCTCAGCTTTAGTTTCTTTGATTTTAGGCTCTGGTATTTCTACCAGGCTAAGAAAAAAATTACCTGCATTGAAAAAATAATAAAATCGATCATTTTATTTTCATCAAATCTCAATTGATATACAGGCCCAAGGTGACTAGTTTATAGATTGTGATGTTTTTTCTTAAGATTTGGAATGCAGAACTTTGTAGATTAATCTAACCCAGTGAGAATTCACTAAATAATTCATTGTAGAATAGTAATCTAAGTATATTGTTGATGAAATTTCCTATATTATCATTAAGATTAAAAGTAAGTTAGAATAAAAAGAGGAGAGGTACTTTTAAATAATGTAGGGAATTAGAAAATGACATTTTCCTACTATCCTATTTTTACCAATCCAAAGATACACATTGTTCTTGTTGGAAAAATGAGCCATCTCATGACTGTGTCTAAATCTGCTTCTTCTATTTGATCTTTTAACACTTGATGCAGGGTCCAATTATAAGAAGGATCAGTCGATCAAAGTTGGATTTTCCTATTCCTTTTGATGTTTAACATTTTAAAAATATACCGTACTGGAACATAAATCTATCAGTCATTTTGTTTTTTATTGAATTTCTGGTAAGCGGGTAGTGTGATGATACTCAAAACCTTAATTCTACCACTCCATTACCTTGTAGCTAATGGGTTCAGAAAAATCCAACCACAAAAACATAATCACAGTAGTTCTCTGTAAAGAAGTACCTGAAACCTCGTTGATTATGACACTTAAAATGTTCCCTGTGAAGGTCAAACTCAAAACAGATTTATGAAAAATAAACCTTTATGTTTAGATTTTAAATGTGTTGGCCAGAAAAAACATGGCCATGTGCTCCAGAAGACTAAAAAACTAACGTAGGAATCAAGGAGAATATTTAGCTACTTTAAATACAAACTCTTGTCGGCACTTTAAATCTACGATGAAGAGTTCTCTGGGAATTCAGAGATCAGACTGTTCTTCAAAGTGTTAAATATTAACTCTTTTGCATTAATCTAACCTAGTGGATACCAACAAGCACAGTAATCTTAGAAAAAAGAATCTTTCTGAGTAAGACTTGACTGTTACTAGAATGAATGTGGAGAAATACAGTGAGTATGGTAAAAGGAAAATCTAAGAACTCAATGGTAGTACCTATCTAAGTAAGACCTGTACCAGGCCATCAACAAAACCCCAGAAAATGGCCCAGAGTCCTTTTGACGCTGATATGATGAAGTCTCTCATTAGATGGATGCAGAAATCTTATTTGAATTGACAGGATTAAAAACTGGATTCAGTCAACAATGTAATTCATGCTCAGAGCATTGTTTGGTTTACAATATAGGTAGACCATCTACTCTTCCAGCTCCTCTGACAGACATTACTCATTACATATCATTAAAATTTGGTTTCTCAAATAGAGTGAACTCCCCATAACAGCGATGTGAACAGGGATCATATTAAAAATATTTAACCACCTATAACAATTAGGACTTGGGCCCTGATCAATCAGAGCAGATGGTGACCAGGAAGGAGAACCATTAAAAACAGCTGAAATCAGTCCTCTTTCAGTTTCTTGTTTAACACTTTCCTTCCTCTTATACTGTGAGGTCTATGAGCACAGGGACTGTCTTATTCACCACTGTATCTCCAAAACCTAGTATAATTCCTGGCTCTGGCTCTAAGAATGAATGAATGAGTGAGAGAATGAATGAATGAACAAACAAGTACTAGCTTGGATGAATCTACCTTCAAGAGATGGATCCATTTTTACAGGGGGTTCAAAATCAAGCTCTGAGCCTTCAAGACAGGGGTGGGGTGGGGTGGGGGTTAGATCATTCACTAAGGCCAGGGCTAGCCTTCAGGGAGGTTGCTTGGGAAAGTGTTAGCAGCCTTCCTACAGGCAGCCCACTACCCTGACCCAGCCCTGCAGACACCACAGGTATTTTCTACAGTGAGATTACCAACGCAAGAAAACTAACCTATATTCTTTGTCTTCTCAATACAAATCTGACACATAACAACGAATTTAATTTATTAAGATAATAAGCCAGTTTGCCACAATTTAAAGTATGACTAGTTACAAGTTTGATTATTAAAGGACACTTTAATCATGTAATAGTAAAAGTTCCCTTTGCAGTGTGTTATGCTTTAGCCATTGCGAAAAATGCATTTTTAGTTGATGGAATTATCTGTGATCACGACTTCACATGACACATAAAATATACCCTATCTTAGAGAGTATATTCAGAACATGCTGTTTGTGCGTACCTAATATTTAAGATATTCTGTATCATAAGTTTGCATGTCAGAAACACCCACTAAAAAGTCATGTATTTAACTGGTACATAAACCAGAAAGACTATAGTGAATTCAAACACAGTTGATCATGACATGACAATTATTTCTAACCAAAAAACAAAGAGGTTTTAATATAGTGTTTAATTTAATCTTTACAAACCAAACTTCTACTCAGTGTTCTCATTATTCATACAATGTTTATAGTGATTAGCTAATAAGTATAAGCAGCATAGCCTTCACTGTGACTGCCAAGGATACTAAGATGCTTTTCCAAGTAATGTATACTTCCCCCAGTCTAGTTCTTAATTGAAAACTAAAGAAATATTAGAGACAACTGCATTTTGTATCAAAAACTATAGCACATATTTTCCCCTTTCCCCTTTCTGTAGAAAATTTTTCAGTCATGCAAAACTTTTAAAATGTAAAATAAGTATTCCTCAATTCTCTTCTGACTTCATAATCAATAATACTTTACAATCCAATTATTGAATGATGCATAATTCTGACTTTTATTTGGGTTGGTTTGATTCTCAGTTCTCCTAATCCTCTAATCCACCTCCCTGCTATGTTCCAGCCTCAGGTACCAGGAATTACTGAATTGGAAGTAGAATCAGCTCATTTCCACCATCTCCATCACCTAAAGGGATTTTCAAATTTCCTTGTAGTCATCAATCTATTTTATCACAAAGACAACCTGATGACTATAATTCTAGACTTCTTTTGAGTATCACAATGTTAATCAGGTAGATGAAAAGTAGCATATGTGTGTATGTGTATCTCCTCTACGTAACCTTGCCATTAAATCTTACCTGCCAATTATTGCCTAAAAAAGAATGAAAACGAAAGCATTTTTATTTACAGTGTTAAGGCACCCAGCTACTCTAACAAAAGTTTGGGGAACAATCAGTGCCTCTTAATATATCGCATAGTATCAAATGTCTAACTAAAGAAAGCATCATTTAACTAGTTAATTGTAAATGTTATTAGACTGTCTAGACTCAGAAATTTCCTTCCTGTGAGAACCCTTTAAATATTCTTCCACACTATTTTCTCTAAAATATACTTGTATACACTAAGTTAATTTTAAACATATCCAAAGGATAAATGTCATACCTCTTCTTTTAAGATTGGATATTTTGTCTGTATTGAAAATATGACCTAGGAGAGCTCTGTGGGATGTGCTAACACTCGTAAAATATTCATTAATTTATTAATAAAGCATTTCAAATCACCTGTAACTGTAGCTATAGTTAAAGAAAAACTTATTTATACTGATTATCACATTACTGGATGGTTTCTTCTTAAGTATGTATTTCTTTTAGAATTTTGAGCTCATGAAATATTTTTCTTATCGCTAGTACTTGGGAAACAAAACAATCAGTGACACCATCTAGAGAAGGATTTTTTCCCCACATTTAACAGAGTAATAAATCTAGAATAATAAATCATGTGTTCGCATGTAAGCTCGATCTCTCTGACTTCTCTCTGAACTTGTCCTCTAACATCCAAAAAAAAAGAAAAAATCCAGGAGGAACTGTAGCTATTGTTCAACAAAGATATCTTTTATACATTTCATTTAGCATTTAGATAAACTTTAGAAAGAGGAATTCAGTGCTGTAAATTTCAAGTATTCGTGAAGTATATCAAATACAATACTATGGGGTATATAAATTTTCATGTTTCAATTCAGGGGAACATAATTAAGAACTTCCCTTTTTTATATTTTGTTTTCTTTTGCTAGATATTTATAATTCACACAAAATATTCTGACTTTTTGTACTATATTAAAATAAATAAGTGAATTGCAAATTTTCATGTCTTTGGACTTGGTTAATCTAAAAGTTACAGATGATTAAATATTACTATATTTGGAATCTAAATGTATTTCCCAAATTGGTTGACTTCTGCTCTCTTCTTCAATTAAAATATTAAAACTACTCTTACATTGTTCAAATATAAAATTCCATGATTTAAAATCTGAACTTGCATTAAAAAACATGTACCTCTAAAATCTTTATCTTTTTACCGTGCATATAGTAACTTTACTAAATGAGATCATGAGGAAATAAATCATAATTTAAACAGTAAAGATCTTTAGTCAAAGAAGCTAAAAATCCACATTTTTTTATTAAAAATAATAAATATGATGTTTTTCTGAATGTTATTAAAAGTCAAATTTATTATTTATTTGCTTAAAGATGTTCACTATCTCTGGTCATTAAAAATTTTAAATGATGTTATTTTCTTACTTCCAAGTACTCTCTTTATTCCAAATAACCAAGTAAGCTTTAGTTAAGTTCTTCATGAATATGAAGAATACACAGACACTTATTTAAGTATTGTTAAAATGATGAGAAAATGTAGGAAAAGTAGAAAGTGAATTTTATATAACTGTCAAATTACTCACCTCATTTTACAGAAAAATGCAGAGAATGCATTTATAGGTAAATAGATACTTATATTTTTACCCAGGTTAGTATACAGAATCCACTCTTGTGTATTACGAGAGCCATGTTGGGGTCCATATAAAAGTAATTGCTCATGAAAAAATCAGAAGTAAGAATCTCATCTGTTTTCTTAGCAGAAATTTTACTTATCGAAATATATTTTTAAATAAATAAAATTGGATCATTTCCATTATTTTTCCTGTTCTAAATAGCTAACTGTATATTTACTGTGGGGACATGATCATTTATGCCAGGTAAGTATGAATGAAACTGATTTCACTTATTTTGTACTGTGTGTTTGACTTTATTAAGGAATTTTGATAATTTTTTAAATTGATTATTTAAAAATTTTTTTAAAAACTCATAAGAAAGTGATGGAAATACTACTGTCAGTTTTCTGACTTACTAACTTTAATGTTGGTAAAGAAAAAAAAAGAAACAAAAGCAAAAAACAAAAATTGAACTAGCCAGTTAATTATGAAAATTTCTATATGTTTTATTTAGATAGTAAAGCTCTGCTCAGGAAATTAGGGTTTCATAATAAATATTTTCAAGTAAATTATAGAGATCGTTTCTCCTAAAACTCTTTTTAAAAGAATATAAATGTGTGTCATGGAACAATAAAAATCTTTCTGCTTTTCCTTGTTTAGTCAGGATATTATAATTTCTCATTTTGAATAATGATCATTACAGCACAAATAAGGGTTGAGAAAGCATTGTGGAAATGGATCTCCTCTGGAATTTGATTTTTAGAATACATCCCTGAGATAAACTTAGTTCCCTAATGTTTTTGCTTTCAACGATTTTCTCTGGCCTCTGGAGAATTTCTTTTCCACTCAGTTATACTTTGCCCCTGTACCCCTTGCTACATCTCTCCAAAACTCCCACTGTCCTGCTTGCCTTCCACTCCATTTTATTTCCTCTCTGCATACGGTTCCTTGTAACAGCAGGCTCTTATAATCAATGGAATCAGCAAACGCTGGAGTTATAGGCATCTGAAGAGGTGAACAGTCACCAAGAGAGTGCTTTCTAGACTGGCCCTTCAATGGTAGGCATGGGGTCTGACTCCAGATGCCACTTTGACATTCACAAAACAGAACCGTTTGAGGGGCATTTCAATTAGTCAAGTTCTAGTCTTAACTTTTTTCTTTGAAGTTTGGTACGCATTGGTAAAGTACTCATAGAACTCTAAAATTCTAATGGGAATAGAATTAAAAAGGATATAATCCAGTGTTTTGTTTTATAATTTAGAAGGAGAATGAGGAAAAAGAGGGTGAGGGAGAACACACCTATCCAAGGCCACACAGTGGTGTTAACTGTGATTATTAGACTCTTGCTCTCTCCAATGAGCTCTCCATTCATATTTCCAAGCAAACAATCAACCAAGACCTTGAATTTCCATTAAAAAATTAAATTCTTATCTTAAATATATTAGGCAGCCCAAAGAGACAGATACTATGGATAACCCTACTGAATAGTTAATAAAGCCAAGGCTGAAAGAGAATTAAGTGACTGCTAAGTTACAAAGCTTGAAAGTGGAGGAATCAGAATTGAAACTCGAGGATTCAGCTCAAAGGCCTCCCCAATACCCTAGGAGCAACATTACTGATTACTTTCAAATACAGAAGTCAATTCTAGGCTGTAACTTCCCATTCTGAAGAACTTTTTCATTCTCAAAGTCAACTAGCAAGAAGTTGACCCTCTTATCACACTCCTTTTTATTTTTATTTAAGACATCTTTCCACAATAACTTCCTAAATCAATTCCTATGTGTGCATTTAATGAGACTATTATTTTTTGTAAGTATTAAAAATGTTACAACCTAAGTCACCCTGCAATGTCTTTAAGTCCAAGGTGACCAGAGAAAATGATGTAGCAGGGCAGTACTTCACTCATTTAAATCCCTTGAGTTAATGTAAGAGTATCCTCAAAGAACTTGTGGTAACAGAAACATTCATTATATATTATAGATAAACTTCAATTAAATTCTTTAAACTTTTAAAGGTTACCCACTTTTAATTCAGAAACTTCACTGATAAAGAGTTAAAGATTTCTATGATTCTACTTGGAATGCGTGGGGTGACATGAATATTTCTCTCTCTCTCTCTCTCTCTCTCTCTCTCTCTCTCTTTGGAAAAGTCTACAACTCAAAGGGCCTAAGAGCCAAGAAAGAATGGAAATTTCTTTACCTCCTTATTTTACTCTTAATTCAAGAATAAAGATATGTTCTTTTGAATTTTTTCTTAGCACATCCAAGTTTTCTTTTACACGATGCACATATAAGCACTCATGATTATATGATGCTCTGTAATCATGAGTGTGTATACACACACACACACACACACACACACGCACACACATACCTACGAGCACTTCTAAACTCTTACAAGTGACCTTACTATCATAATAACCTCCTATAGTGAGCTGAACACACACATCATAAATTGAAAAACTATATGGTTATTTATGAACAGGGAGATCTGTACATAGTAGGTAGTCAATAAATATTTGGTGATGTAGAAATTGCAATACATAGATATTTATTCTTGGGAATACATCTGCATTCCATATTGTCTTCCTGGACAAATAACTTGCAGTAGGTTGTGGTAAGGCAGCATAACACTTGTTAATCTAACACCCACTTCTAATGTTCCTCTTTCCACAGATGTGCAGTTACGTAAAGGAAAGACAACCTGGTCCCACTTTGCATATAAGCTATGTTAATGTACAATGTTTATCATTAACAAAACAAAATAAATTAACTTTATTAAACAAGAATGGCTTAGCACTACCTAAATTCTGTATCTTTGAAAATTTTGTCTGTAGATCAAAAGCCAGAATTTCCAATGCCAACCACACCTGCAAAACACATGCATAAATAACAAGGCAACACAGAAGGGAATACTTACCCTATTATAAGTATGTTGAAGAGTAATACACTAGAATAAAAGAAAAAAATCACCTGGTTTCTAAAGTTTCAGTGATGTAAGGCAATCCAGAAACAATAATCTGGCAATAATTATAGAGAGTTGTCATGAAAAGATTAAATAGGTATTTTCATAGTGGTTTTTATTATTCTAGTAGGGTACATAATAATCTTTAAAGGCAAAATGTCCTAGGAGCATGGATAACCTTGAAAAAGACCTGCTCATGATCGTCAAATGTAACAGGGCACTGCACAAACCTGGCCCTTGGATCACAAAAGCATTCAGTTTTTTTAACATAAGGCAATGTCAGTAACAACAAAGAAAGACAAATCCGGGCTGGCAAAGCAGAAACAGAGTAAAAGAAAGGGCCCAAGTTTGTATCAGTACCCATTCTTGGCATCAGAGAGGGAAAGGAGGGGTTCTATAAGAATTTTAGTGTGGTTTCTAGAAAGCTCTGGGATCAGCCCTGATGTAACCATGCTTGATTGTCTCTAAATCAAATGCCTAGTTTCAGTGCCTCAAGCCAGTTTTTACTGCCTGCTGGTCTCCAGCTTCCCTGGAGACATTTGCATTATTGCTATGCCTCCAGTGCCAATAGGCAGTTTACAATATAGAGAAATAAAATTAAAAATTAAGTTTAACTTCTTTTATTTATTTATTTATTGGTTTTTTTTGTTTCGTTTTGTTCTGGTGGTTCCCCGGCTGGGAATCGAACCCAGGCCGCAGCATTGAGAGCACTGAAGCCTAGCCACTGCACTACCAGGGAACACCCTTATTCTTTTAGATTATTTATAGGATTATAATATATAAGTCTAATGATGTTAAGTACCATATTTTGCCGTATATAATGCACTCGCATGTATAATGTGCACCCAGGGAAATAATCTTTTAATTTTTTAATTCAAATTTTTATTTGTTTATATTTAGGTACTTATTTTTTTGTATTATAAAGGAATTTTAGCATTTATTTTTTAACATATGGTACAAGAAATTTTATGAAACACTTTTAACTGATAAATATAAATAAAAAAATTAAAAACTTTTATATAGATACAGAATTAGTACTACCCATGTATAATGTACATCCTTATTTTGCCCTCACAAATTGGGGCAAAAATAGTGTGCATTATACTAGCAAATCACAGTATATTATAACTATTTATGAAGTGGTAATTAGTAATACGTTTGCTGAGAACTCTGTATTAAAATGATATCAAAGAAAGTTAAACTGGATGCTTTAAAGTTTTATGGCTAAGATGATTTTGATGCTATATCAACATAAAGTTATTAGCCACTATTTAAACACCAAATACTTGTTTTAAATGTTTAAATGTATGGAATGAATAAATATTCTTATTTAGAGCTTTCATTGTGAATTAAATTATTGAATTACAACCAAAGAAAATTATATATTCTCAACATTTTAAGAAACAACTTTAATATCATTAAAATCAAAGATTTATCTTCTTAGTTTTAATATAGTGTTAAACACTCGGGGTATTAAAAAATGTATCATCAGAATATTTGTTCACTTTCAATATAAGAAATTTATGTAAATTCAGTGTCAGATATGTATATAAAATGATCAGATACAACTATTCACTAATAATATCCGTTTCATATATGTCCATAGGGGTCCTTGTAGGACATACTAGAATTCTGTAGAATGCTTCCACTCTCTGGTAGTCTTTCCATGGAGCTTGACCCAAAATTACAAATGAAGTTTAACTTGAATTTTTCCCCCCAATCAAATGTGAGCTTCACGGCAGGGAACGAAAATACTGTCCACCTGGGCCTAGAGAAGCACTGCCCGTACCCGGTAGAGGGGAAAAGAGATCGTGACACATTTGTCATTTGGCTGCTTTTCGTTTTTTCATGTTTACACATTTACATGGTCATTGCAGCTCCCAAGCTCTTAGCATTCTCTATGGAATCTTCCAACTCAAGCTTTTCCTCACTTTCCCCCTTTCTGATCTCTCAGAGGGTTCCTGACCACAGTTTCTTGAAATTCTCTTCTTTCTCAACTTCAAAAAATCCTCTCAGTTTTTCTCCTTGTTCATTAAGTATTCTTTTATTTGATGAGTTTTCCTTCTTGTTCACTATGTAATATTTTGCTGTTCCTCAAAGTTCAGCTTAGCTCTCTTCTCTTTTCCCCTGATAGTTTCTCCCTTTGAAATTTCATCAAATTTGATTATTTCTGTTCTATTTGCTATGTGACTAATTCCCCAATCCATACTTCGGTTTCTGGCCTCTGTCCCACGCACCGGTTGTGCAACTGCAGCCATTGGTTGGACAAGACAGCCTGCTTTCACACTGATGCATTTTCTCCCCGCGGGATTCCCGCTTCAATGAAAGGCAGCTCTGTCCTCCCAGGAGCTGACTTCTCACTGTTCTGGCCTTCTATTGTCTCACTCAGACTTTGTACCCTCCTCTTCCAATCCTTCTTCTTCCTAAGCCTTTTTCCTTACCACTACTAAATTAGTATCTGTGAAACAAAGCCCATATCATGTCCATCTCTATATGAAAAACAAAAACAAAAAATCCTTCAGTGGAAATCAAGTGTCCACCAAAGGGCAAACATCTAAGCCTGAAATCCAATTTTTGACTGTATTTTCCTTAATTCTGTCCTCCAATCAGTTACACTAAAGGAAAATGTTTGCCGGTAGCTCCTCATACATGTCTTTTCTTACTGTGTAAGCTCTTTTCCTCTGCTGGAATACCACCAAATGCAACTGATAAAGTCTTTCCTAGATGTGTCTATATCCATTGCAAATCACCTTTATTCACTTTATTGAGATCTATAATCTCTCCCATGGGCTTTATACTATATAACTTTCAGCAGAATCTCATATTCTGTTTTTTTCCCTCTAACATTTATTATTGTGCAATTTCATTTGATTACTTCTTTTTAAAGAGCTGTCACAGTTGACCTGATTTCATAAGGCCAAATCCCTCCTTGCATATATTAAAGGATACTTATGAAAAACCATAAAACTTTGAGTATGAAAGAGAAATCAGATGTCACCAAAACAGCCAAAGAATCACAGAATCTTGGTCAGATACCTTCCGGTTCATCTAATTCAAACAGTGGCCCAATGCTGGAACTTCTGATGGTCCCCTCTGCCTCCCAGTGTCTAGCTGCTGCCTACTCTCCAGTGAGAGGAAACTTTTCTTTGGGGAATAGGATATCCCATTGTTGGCAGGTCTTAACAGTTAGAAAGTTCTTCCTTACTCTGGGCCAAGACATACTTTCTGGTAACTCTTCCTCATTACTCCCAGCTCTAGTGCTACACTTGGGTTTCTATTATTTCTGAAGTGTTAGGTAATAGAACTCTTATGATCCATTAATGCTTGCAAAGATACCTTATGGTTTTATGGGGCGCAGGATAGCATTGACAATCTGGGTCCCCACAGCTGCTATAGTTTACTAGATCTGGGAATGCTGAGTGGCTTTGCCTTTTAGCTTTGCCTTTCCTTTCTTACCACTTTTCTTCCTTTGGCCAAACTCGCTGTTTTGATTCCCCACTTCTTAGATGAAATGTTCCTCTTTCTAGTTTCCTCATTGTACTCTTTTTTTTTTTTTTTTTTGCCGAGGAATTTTGTATTTCCTTTAATGACTGTAATTTATTTCTAGAATTTCAAATTGGGCTGCCATTCTTTGTGGCTCACCTTGGAAACATCCTGAAACTACCACAGAACAGAATGCCAAACCCATTCATCAGGAGTTATTGAAAAACCTACTTTCCTCCCCTCACCAACAATCTGATCTCATTAATAATGGTCATTGATACTAGCTCTCCCTCAGCAAACACCACTAGCTTACCTACATACCGTCCCTCAGAAAAGATTTTATTCACCAAAATCCATTTTAATTAAGAGCAATGATAGTTGGACAAGACACAGGACAAGGGAGAGAGACCCGATTTTAAGTCCCTCTCTGCCACTAAGACCTAATTAAAGATGGGCAAATCAATGAACTTCTTGGCAACTCAATTTCCTCATCCCTAAATATTAATAATAAAACAGCCTCACATGTGTGACATAGGTAGTATTAATTCTGTTCTCAAAAGATCAGAACATTAAGTACAGTTTCCAAGTTCAAGAGCCTGAGGTTTAAAGGTGATGAAGGTGAGTTTACGACTCCAGTCAGCCTGACTCTGACACTCACTCTTGAGTGCACCACACACTAAAATGAGGAAGGAGAATTCACTGATACTCAAGGGCTATCATATTTTATGACTCTATTGACATATGCAAACACTTCAGAAACAGTAAAGTAGTTCAGAAGGGTATAACCCTGAAAAAACAACATTAAATATGCTTGGTGATGAATTAAAACAAATGAGTCCAACATACAGTGCTCTTTTTCTAACCATCTGGGCCTTTCATTCTGTCCACAGTTGTTCCCTGGGTAGATATGATCACTGAGATACTGGTTAATTAACAAATTCAAGCAGGAACATTACTGAATGTTATCTCAAGTCTTGTATTATGTATCCTCTTTGCTGTGAAATTTGAGGTAAACAACAGAATCATTCTTTTCCACTATTATCACCATTTGGATAACAGCAGCTGTGACCATCTCTCCTCTAGTTTTTGAAATAGTTCAAACAGTTCTGAGTCAGTAAAGTAAGTGCCAGGCTATTTTCATGCTCAGTGGAATTCCTAGTGTAGCGAAGCTGGGATGGTAACTAGACAGCACACGACTGCTGCCGAATGCTTAACTTTCCAGGCATCTGAACAGAAGCCCTTGCCTGGAAAGTTCAAAAACTCCGATTGGCCTATGCCTCCCGCTGTGATCCCTCAGCCCATATATTATGGTTCTTCACTTGTTTCTCTGTTGTGGGAGGGAAAGGGGCTCAAAGGTATTCTCACTAATTTACACAGAATAATTTACAAAGGAGGCAGACCTTGATAAACCCCAAAGATAAACAAAACAGATGTATATAAAACAGTCTATCTCTTGGCTTGGTAAATAATAATGTTTTATGTCCACACAACACGTAAGCCTCCCAGCAAGATTTATAAGGAAAGGAAATCATTTCCTAGAGAAACTGCCTTGGAATGAGGTGGCTCATTATCTAAGCCAGCAGAATGTCAACTCTGCTTAACCCAGACTTCCTTCACAAATGAGGCAAAAAACATCCTAGTTAAAAACATTCTAGTTTTGTGAAGAACAGGGAAAGGTCATCAAGCCAATATTTTCAGGATTTAATTAAAAATAAAAACCTTTCCATTTCTATGGCATCTCACCAAATACTTACATATATTTATATTCCTTTGTGAACTGAATTAGAAGATGTTATCATTAATATTTCAGGACATGCTACCTACGAATCACTGTGCCAGCAAGTATAGCCTCTCTGCTGCAAGAATTCTGTATTCAAATGCACTGTACAATTGTACACCCAGAGCCTATATAAATCTTGTTAACCAATATCACCCCAATAAGCCTAACAATAAAAAAAATCTCACCACCACTCATTTTCTTATAACTTCCAATTGCACAATGAAGTTTGGGCTTCAGTAAATTATTGGATAGATTGAATAAAATATTACTTTAAAACACAATTATCAAGCATAAATTTAAAACTGTTACCAAATACACATTAGGAAAATAGAGATGATTCTGTCATTCAAATTTCAAGTAGAGACAGTGAGCAGCACTCTTTTACAAATTACTGCTATTATTTTAAAAGTATAGACTATAGAATGTGTACTTTAGAAAACATTCCTATATTCTTTTTTACATTTATTTGCTCAGAATTAATTTGGTGTAATGACAAAAATATTATACATAAATGATGCAAGAATAAGAATTCAGTGTACTAATCATCTCGAATATATCAAAGAGCAAAGAAATTACTCTAATAAAAATAAATCTCTCTTTATAAAATATATATATTATTGGTGAGGTAATGGGCTCTGGGTTGTCCTGCCAAGAGAATCCCATTTGGCTGGGGTTGGGCAGAGAGGGTGAGGGGCTGTCAGATCATCACTCTCAGCTGTCATTCCTCTTCCTGAATAGCCTTGCTTAAAAGACCCATTTTGTCCAAGGACATACCTGCATCCTGAAGGAGCCAACACTCCAACATGGGGGTATAATGGCCAGTCTCTTTCACCCCAGCTTCAAGCAACTGTGAAGAACCCTCCCAGCTCCAGATCCTGCTGTGTGGTCAGACAAGGAGGCCTTGATGGGACCACATAACAACCCACTTTTCCCCTTTGCCTAAACCTGCTTCCTTCCCTTCCCTTTCCTGTCCTACCTTTCCCTTTCTTTCCATCTTTTCTCAAGTGAGCTCACCAATAAATGTTTGCATTCTAAAAAAGAAAAAAGAATTCTGTATTCAAATAGTTTGAGAGGAAGGATCAGGACCTATTATATATTATGGAGATATGAGGGCTGTCTGGAAAAAATCCAGCCATGAATGCCTCTGTTTTTCACATTACATGGCTGGATTTCCAGACAGCCCTTGCATAGTTATTTCAAGTAATCAACAAGGGGTATCCTACCCATATGTTGATATTAAATTCTGTTACATCTACTTTAATGAGAATTGTGTGCCATACCTGGATTTATGTATGCTTTCTCTTTCTCTGAAAAGGCAACAATATATATTTTATTTACATTTGACAGCATTTTATTCTAAAGATCTAAAGATCTTTCCTCGTTCCATATAAAGCCCTTGTTAACACAGGATATCAATACAGTCCTGGCCAGTAAAAATGCAGTTAACTTTTTTGAGATAACAGTATTTTTTCACATTTCATTAAAAGATGACCTAACATACTAGACAAAAAAATTAACATGAATTCATGCCAAATTCCACAAGCTGTGAATTAAGTTGCTTAGTTAATGGAGAGGGGGGTGGGGAAAATAGTGACACATATTTTCCTATTCAGTCATAAGTATACTAAAAAAGAAAAAAAAAGAACAATTTCAAAAAAATAGAGCGGAGGGCCATAGTTTTCATCAACTATTCTGTTCCATTAACCCTGCTAAAAGTGATCAATAAATATTGTTGCTTTAAAGTTTTTAAATATACCAATCTAGATCTGTAGTCTGTGAATATCAGTGCCTTTCAGGATTATTTCCATCAACAAAAATAAAGAGGTCAAGTTAACGACATTTCTCAAACGTTTTCTTTTAGCATCATTTTCAGAGGGTCATGTCATGTTGGATTTCCACTGCACTGCCGTCATACAACGTGATGATTATACCGGCAAACACAGAACAGAAGAATCTCTTTTCATTTCTGACCCTGCAAGATGAGATCACACAAAGCCACACACAAAGCCCATGGGCTGCAGGACATGTTTCACTGGGCCTAAAAAGATACAGCCCTTTTCACTGCGGCTTTGCTTTGAACTACATACTTTAAAGGAACCAGAAGATTCCAGGGGGAGGAGGGGTGTGACAGAAGGGAAGAAAATGGAGAGGCAGTATATCTTCCCAGAACTAGAGGCATAGGGAAACACTAAAAAATGTAGGGCAATTAAAAAACACTCATTTTGCAGTTATTTCTTTAGTTCTTTTCCTGCTATATTCTATAGAACACCCACATCACTCAGACACATTTCTGACTTTAACTCCAAAGGCAACTGGGCCTCCCCAGACCCTACCAGTGATTTGCAGACAAACGCCTGTTTCTGCTTCTGAAGACAAAACTGTTGTGGATCGAGCCCAGTTACATAAATGAAGCTTAAAAAACCCTTTTTGAAATCAATGCTGAAATGGTTTTCTTGGGCAAGAATTCTATGCTTTAAAAATACTGTGCTACAGTTTCTCTGATGTATAACAAACTGAACATTGATTTTTCAAGATAGCAAGAGCATGTTTTTACACTCCAGTAATGAAAACAGAAAGAGTATGTTGTAAATTCCTCCTTCTCAAAACCCCAAATTCATGACCATTAAGGAAAAGTCACATAAACATTGTATGTTCAACTTCCAACCTACCAAATGCATTCAATACTCCAAGGTTTTAGTAAATCAAATCTATCCTTTTCTGAAGCATATTTGCTTTCTTTTCCTGAGGGGGAAGAAAAGGTATCACGCATCATCTTTTTTATTCTGAACAGAGTATAGAAAACTCTGAGTCCCAAAATGCGTCTGGTGCCTTAGTATTTGACACTGGGAGTTAGGGGAAGCCCTTTTCTTAATATGGTCTTCATGATTAATGAATGACATTACCATATTTACTCCCACATCTTTCCGGCTTGCATAAGCCCCTTCTGGCTTGAGAATATTTTCAAGAAAAAAGTGTTTCACCACCTAATTCCTAACCTCTCCCCTACCCTGTGTTTCTGTTTAAAAATAAAACATTGCAGTGGCAAATAAAAACATTTCTTCCAGCAGAACATTTTTTTTTTCTTGCCAGAACCTATTAAAGACTAAAATAAGGAGCAAACAGATGCTGGTTATGGGCTGCAGTCAACAGTGAAGTTCAAGAGCAGCATTCACATATCTAACCTTTACAGAGCAACCTTTCCCATCACCTTCTTTTCTACGCTCTTCTTATTATAGGAGGCAGGTTCATGGCACATGCATGCCTATCCCAAATTTATAGGAAGAAGAAGAAATCTTGAGTGAACTAGGAATGCCTTAACGACGTAAGTATTTAAGCACCAACGTTTAATGGAAAAGAAATCTTCAGTGTAAGAACAGCTTTCCATCATTTGCCCTCTGTGTGGATCATGACAGCTTCCTACAAATAATGGTTATTCATTCAAGGAAGGAGGAAATGCTAGAAGTTGTAGATTAAATTCATTTTGTTAGAAGTTTCTCTTAGTAAGAATCATAAAAGTTCCATGGATTAACAAAAGTAAATACTAAAGGTTGCAGCAGAGGGCTGATGCCCAGAAGCCGGATGCTTATGTAACTCTTCACTTCCCCTTCAAAAGTGAAAATGTTAGAGGGAAAAAAATGAGTAATAGTACCTTCAAATGATTTTGTTGGCATAAGCATTCTCGTTATGCCTACTTTTAGTTATTAATAAATTGTTTATCAAGAGGAAACTGCAAACAACTTTTAGAAAGAAAGAAAAAAACAACTAATGAGACATGAAAATAGCTGTGCTACCCCTGGAAAGTCTTCTAAATTGTTTGTTTCCATAAAAGTTCATTTTTTAAGATCCTTGGTTGAAACAAAATATTATTTTCCAAAATAATATTTACTTGGTGAATAATTTTTCACTGTGCAAATCACTGGACTGAATAATAATAACAATCACAGCTAACATTTCAGTGGTGCTTTCCAAGGTGTCACACTCTGCTACATACAGTACATGGGTTCCCTTATTAAATTGTCCCAACAACCCTAGGAAGTAGGAACTGTCATGAACTCATTCCACAGAGAAGTAACTTCTCCCAAGGCCACATAACTTGTAAGCAATAGCATTAGCATTTCAACTAATAGTTCGTCTTCGGGAGCCCATGTACTAAAACTATTGCACTCTGTAATATCAAAGAGTAAAGATAAAAGATGCAGACATGAATTTTAAAAAGGATTAAAAATGCTGGCTAGGACTCTTAGATACCTCATGAGGAAAACAAAATTAAACTTCACCTGAATTTCCACTTCACTGAGTAAGAGTTTGAAACAGTGGTTCTCAAATTTTAGCTTGTATTGGAATCATGCACAGGCTACTGGACCCCAGGCCCAGAGTTTTTGAGTCAGTCAGGCTGGATGGGGCCCAAGAATTTGCATTTCTCCCAAGTCCCAGGCAATACTGACACTGTTGGTCCCAAGATCAGATCACACTTGGAGAACCCCTGGTATAAACCATCACTCCAGGGATACTTACAATGGAAACACAGTGGAGGATATTTTCTTGAGTACTATTATATAACCAAACAAAATCAGGCATAAAACACATACCCTGACTCCTGTTTGTGGAGATGAAGTAAATTTAATTGAAGAAGAATGAGCATGTGAACAACAGTGAACCTTCCTAGCCTTTTCTTGCTTGGTATTTGTAGGCCCTTAGGGAACTTAACCTCCAACCTAATGGACAGAACGAAGATTAGGAGCCAGACAACTTTCTGGTTCTTACTCTATGTAGCTGCATTGAACTATTCTTAAAATCAGTCTGCAACACAGGAATGGTAATCCTCTTCTTCTTCTTCTTCTTTTTTTTTTTTTTTTTTGAACATTGTAAGACTGATGAAGTAATTGAATAAAAATATTTTATATGCCAAGGAACAATACACATAATCATGTCACATTACATGATTTTGTTTAAATTTGATTTCATTTTCTTTAAAGAAAAATTGAATTTTATACCCATTTATAACTGTGGATCATTCTAATGAGTCATGATTAGAGCATATTTTAACTCAGAAATTTCCTGAAGAGTTAGAGGAGACAATGAAAGAGAATTTGGTGGGAAAATAGGAAAGAGTTTACTCTTTTAACTGACTTCTGTATAATAAATGAATAGATTGGCTATCCCTGAGGAGAAAGAAAATAGAGGGAAAAGTGATGGATCCATGAGAAGTCCTTCCCATTTACCACCAGGCACAGGTCAAAGAATTCTAGTGTTATGCTATTATCCAAAAAAGGTAATATTTATTTCTCACTAATATCTAATAGTTCATTTTTAAGCTGAATTGAATGACAGTGTTCAGACTCAGAAGTTTATTCTATGTCTATACTAATAAAATCTGTTTCATGCTGGCATTGATTTTCATAATGTATTCAGAAATAACTTTCCTAATATAAAAGGTGAACTTCAACTGTTAAGTTTGAATGAAGGAATATTCCAGTTTATACAGAAAGTTGCTGTTATGGTACTTCCAGTTCCTCTAGTCCTTAAAGACTTATTTAAAAACAACAACAACAACAAAACTTAAATTCCTCTCTTTCTTTTCTTGTCTATCATTATTTTAGGAAAGCTGTAGCTTATTTGCCTCATCCTTTACGTTATGAGGATTTAAAAATTAAAACATTAAAAAAATAATATCCCATTGATAACTGCCTTACATCTGAAAACAACATAATTAATAAAGAATAAATACTCAAAATATTAGAGCAAGTTAGGATACTACTTTTTCATAATCAGACCAAGTTGAGAAATTATACTTTCATAATACCCATGATTTGGTACTGAATCATTAAATAATGTACTAAGATTTTTCTGGATGCTGTCAGCTTCTGAGAGAATGATCTAGGTCAACTTATCTAAAAAAAGATTTTTGAAGTGAAAAGATTTTTAAATAAAAGGTAAATATTTGCAAATACAAATTCCATTAAGTCAATGTAAGGGGCTCACAGCCAAGTAAACGCTGACATCCCAAGACACACATACACAGGCCCTTAACCCTCATACAACTTAATTCTGTGGCCCCATCCACAGATGCTTCTGTGATCACTTCAGCTATGAGGTCTCTGTCTCCACCTAATAACTGAGTTTTGATAACAGATGATCTCAGTCTCATAGAATGAGTTTGTCCCTGCATCATTAATTTAAAAGAACAGTGAACAGTCAAGGGGTACATCAGAACAAAACAACTCTGTTCTGGACAAGGAGGCAGCATTCTGCGTGACACTCAACTTGAACCACATTCCAGACCAAAAGGAAAAAATTAAAGAAGCCGAAAGTCTAAAAATATTATAATATTGCACGTTATAAATAATTAGGCCCAATGAATATGCCAATTATCTTTTTTTATAATTCCTATTTATATTTGTATAGGAGCTCTAAAATTTCACAAATTTTGTAGCAATATCAGAGGAAGAGACCACAACAAGTGGGAATCGCTTATTAACAATAACTTCTTATTAAGGGAGTGCAGAGAAATAATTACAGCTCTGCCTTTGTCTTGATGTATACTGCTTTAAATCAGCCTGCATTCCTTTTCCAGATGCAACTTGTTTAAAATAACATAGAATTACCTTGAAGACACATTTTGGGGAAAAAGAAAGCTATTATTCTTAACTCTTTCTCCTATTTTAATATTTGCACACTGCCTCCCAGTCATCTGCATGCATGCATATTTTGCAAATATGGCCTAGTGAGTATTTGTTAATATGAGTACTGGTATTTTATTATTCTAAACCCTGTGTGTATTTCTACAATGTAATTGGAGTCATTTAAGTAATTCATAAAATTATTTTGTATTAATGGGATTGTAGGTGGTGCTTTTTTTTCTTACCATAGATAGTATTAAATGAGCATCTTTGTGGGTGAAGTCTTTGTTTCTAATAAATTAAACGCTTTGGTAAATCTCCCAATAATTAATCAGAAGTTACAACATCATCTTCCTGGATGAATCCAGCATGGACTATTTTAAAAAATCAAACATCTACATTTAATTTCAGTGTAATAAATCCACCAATTACGAGAGATAAATTCTTTTTTTAAATCTGCAAAGTCATTCAAATGAGAAGCATATCAGATATACTGATAAATGCCTAAAGCACTGATTACAGCATGTTTCTAAATAGTTTATAATAAGGATATTTTAATCTGATTTAGGTGGATTTTAAAATATTTGATCTTAAAATGTCAAAAATACCAAGCCCAAAATGTACTAAGTCCTTATATTGCAAAACCTAATTTTCTAGTTGGTTGTTTGGATTTTAAAATTATTTTTCCCATGGAAATAACATTATATTATAAAATTCAGTTAAAATCCCAGGCCAACTCATAACATGGGTAAAACAAAATAGCAGCCCAGAATCCCAAATCCATTTAATATCCCTAGGCAGGGGTGTCCAACCTTTTGGGTTCCCTGGGCAGCAATGGAAGAAATGTCTAGGGCCACACATAAAATACACTAACACTAAGAATAGCTGATGAGCTAAAAAAAGGTCTGTGCATAATTTTCGTTGTTTTAAGAAAGTTTATGGCTTGTGTTGGGCCGCGTTCAAAGCCACCCTGGGCCGCGCGTGGCCTGTGGGCCGCAGGTTGGACAAGCTCGCCTACAACCTGAGCCCAAGATAACTGCTAAACTCTGAGCCTCAGAGGTGATGCACTAGTACCTCTCTTGTTCTACGAAAAAGGAGAGGGAGGCGGGTTAAAGTGGAAGATGTATAGGGAGCATAAACCTACCACAGGGATGACAGTTCATCAAGAAAAGACAGGAAGAGGTAAACTTCATGAGACTGTCCTTTTAGACATGCTGTTTTGTTAAGTCCAGCGTTCTTCTGTTCCTAACTTCCTGGGAAATTTTTCTTAGGTACTATATAATTATGTGTCTACACCAACATAGTCAAAATGAATGAAATGCAGAAGGAGCTACCAGGGTCTGCAGCATTCTGAACAATTCAAGTAAATCTACTGTGGTATGGTAACTAAAAAGTAAGGCTGTGCTTTCACACCTTTCACATCAAACCTGAAGACTGAGTGGGTTATCCTAATCTCCAATGTCTCCCTTTAAATAATGTGCTTTAATTCACGTGCATTATGGTATCTACACTCTCTTGGTTTTGTGCAGAATACAAAAATAAAGAGGATACATCACCTACCTTTTAGACACTTAATAAGGAAGAAAATGCAAACATTAATAATCATAAAATGCAATGTGACAACAAACATCAAATAACAAATTGTTGTGGAATTCTAAAGTAGAGATAGAGTAAGATTGGAGATTTAGAAAATACTTTCCTGCTCCATTTCTACCTTTAAAATACTACCCCATGGGTGGTTACACAGTTATATATATACACATGAAAATTAAAGAAAGAAACCTACGCACCTAACGAGCCTCATTTCAAATGCTCCCTACATGAAAATGCATATAACATAGAGTTTAAGGTGGGGAAGTACTTTATTAAGTAGTAAGGCAAGTTAGACTGAGGAAATGGTATGAAAAAAGACTTGACCGCAGGGAAGCACATCAAGTATCAGAGGAAAATACAATTTTCAATTAATTTATTTATTGCTTAGATTATCAATAAGGAAACTTAGAAATAGCTTAGAAAATATTGGTGGAGGATATGTGGTGAAGGACCTTGAACGTGAGAATGTAAAGGCAGTACTTAATTCAGGAACTGAAAACTATTCAAAGTTCCTGAGCAAATTACATTTTAAGAAATGCGTGTCTGAAAGTGGTTTATTACTAGATTGCGGAGGAAACCAGGAGACAACAGCATGAGGTTTTCTTACTGTTACAAAACTTGAGGCAAGAGGAAATAAGGATCTGCATTAGAAGGAAGAGCATTCAAAAACAAACAAATGAACAAAAGAGAGATGCAAGGGATGCTCCAAGATTTAGCAATGGATTATTAGACCTCAGAAAAGTGTTGCTAAGGAGGAGTCAGATACCTTTAGAATTTTGATTCTGGGAGAAGAAAATCGTGATATTAGTGACACACTAAAACCAGAAACACGAAGCTTAGATTGAAGAAGAGCTTACACATCTGTGCAGAAGTCCATGGGACACTCTGCTAACCAGCCTGCACTTAATTGATTCTCCAGGTTAACATACTCTCTGTAAAACACATCAAATGATATTCACAGTAAGCCAAATCTTCAGAGCTTATAGTCCTGTGAACAGGTGCTCCCATGAGTTTAGTTGTGCTTATCAGAATGTGTGTTCCCAGACCATTTTTTTGCTAGTTGTACTTCATACAATGAAGCAACTGTTTTTAGACACACTGGAAAACTGACAGAACAAAGTTCTAATCCTTGAGAGAGAAAAAACAAATGAGGTGAGCCCCATGTTTCTGTACGAGGTCAGACAATTAATTTTGGGAACTCATCCTAGAAAAAGTGCTACGTACCTCACTGCTGAATATCACTGTGGTCACCTTCGAATTACTCCCCTTGGGAAGCTGTGCACTCACACCAGCATGTAGTCCACCCTTCAAAGCAGTTCTGGAACTCTTTTCTGGAATGGCCATCAGAGCTGTAATCATACCTAAATTCTGACAATTAAGTTTGTGAACTTGCCACTGTGCATTTACATGGCAGCACTGCACAAACAACTAGGTAAAGTGTCATAACCTTGCCAAGGTGCACAGCTTCCCAGGGGGAGGACTTCAAAGGTGACCGTAGTGATACTCAGCAATGAGGGATGTAGCACTTTTTCTAGGATGAGATCGCAAACTTAATCGTCAGACCTCTTTGAGAACACATTCTAAGCCACTGCACAAGGAACTGCAACCCAGATAGAGTGCTTTCACAAAATGGAAAATCCATAAAATTTCTCCTACTCTATTATCATATAGGCTTGATTTCAAGGTATCACCTTTATAATATATGAAGATTTTTAAGAAAATAAAATGTCCTATTAGCACAGGTCCTGCATAGCAAAACTTCTGCTAAATCAGCTTAGTTTTAAACTTACATGAAACTCAGAAATGAAATCAGACTTTAAGATGTAAAGTTGAGCTTCACCTTCTCGTATTATTTATTAGAGCACTTTTTTACTGAATTATACATAGTCATTCCTCAAATTAACCATCCAATAAGGACATCTTCTCACTTTCATGAGATGTTTTTGTGTTATCTGTGCATCACCTGGTATCTTAATATTAACAGTTGATGATTATGGGTTCCATTACTCTGCTTCCATCAATGGCCACATTCTCGTTACACCCTTCTTAGGCAAACAGTGACCTTTATCCAGACATAGCAGGTGCTTCTTCAGAAATGAGACTGTCTTGACTGATGCTTTCAACCCACTATTTACCCATGTAAACCTCTCAAGTCTGTGACCAGGGCAGAACAAATAACCCCTCAGAAACAGCTCACCAGGTGCTGAGTACGCTCTAGGTCGGAATTTTCAAGTGTTTGATTGAAATTTACTTTCTGGTTCATGCTACATATTTGCTGAACAATCAGATTTACAAAAGGATTTGTGAAAAATTTCACAAATACCATGTGTTTGTAAAGAGAGTACATACCATTTTACAGTAAATGATAAACAGCTCTGTTAAGATAAAACCAAGTAAACAGAAAGAAAAACAGGCTTACAACGATGACAACAGATAGAGTGAGTTTTCCTGGGCCAACCTGTTTTATCTTTCATTTTTATTAATGGTATCAAGTGAAAAATACCAGTAAGTCTCCAGTAAGGTCTTAATTAAAAAACAAACAAACAAACAAAAAAACCAAACAAATATATATATGAAAAATATGACTTAATAGGAAAAATTGGTACAATGACCATTACATGCGTTTTGATTAAATGGAAGAAAAAAAGCTCTCAAGGAAAAGAGCTGCCCAGCAAAGATATAATAACTTGAACTTTTGAATGTGTGCAGATGCTAAAGAAGGGCGAAATGGAAGCTTACACTTGAGCTAGGTGAAGTGTATGTCATTTGTGGAAATCTCTTCTCCCACACTCACAAAAAAGAATATTCTTAACTACTGAATAAACATAATGAATACATACACAGTAAAACTGTATATTCTTTTCCTGCTGGTCAAAACCAAAACCAAAACCAAATCCAGCAAATACAACAAAGAAGTTGTGTTTTAGAAAGTTATTTAATTCTTGATATAGCTAGTAAAATCCTGACAGTTCTGCAGGCGCTGGAATTCTATTTATTGTGTCCTATAGCTACTGACAGTATTTTTTCCAATTAGCTGAGGATTTTTTTTGAGGGGGGGGTTGGAAGTATAATTAACATACAATAAAACTCACACACTTGAAGTATGCCATTGAAAGAACTCTGATAGATGTATATACCTATGTACTTACATCCCAACCAAAATGTGGAACATTCCCAACATTGCCATCAATAGTCTCTGTGTCGCCTTCCATTCCGTTCTCTTGGAGGCAACAACTTGTCCTGATTACTATTATTACAGCTTAGTTTTGCCTATTCTAGAATTTCATATAAATAAAACCATAAAGTATGCACTCTAAGTCCCTTCCTTGTTCAACATGTTTTAGAGATACCCACTTAACGTCGCTGCATGTATCAGTAGTCCTTCTGTATTTTGAGTAGTATTCCCTTTTCTGACTATATCACAATTTGTTTGTCCATTTACATGTAGATGGATATTTGCATTTTTTCCAGTTTGAGGTGTTATGAAATTCTTATAGAAGACCTTTTTGTGGACAAATATTTTCACATATTTTGAATAAATACCTAACAATATAATTATTAAATCATAGAGTAGATGTATATAATACATATAAAACATTTTAAGAAACTACTGAAATGTTTTCCAAAGTGGTTGCATGATTTTTCACTTGCTCCAGCAATGTATGCAAGTTCTGATGGTTCACTATCTTCACCAACACTCGTCCTTTTGAGCCTTTCTGATTCTAACCAGCCTAGTGGAGATGAAGTGGTTATTTCCAGTTTTCAAGATGAGATTAACAGGTTTTCTTACGCCGTTTCAATAAAATCTGAATTAAGATTAGGGAATTTTATGTACATGTATATAACCAATGAGCATTTTATGTCTAAAATATATATAGATATATACATAGATAGATGTTATATAAAATCAAGAATTATTATAATTATATCCTTATATAAAACTGTTAAAAAATAATGAGTATGCACTGATTTTATATTGTTATGAAATGAATGCATGCTTATTGTTGCAAACAAAGATGTGCTGAACAGGGGGCTGCCTGAATCTTAAGAACACAAATATTGTTATCTTGCTGTATCTCTCTTTATCTTTTTAATAAAACGATTTTTAAAAAAACCACAATACTCAGTTTGATGTCCTGCTCTTTTCAATTACATTTTAATCTTTATCCCATGTCACTAAACTTTTGAAATAAAGTTAGAGCTATGTATACCATGTCATCGTGAAAATATACCATAGGTTGTCCTAAATGTTTCATTATTGTAACTGTTTCTGCAATGAAAATCCTTTGTGTTATTACCCACAGATTCCTACTGGTCAAAGAGTTTTAAAAAGCTTGAGAGACATTACAAAATTTATTAGTTTTTCAACAACCTACTACTCTAATATATATTAAAATTACAGGAATAGAGAACATAAAATAACATCAAATTCACAGGATCCTTTTTCAACTTATTGAAGAATTTCAAATACAACTGTGCCACATTCATCTACTGAAGAAATGACGTTAACTTTTGATCAAGTGACATCTGGACTGTGCAGCCCGAAAAACAGAAATCAACTTTCCAGTGTAACCACTTCTAACTACCCTCTGCCTGATTTTGCCAGAAACAGACTCTAAAAGATGAGGCCATTGTCACCATGTGTAACGCCATGTCCTCTTACCTGCACCCACAGAAACAAAACCCCAGCAGACACGGAGAAGGTAGTTCTGACTATAGAAGAACATCTTCGTGAAATTTTCCTTCAGAGTCAGCATTTAACTCATGTTGCTGATGGATCAAGTTTCTCACAGTCAAGTTCGCAGCGGCACTGATATCGAACCAACTTTTTCACTCTCATCATTAGTTTAGATGCATTGAAAAATTCTTTGATGTCCTGGCATGTGCAGTTCAAGTTTAAAATAAAATCCTAGTCTGATTTTATTTCTGACTAGGATTACTAAAATTTTAAATACTCAGAACTATGGTCTTACTTTTGAAAAACATGAAAATTTCTTTTTTAATAATAGGGAAAACAAAATTACATATGTTCAATTTTATTATTAGATTTCAAATCTAATTTTTGGCTTCTGCATGAATAACAAATCAGTTTAGTACACATATTCTGTGCTAAGAGCTAGAAGACTTGTATTTTAATGAACTGTATGTTCTGATCAAAACAATGATAGTAAGTTCTGATTCACAGCACTAAATTCTTCTATTTTATAATATACATGTATATATATCTGCCTTCCACAAATGGGAGTTTTAAGTGTAAATGTGCCAAAAATCCCCAGTTCAAGGTGGTTTTCAAATATAACTATAACAAAGATAAAGGCTGTTGTATAATAAAGCTAAGCACACAGAGTGGACAGACAATAAAGAAAAGTCTTTCGGTTTCGCTTCAACCAACCATTCTGAAATAAATATCCTAATATAATTGTCTTACAGAAATTTCCAAGATGTTATGAGAATATTGAAAAGTATTCAAAAGGAAAGAAATAGGAATGGGAAATAGATCCTACTGGGCAAATCTGACTTAAATGAGAAATAAAAAACAAAGAAGTGCTACGCATGTAAGCTGCAAAGAGGGACCTAAAGGAACAATCTAAAGAATGCAAAAAAGATACATTCTAAAAGTTGAATGTAAATAGACTAAATTCTAAATCATTAGTCATTTCATTTTGTGACACATTTTATCTTAAAACAAAGTTTCTATGAAGAAAGTGTTTTCTTGTCCCCTTAATAACAAACATTGTTGCAGCAAATATGTTCCACTTATTTAACATTTTTTTTTAAATAAAAGCCTTTGGAGAAGTTCAGACTACTCAGGAGATCTTTAGAAAACCACACATCATCGCTTAATTCAGAGGTTCTCAACCTGTGGGTTGTGACCCCTTTGGGGGTCGAATGACCCTTTCACTGGGGTCGCCTGAGACCATTGGAAAACACATTATCAAACATTTACATTACGATTCATAACAGCAGCAAAATGACAGTTATGAAGTAGCAACGAAAATAATTTCATGGGGGTCACCACAACATGAGGAACTGTATTAAAGGGTCACGGCCTTAGGACGGTTGAGAACCACTGGTACTGACACACACACACACACACACACACACCCCACACACGTTGATATTTGTCAATGCATTCCCAAAGTAAAATAACTTATTTTTAAAGGTGGAGAAGTAATAAATCCAAATATAGACTACTCTTTTAAGACATTCGGATATGAAAGGAATGACAAGTGAAAACAACAGCTTAGAAGAACAAAAACAACATTGAGGGGAGGTGGAAAATTTTTGTTTTTTGAAAAGAAATTTTTGTTTGTTCTGAATATGTTGTAGTCTGAACTGAGGAAGGTATAAACCACAACAAAAACATTTAAGATACAGTTGATAATGTGGATAAGTATGGAAAAGATCTCCCAAAGGGAAAGGGGGCAATAGCTGAAAAAACTCAGAAAATTATCACTTTTTTTATATTTCCAACAAAAATGGCTATTTTTAAGTGTACATTTTAACAGTGATGAGATTAGTTTGGCATTTAAAATAAAATGCATTTCCATAGGAAGCTCAGCCCTTAGAATAAATAAAAATAAATATACTTTTCTAATTATTTTACTCCTTTAGAATGACCACTTTCTTCTTTTGGCACAATGATTATTGTAAAGTTTTATGAAATTTCCTCTTCTAAATAGTTGGTGTTTCACAAACATGGAAGGGTTGACCCTGTTAGTTTTTAAAACTCAACATAGTACCTGTGCTAAGTATTAATTTCTTCTCTTAAAAAATTAAATATTTATAGCTAAATCTTAGTTTTGCTTAAATATAAAAATTCTTTAGTTTCTGTGCTCATTCAATATTTAATTGAGACCCTGCCCTTTGGCAGGCACCTGGTAGGGCATGACAAAGCTAGAGAGTTGTGAAATTACATAAATTACGTAAATTCAGGACTGTGCACTCTATTCTGTCAGCAAGAACCACCATGGAAACTTAATCAGGGCAGTGGTGCGATTGCAACTGTGGTTTTCTATTAAAACCACATGCAGGACGATGAACTTAGGAGCATGTATAGCACACCAGGTGAAGACGAGAACCTCTGGAGGCAGTAGTTACAAAGATAAAGATGACATTTCCATTCTATATTCAGCCACCTTTGGTCACAACTAATAAATATGGAAGGAAGAGAAGCCCTCAAGGGTACTTCAAGGTTCTAATAACGTCTCCAGCTTTTCAATATGCATATCAATGCTGTTCATCAAGGAGGCAAGTAAGACTTTCATTTCTGAGGCAAAATGGTATGAAAAAGCATGAACTACAGATTCAATAAACAAAAAACAAATTCTGCTGCTGAGTTACCTAACTATGACTGTTACCTAACTGTGATCATGAACTTCTTACAAATAACAGGTTTTCAGGTTATCATTGCAAAGAGAGATGTGATTAGCAGTCTAAGTAAAAAGCTAATATTGACCTCTGATGAACCAGGCAGGAGAAAACTGATGTACACAATCTGATCAAGAGAATTCTGGAAGAGATAGAGACCATATTCCACCATGCTCTACTGGGTAACTTGGAGCCCATCCTCTCTAAAAAACCCAAAATTGAAGCAAAATATCTCTAAAAGTCTAGCATTTCCCCCCATAGTACCATTACTGAAGCCACTGAAATGTGTATCACCAGAAAATTCTCATCCTCTGCCTTAAAATTCTGTTCAGTAAAAGCCAGTAATCCAGCAAAACTGTTACTTATACTCAAAAGGGGCCAATGTCAATTGTGCATAATGCCAAATTTTTGTGCATATATTTAACACAAAAAATTGAAGCAAGGAACTAGGGATGTGTTTGAAAGCAGTAATTAACCTTCCCATTCAGAGTATTTTCTTCTTTTTTCAGATCTGTAGTTTACTTTAACAATACTCTTCAAAGTTTTGACCAGGTAAAGAATCTTCCAAAGAGATCCCTTTGGGGATTTACAAAAATTAGGAGCATTAGCTCATTCTTGTAGCTTTGCCCAGACCAATAGTAGTGATTAGTGGAATTTTAAAAATAAAGAGAAAAAAAACTTGTGACTATTAAATGGGTTGACACAATCCATTACCTGGACTCTAGTGTGAACACTTTTTCTCTTTATCTAAATTAACACCACCAAATTTGGAGCAGAACACATTAGCAGAGGTCCTCTTTTTTGACTCATACAGTTGATCTAGTAAAGAAAATTTTGTAATTTTTAAAACAGTTATCATTTCTAAACTACAAATTTAGGACGAAGCTGGTTTAGGAATGACTGACTGTAAATCAAGATATTTGGACATGTAATGCATTATAATTAAAACTATTTTCCCGAGAAAGGAGTGCACCTAAAAGTAGATCGGCTACAAATATTTTTAATCATTTTTAAAAATCAATATAATTAGTATTAACCATAGAAATATGGTGGCAATATAGTTGTTTATTCCTTTTTTTTTAAAATTCATTTTTATTGTTAGACTTATTGGGGTGACATCTGTTAGCAAGGACTACATAGGTTTCAGGCTTACAGTTCTACAGTGCATTGTCAACTTGTTGTATAATAATTTCACCACCTAATGTGACTTCTCTTTCTTTTTTTTTTAAATTTTGTTTTGTTTTGTTCCAGATGATGATTAAAAAGGTTCTTCTGATCTGGTTATAGCCACCACCCATATGCTGGCAAATTACCTTGTTTTCTTTTCAAAGGTGTTTAATCGTGGAGGAAAAAGTTCAGTGGAGGAAAAAGGATGTTTGTAATATTGTGACTTCATGCTCATTGTGGGATTAATGTATTTTGTCATCTAACCTCCATACGTTTCTCCCCTGCTGCCCCACCCTGTAAAATGTATTTACTCACTAAAACTACAAGGTTTTTTTCCTTTCTCTTTGGCTTTTCACTTTGCTCTTTCTCTTTGGTTTTTCACTTTGCTCTTTTCCGCATTCTTTCCTTACTGAATAGTATGACATTGTAACCTTAGTAAGAAGAGACACAAAAAACACATATCCTACCCTGCTGAAAATAAAAGGAAAACTCCTTAAAGAATTATTAATTTGGAAGTGGTGGAAAATTTTGTACCTGCCGAAGTCTAGCACTCCCCTGGCTTATCTCATCCAAGAAGGCTGCAGGCTCAATCTCTAATTCAGTGTAAAAATGACCTAATAGAATTGACAAGAAATGCACATAAAAGAAACTTCTGAGGTAAAATATGTACAATATGTTTTCTGGGTATAAAAAACACAGACTATACAACACACACTCCATGATTTAACTGAGGAAGCCTTCACGAGTTGTAGCACAAATTCCTCATCAATGTTACGATTCCTTCTTTATGTTGTGATTCCAGGGATGAGCAGGAATTTGATGAGGAGGACATCTGGTTTTATTTTTCAGCCACCAACTACTAGGAGAGTCACTGGTACTGGAAACATCAATTCAATCGCCCTATCTCTTTTCTCTGAGATACTCAGAGTAAGTCTGCTACTTCCAAATAACCACTCTTCAAATATCTAAATACCACCGTCTTATTCTTATTGACTTCACTATTCCAAAGTAAATGTGCCATTTCTCTCAAGTTTTTTTTTTTAATTTATCAGGATTTTTACTTTAAAAAAATGTTACACAGAAGTAGCACTGTTGAGGCTGACACAGTATGAGACCACAGCTGCAGCGCAGCCCCCACAGACCCTGTATAGAACACCATGTAGACAGAGATGCTCTGAAACATTCCTCAGATTGTTCGAGATCCTTCTGTCTAGGTGTGCTCTGTTATGAACTCTCCCTGGAGTGTGACAACCATGCTGGAGACAAGTGTGATCGGACCAGGGAAGAGTAGGACTTTTTGCTGACATCCTTTCTTCCTAACACCACCTAAGGATATCAGTTTCATCTATGGTCCCATCACACTGCTTTGTCACTGTGGTGACTAAATATGTCATCCCTGTTCCACATTTATGTAATTGAGTATATGACCTCAATGTCAAATTTCCTATTTACCGACATCAAATTCAGATCAAGGAAGTTATTGGGGAAGAAGCCTCAAAGAATCTTGTGTAAAAAACTTTCTAGGATTGGCTTATTGCCGCACACTGACTCGTTTAATCTGAAGTGCAGAATGAGAAAACAGCCCTCCAGCAGAAAGCATCAGACAGCACTTTGAGGAACTTTGACCCTGATTGAAAAAAAAAAAAACCAAAAACATTTTATATTACAATTTTCTGTTACTCAATCACTACTAGTCTGGCTCTTTTTTTTTTCACTTGATAATAATAGTTAGCATAATTAGAGTCCATTTTTGACCTTTCAGATAAATTTAATTAGTAATTTTAAGGACACATTAATACTAAAATGAATTTTAAAAACCTGAAAGATTTACAAAAGGATAGTTTTCTGTACATTTGAAAGCCTTTTGATCAAATATAAAAACATGTATAAAATATGTCTAATACTTAAATACAGATTGCAATGTAATCGATACTATAGAATAACTACTCATTCTATGATCACGGGAAAATTTAATACGCAAACAAAAGGAAGCACAGTTCCTTTTGCCCAATCACTTGCCTTCCAGAGCTGTGCTGTGTTCTAGGCTAGTAAGTACACAGTGCAAACTAGATTGTACTTTCAGAAACATTTCCGTTTTAGTTGATGTATCACAGATATCAGAATAACACTGAGCTTTGAAATAATCTGCTGATATCATCGCTTTTCAGAAAAGAAGGGAGTCTCCTCCCCTCAGTGTTCATGACTAAGGCTATCTGTGTGGAAACAGGCTTTTGGTTGCTTAGGAATTCATTGGCTCTTGGCCATTTGTTTCCCACTCTACTTGAAGCCATAACCATCTGTCTACTTGAGATACCATCATTCGTCTTCAGAGTCATAGCGTGTCATGCTACATAAAAGAGGTTATTATTTGAAACACCTTTTAGACATTCTTATCAAATGAAGAAAGAGCCAGAGTTACGGTTAAGTGACTAACAGAAAAGTGTAATATACGTACACTTCAACAGTCTCTCTGGCCATTTTTTTTAATGTGGCTTTAAAAAAATTTTTATCAGGTTTTTGGTTTTCCAAAGTACTAAAGTAATACGTGCTCTTTGTGACAAGGCAAATAATTCAGAGTCGCATAAAATTCCTTCCTCTTTATTACAACGCTGAGATAACCTTCTTGTGCCCCTGAGATTACCCATTTTAAGACCTAGTATGTATCGTTCCATGTTTTCTTAATATATTTATACAGTCTTACTCAAGTAAGTGTGCATATATATATATATATCAAAAACACATGCCAGTTTTGCAATACAAATGATTGCAAATCTGGGATAATTTTATATTGTTCTCCAACTTGCTTTTTAATTTAACAATATCATGAACATCTTTTCAAGCTAATATACACAATTTGATCACATTATTTTGAATGGCTGCACAATATGTCAAGGTATTCATATAAAATTTTTATACAGGCATTCCCTTCTTGATGAACAATTAGAGTCTTTACTAATTGCTTGCTATTGCAATGCTATAGTTAACATACTGGTACATAGTTTTCTATACATATATTATTTGTTTTTCATAGGATAGATGCCAATATGTGGAAGTGATATCAAAGAAAATACACATTTTTATTTCTAAAAAAATATTGCCCGATTACTTTCCCAAAAGAACCAAAAGTGTTAGTGTATGTCCTTTTCCCAGCACTTAGAGAATGCTAGATAGATATTATCGATCTTTCTAAATACTATCAAGCTAGTGGGTAAAAAAACAATCAGGTTTTGTAATTTGCATTTCTGCAGGACTAGTTTAAATATTCAGCTGTTATTTCTTTTTCGTAGTTCTTATTAAAAGTTATCAGCATCACTTGTCAACAGACAACTCATTCTTTTGCTACATTACTTTTTAAAATCCCTAAGGAAACAAACCTTGTATACTATTTGCTTTGTAAATGCCTTATGGAACTATAATGTTAAATTACCTATTAGGAGAGTTAACATTGCAATTCTGTTATATGAGTTAAACTATGAATATTACCTGAATTGAACAACAGGATTCTAATTTTTAATTATCAGAACTAAGTATCAAAGTTAATCAAAAGAAGTTTCACCAATGCTTAACTTAACTATGACAGCCAAGTTAACAAAAGATTAACAATTAAGAGGGCAATGAAAATCTATACAGATGATCACGCAAGGGTAATATGGTGATAATAAGGTTCCCTTGAATTGGGGGATGGGAAAAGAACCAGCTGTCGGTAGATTAGGGACAAGAAGTCTCTAGAAGGCATGGACAAGGAATAGAAAGGCCAATGTGTCTAGAAAATAGTGAGGGGAGGCGAGAACAGCAGGTTAGTCAGATGGGCAGTAATGACTGAGAGTGAAGCAGATTAGGGGGTAAGAGGCAGGAATCAAGAATCTTGTTAGGTAGGGAGTTCTCTGGTGGTGTAGAGGCTAGGCTTCGGCACTCTCAATGCTGCAGCCTGGGTTTGATTCCCAGCCAGGGAACTACCCTCCCCCCCAAAAAAGAATCTTGTTTGCACATGTGAAGTTTGAGGCCTATTATATTTTCAAGTGTAGAAGAGGATAAGTAATCCAAAAGGGACTCCAGAGTCCAAGAAAGGGCTCAGGCTGACAATATGGATTTAGGAGACACTGGCATCAAGATGCCATTTCAAGCCATTAGACTCATTAAAATCACCTAAGGGTCTTCCACAGAAGTGAAAAAAATCAAAGAGTGCATATTAGAGATATAAAATCACAGCTACGCACTAAATGTTCTTGAACTATCCAGTTGTATAACACTATGGTTTAAACATAAGACTTTGAAAATTAGTTATCTCTAAAGTTTTGATATGCCTTTTTTTAAGGAACCCTATACTGCGTTACTTATAAGGCAAAAATGTTTATATTAAAATGCCAATACTAGCTACATAAAATATTTTTGTGAGTTCAGATATTCATGTGTAAGGTGGTGGCATTTTAAGTAAATTATGTTTACAGGTATATAGATACAAAAATGTTCTAGTTTCATGAGTAAACACAGTAACTTGCTGTTACAAAGCTTTACTTGATGCACAACACAGTGTAGGGTAAGGAAAGAAGTTTTTAAGTTTCTTGTGTGAGACAGTAACTTAAAAACAAATTTAAGTACTTTGATTCCTATGACCTTGAGAACGAGAACGAGTACTTCCTTCAATATTATATGCTTGGTGCTTTCTCTTGTCTCATCCTAGTCCCAGCACAGCTGACTCTTTTTAATTAGTCTAAAGACATGAGTTTCACTTCATTTATACAAATGATTAAAATAATGAATGCTCAATTATCAATTAAAATGTTGACTTCTACAATAAAAGTTCCAATTTAAGGTCGGAAGAAGGTTGGAAAATTTACAAATGCCGAGATCTATCCTAACCAAAAGTAAACAGACTTCAACTAATTTCCATTTCATCATTTACCTTACATCATGTAATTGGCTCTTGGAGGATCTCTTTTGAAAGCTAAGAAATAATTCAACACTGCATGTCATAAAATCCAAAATATATGTAATTTTCAAATCCCTTTACTAGTTTGCTTCCTCTTTCCAGCAATGAAAGTAACAGAAAGTGACTTCATAATAAAACTGAAACAAATACACAGAAGCATTAACTCAAAGATCAGTTTTGTTTTGAAGCCATTAAAGTGTCAGGGATCTTCCAAGTCAGTAGCTGAAACACTTAAACTACTTGATGGCTTGGGAAAAAAGAACTTATGTATTAAATACAAGTTGAATTTCTTGATCCATAAATAAGCAATTTAGCAGGTAATCTATTGATTCATTAAATGTATTATTTATAACAACATACAGACATAAACATTTTGGTTAAAAGCCAAAAAAATACCAGAGGTGCCAAAAACATATACACACATTTTAAAAGATGTTATATATGTGTGACATAAATATTGATGGTAACCAGTTTGAGCACCTCTTGTAATTGCAGAAGTCAAACATGACTTGTAGTCATCTTTTGTTATCAGTATATATTATTATAATTTTAACATAGTTTTTTTCTTTTCTTAAAATATGCATATATATATTTGTTTGCACCCTCTGTATATATGACTTCATGCGTAATGATTTTATTGTAAAGGAAAATATAATAAACTGAATAAATAAAAGCAGTGAAAACGAGTAAAATAAAATGAAATCAAGAGAAATGCAGTTTACTTAGTAACAAACCCAAATAAAGAAACAATTAAAAAAAAAGAAACAATTTACTTTTAAACATCATTCACATTCCTTGGCTCTGATTGGCTTATTCGTATAATTAGCTATTCGTATAATTAGCTATTTGTAGAATATTTGGCTTTCAACAATAGCTATAAGGATATTGTTTCAAAGTTCAGGAAAAGTGGTAATTACAAAAATTTGATATTTTAATTCCAAAAATACTGCAATTAAAATTAGCTTTTCCATGTTCTTTTAAGTCAACTGAATAAACTCTATGGTCTAAATATTTAAATTGCAAATTCCTATCTCATACATGGCAGTAAAATCAGGATAAATAAAAATAGCAAAGTCTATATTTTGCTTCCTATAAATAACTATATGAAACTTGAAAAGAGAGAAAATTAAGTACTGATATTTATTCAATAGTAGAAGAAACGGCTAACACATTTTTAATGTCAGATATGTAGCTATCTCATCACTCAACACAGGCTAAATAAATAAACCTAAAAGAAATGCAGCAAAGATTAAAGAAATATACTCATTCAAAAATAAAACAACCATCAAAGTAATCGTATTCACACAGAAGTGAGAGAAGAATGAGAGGCCAACAAGAAAAAATTCCTGTAAAGACAGGAACAGAAAAGAGTGACAACAAATACAATTAAGGTTTCTCAAACAAGTGGCACACTTACATGGAAGCCAATGGAATCATTATTAAACTCAGGGTTTGAAACAGAAAGAGTCTTACCTGAGTGAGGAACACAGACAATGTATAAAGCAAATAAGAACAAGAGAGAACTTCGCTTCCACTTCCAGTGACAGCTCCACATTCGACCTGAGTGAAACATCCTGCAGCGGAAGAAGGCCACAATCAGGACACTTGGAATTCAGTTGTGTTGTAGGACCATAATAGTAAAGGTACAGGTTTCCAGCAGGAACCAGAAAATAGAAACCTTTTTCAGTCTTGCTTCCAAATAAAGATGACAAACTAATCACCTTTTTCAGGCTAACTAGGGAAAAAGTAAAAAAGAATCTATTTATTTTACTTGCCACCTGGTAGCACCTCCATTATCAGAGAAGTGATCTGTGCATGGAGATGTAGAAATACACAGATAATTCAAGAAAAAAATCATGTATTAAAATAATAAAGCAATTTCAGTTTCAGCCTTCAGCATCACTAGTCCCATGTCTATCCGGGTTATATCAACATCACCTATAATCTCCCATAAATTTAGACTTTAAGAACATATTTTCATTTTATATCATCTGCTGCTTCAGAAATGGAGATAATTTAAATTAAATTGCCTAAGCTTTCTTCTTTCCTGTAAAATGAAGCATCGAAGAATTAACATCCAAAAAAATTAAGTTCTTTACTTAGCTATCAATGTTTTTAAATGGCTACAAATCACCAAGTATTACTGAAATTAGTAAATGGCATTACTTTGAAAACTTTCAAGTAAGTCTCTACAATGTTCTTGCTTTCAAACTCAAAATTACACTTGATGATTTAGACAGGAACAGCCATGTTATCTCGGATCGAAACCATGGTTTGATATTTTTCATTGACTCAGCCCCATTAAAAGAGGCAAGCCAGTGAAGGGGGCAGCAAGTTTATAAAAGTCAGTCACCAAAAGGCACCCTGACTGGACTGGTGAGCAAGAGTCATGGGGCAGTAAGATAAATAAGTAGCTGTAAGAAGTCTTCAGATCGTAAATACTCAAAGGGAATTAGTTACTTTGGTTGCAAGTGGTAATTGAGTCATTTTATTTCTAAAAAGAGTGGCCAACTATAAGATAGTTTAGGGGCACAGTACAGTTGACATTTGAACAACCCCAAGGGTAGGGCCACCAATCCCCAAGTCATTGAAAATCTGCACATAATTTATGACTGCCAAAAAACTTAATTTCAGTCACCTCTCAGTATCTACAGGGGATTGGCTCTAGGATCCCTGAGGATACCAAAACCCAAGGATAGTCAAGTGCCTTATGCACACTTGTGTAGAACAATGCATACTGCCCACGGCTTCCATTCAAAGTTGGTTAAATCCTCAGATGGGAAAGCCAGGGATACCGAGGGCCAACTGTATTATTTATTGAAAAAAATCCACACGCAAGTGGATGTGAGAGTTCAAACTTGTGTTGTTCAAGGGTCAACTGTAATACCTTCTTTACCTAAAGGTAGCTTATCTGGAGTAAAATGGATTATACTAAACAGAATATCAGAAAAGTGGGAGGACAAAGGCTCAAGCAAAAACAGACATCAAACAATTCCTGCACTTGCCTCAAGACTGCATTTTCGATCTGTCTTTGACTGTTAGGACCATCTAAGTAGCAGATTAAGCTCTAAAGAAGAGTCAGAAGACAGACCTGGATTTGCTGCTTGTACACCCTGCAGCCCTTGGGAAATGTACTTGACCAGTGCCTTGTGCTTCTAATTCATCACCTGTAAGTTAAGAACAGTAATGGAATCTAGTCCACAGAGTTGTTGGATGATTTAATCAGACCGCAGCTTTTAAGAAGACCACACCTTTTAAGAACAGGGCCTGACAGCCAGTAACTACTCAATAAATTTTAGCTATCATTATTATTAACCCGAGGCATTCTGATATCGCCGTGGTTATCCTACCAACAACAAAATCAAAAGATTTAAACAAGAGTGGACAATAGGATTAATGCCATGAGCCAACACCAATCAGCTGACTTTGTGGCCACTTCTGGGATCACGTGGGAACAGAAATAAAATGGATTATTCATTCAGCCATGAATACAAAATTTTAAGTAGTGTCTGATACTCACACCACATTTGAAATGAAGAGCAGTGTTACTGTCCATGAACAACACGGGTCAGTATAGTAATGGACGCGAACTCTGAAACAGCGTGGGGTTTAGGGGGCAAGTATTTAAACTCTGAGCCTATTTCTTCTTCTGTAAATTGGATATCACCCACCAACGAGGACCAGACATAGCACTGTTCTTAGTAAGGGCTCTAAAAAGGGTCAAGGATAATCCGCTGTCACATCAAAAGTTCACTCATGTGGAAGAATGGGTCCATTCCCCATTGAGGATGTTTCCCATTCACACTGAGGACGAATAAGCATGCTTCTAAGACAGAAGTGCAATTACATATTCAAAGAAGTTTAGTGCTGGGGGACCAAGAATGAAATCTAACTTCCTCATTTCACAGAGGAGTAAACAGGCCCAGAGAAATAAAGAGCCACACCCATCGGACCTGACTGCCAGCTTTACAGAAGGGAGTAGCAGCTTGAGAGAATGTCCAGCTTTCTAATCTTTGTGGTACGTGACAATTCTCCGTTATCAATATGTGAATGATGGCCCTCTCTTAAGTCCACACGCTCTCTAAACAATACTCAAGGAATTCTGTTCATTAGCTAGGAACCACTCAATACTGTTTATTTCATGTGTTCACACAGCTGTCGTTTGCTATAAAAGGTTCCAACATTTAGGGATTCCATCTCCAAACCTGAAGCTGTTTTACCAAAGCTGCCCACAGTCCCGTCAGACAATGGAGGGCCTGATGCATTCCAGTTCTCAAGACTCCATCGTTCTGCACAGAAAAGGAACCCAGGACAGGGCAGTCACTTGTAAACAAACATAAACCACATGATACCAACTTTCATCCACTTTACTGTTTACTGAAGAACAGAAACGAGTAAATTAAGAATAGAACAGAGGAAGGAAGGCACTGTGTGTCTTCTCAGAGGATCACTTAGCAGAGACACATCCTTGAGATGTAAACAACTTTCTCACAAGAATGGAAAATCTCGAACAGGGTTACTAAGGTTCTCAATGGGAACTACAAAAAAGCACAATGTTGTGTCACTTGGGTTGTGGCCTCAAAGTTCTATGAAAGAGAGCATGAGTATTTTTAATGAAAAGAGAGTCACAGACTTTATAATCTGAAAAAAAAATTTAAAAATCACACAATAAAAGCTATCGTCTCACAGGTGAAAGAACTATGACACTAAATCACGTGTGCAGGAGTAGCACCTCATCAGTGCTGACAGAGCAAAAAGACCCCACGAGTCACCTGGCTTCCAACTCACCTGTCCTTTTTGAGATCCAAGCTACCTCGAGTGCAAACTCACTCTTTTTTTCCATCTGTATAGGCTACAGAACACTTGAGTTTTGTCTCAGGAAGTTGGGGAACAGAACCCTTTTACAGGAATTGTTTTCAGGGTGGGTATAACCCCTTGTGGGTGTGACTTAATCCAAATGCATCACTAAAATAATCTTAAAACCCTACCATCCTCCATCCCTTTGCTTTTGCTGGCTCCCCTAAACATCACAGGTTAAAAAGAAATTAGTGAAGAAATAGTGAAGACAGTGGAGAAGGTGATACGGTACTAGTTTTATTAATGCTAGTAATAATTAGATGTAACTTCATTCTCCGTATCCCAACTGTATTTCTGCAGCAAGTTTTTCTACAAAAAGCCATGAGGAGTGGCAAAGAGAATACCTTAATTCTTCCAGAGTGAAAACAATGGCCAATTGGTTTAGAGTCTGTTTATAATTGTATTTCTTCTGGTTAAAGATCATGCTCTTGAGCCTAAGCAATGAATGAAAAATGAAAACAGAAAATGCTGTTCTATTACTCAAGTTCTTTTAAGTTGGGTTCACCCCTGCTTCAAAAAGGCGGAAAGGTTTATTCTTCAAATCTGCATAAACCTTGACTCTTTCATGAGCCATAACATGCGTAAACTGGCTTGTGCTATAGGTGATTTCATAGGTAAACTTGAGAAATACACACACACACACACACACACACACACACACAAGTACATGTAAAACAGGGAAATCTAAAAGAGAGAGATGTATTGTATCAATAGCCTGGTTGTGATAATATGCCAGAGTTCTGCAAAATATTACCACTGGGTGAACCAGGATGCCCTGTATTATTTCATACAATTGCATGTGTATCTACAAATATCTCAATAAAATTTTCCATTAAAAAAACAAACCCTAGAGCCCTGATGTAACTTACTCTCAGATGGTTCAGAAAAAGAACTATGTGTGCGTGTGTGTGTGCATGTGTGTGTGTGTGTGTGTGTGTGTACAGAGAGTGGTGGGTGGAGGGAAGAAGAGAGGAAGGAAAATGATAAAGTAAATTGCATGAATGTTTACAAAAAGTGATTCTGTATAAGAGTATACAGGTGTTCTTTATATTATTCTGACAACTTTTCTCAGGGTTTAAAATTATTTCTACATACAGGGTGTGGCAGAAGTAACACTGGACTTGAGTTATGATTTTACTACAAAATCATAACCATACATGGTTAGGATTTTGCTTTTGTAACAAAAGATTGGGTATAGATTACCAGCTCATAAAAAAGGGGTGTTACTTCTGCTGAACCTTGTAATATTAAGTACACACATACGCATTTATAGGGAAGTGTGTCATTGTTGATCTCATGACACTCTCACCACCACTGAGCATTGTTTAATCATTGCCAGTTTGATAGAAAAAGCAGTGTCTCACTTGGATTTCCTTTATTTGGATTGGCAAATTCAAGATATTTGCACAGTTCTCTATTACCTTAAAAATGTTTTTCTTACTGATTTGTGATTTTATTGTTTTACTAATTCTATACTAAATATGTTATGCCTTTGTCATATTTGCTATAAATGTTTTAAATAGAGTAATCTTGATGTCATGTTGATTTCCTTGAGGGAAACTGAATAATTCGACCCTGAATAATGCTTATAAGTGAAAGTAAGATGATACTCAGGTAGCCACACTCGTTTCTTGGCATCTTTATTTATAACTGAAATGTCCTTTAAATGTGATCGCCCCAGTCACTCAGTACGCATCCAATGTAGATAATGTAATGTCAACCAATCAGAACTGAAAATGGAAATATACAGTTTTTGCCCAAGCCTGCCACACACGCTGAACAAAGTCTTTTTATATTTAGACTAAAGTCTAAATAGTCTTTAGAAACTTTTAGTTATCCCATCAGATACTATGGAAGATATGGGCAGTTAGAAAAATGGTCAAGTTTAAGGAAGCGGTTGTCAGTTTATTTTGAATATATAAACTGATTCTCTTATAATCATTATTTCCAGAAATCAGAGTGACGTGTCCAGTTAGGCAGTAAAACTACAAGCTTCTAATATTTCCCATAAGCCAAGAGACAATAGCCTCATTCACCATTCACACTGGAAAAGCACAATGTCATGTAATTTATATAAGCCATAAATGAAACAGTAGTTTCATGCATCTTGAGACCAATTAATGCAAGTTTTGTTAAATCTGCAAAATTCTTGGGGTATGAAAAATATGCAGTCACTACAACTCCAAAATATATTTATAAAAGTCCATAATTTCAGAATTTTTAAAATTTAAAAGACAACACAGTTTGTTCCTCATTTTAACAATTTTCAAGAAAACAGTAGAAATATTTACCTTGGAAAGGTTGTTATTTCCATATATTCAAAAGAATCAAATAATCTTAAACCATTCCATATGAATTATAAACAGCAAAATGAAAAAAAAAAAAAGGTATAAGCTGGAAAAACTTTCAGCCAAAATAGCTCAATAAAGAAACTCAAATCAGGGTACTAAATTCTATATTTTGTGATTAAATATTCATGCTTTCACTCTATAATGACATAAGATTTTTTAATCATGTAGAAATTCAAATGGCCTATATATATTACTTAATTTCAGAATCAGGATATTTTTTCCATTACCTGGTTGATCATTTTCACATCTTTTATTTTAAAAACTGGTATTCATGTTTTGTTTTAACGCGTAACATGCTTTTTCCCCCTTAAGATCTACATTACCTAGGAAAGTTGAAAGTAAGCTAGACAAAATACATGTTGTTAAAAACCCTACTGTATTTTCAGGAAAAACTGAAGTTTAAAACAAACTCATATTCATTCAAAATGCGCTGCCTTTATATGAGAACTCTTATAGAAGACTGTTGACTGTATCCCAAAATAAATTATTTCAGGCTACACCTTGACGATTCCACCAGCAGAAATGAAACGTTAAAAACTCACAGGTGTGGAATTACTTCAAATGCAGTTTTTATATATATAAGTGGTTCCTTTCTAATTATACTGCTCACCATCAGGACAGTTACAGAGTGCTATGTCTCTGGACACCACTCTCTCTTCTATTTTAAAATTGTGTGTGCAGGGACTGGGAGGTGAAGGTACAAGAAAGGGCAAGACAGGGGCTGAGGGGTATGTGTCTTCCCAGGTATTAAATGAAAAGTGGACATTTAAGTGGAAATAAATAAGGATCCAGTAGTTGGGGGAAAAGAGGGTGACTATCAATTTCTAGAAATTCTTATATATTAGTTAGTGGAAAGGAGTAAAATGTCCATCAGGATATCTGCCCAAGATTAAACAAAACACCAGAGGTAAAATTACATATTACGAGAAAAAGTGACTTCCGAGTTGACCACAAAAATAAGCTTGGTCCTTTGGAGAACGACCTTCCTTTTTCCATTCTGGAAGGCCAGGCTGTGATCAGTGGCCCTTTCGCGGGGTCGCTCTGAGGCACTTCGCCACTTAGACGACAATTCCGTGGAAGCAAAACCTATTAGGTTTCCATAGTCTTTTTTTTTCCAACTTATAAACCCCCTCCCCAGTACTAGCTCTACACAAGTCCCTTCACAGATTCTATCGCGTAAATAACATGTTGCTTAATGATTTTTTAATGGGCAACGTACAACCAAGAACCTTTTCTGCGAGCTTTTTAAAAAACCATTCTAATAACCCAAAGATCCAAGAATAACTTCTACCGTCAAGGGTGACAATGTGTAAAGTCAACATTTTCTGAGCGTCCCAGTACCTTCCAAGCCCTCAGGTGTTGATCCAGCAGAACGCTTTCTTGGCAGGGAAGGCCCCTGGATGGAAGAGCCTTGCCTGTTATTCCTGGTTTAATTTGAATCGAAAACACGCTGCTCTCCCCATTCTTGAAGCCCTGCCCTTCTTATTATGCTGTACACCGCCCAAATGTGAGGTTTACCTCTCCCTGGAAAAAAAGCAAGACACACACACACACACACACACACACACACACACACCACACACACACGTCACAGCTCCGTCTGGCAATACCAGCTCACTCCTCAGTGCCTCCGGGGGCAAACTGAAGGCAAACCGGTTTATTTTGTCAATACAGCCCAAGTCCTTACAAAATCATCCAGTTGAGGGGGGTGGGCGAGAAGGTACACAGGTAAAGGTGTGATGGAATTCTGAGTTGAACGGTTGAGACTTACATGTTGGCATTACTGCGCTGAGGTTCCCAGGGGCCAGACGGTCATTCTCCACGGTCTTTCCCCAGCTCTGCCGGTTCCCCAAAAAGGAGACCCCTGGCGCCCGGGGCGGAGCGCAGCTGCCGGACCCTCGCTCACGCGCCTTCTGGAGAGTTCATCGGGGTTCCCCGCAGCCCCTCCTCGCCCGCGCTAGGGGGCGGCGCAAGGTGGAAGGCGGGTGCGGCGGAGTTCAAGTGTGGATCGCGGGGGCGAGGGGGCGGGCAGGGCGACAGGTTCCTCCTTATGGAGAAGTTGAAGAAAAGTTAGGGCAAGAAGGCGGAAGCTGCTGGTGCTGGGTGCTCTGGGCCGGCGGGGGTGGGCAAGTGGGTGGACGTGTCCGACCCGACAGGTCCTCGCCCCTGCCGGCGTGAGGCAGCACGGAGTCACCCCTTTGTGGCTTTCGTCACCCCCCGCCCCGTGGACCCGAGCTGCTCCGGGGGCCGGTCCACTCCACCCGCGCTTCCGGCGCCGAGGCTTGGCCCGCGCTCAGGACTCAGGTGCGGCTGCCCCAGGGGCGCGCGGCGTCTGGCCGGGCCCCCGAGGCCCTGTGGCGGCCCCAGGCTTGGCGCCCGGCGGTGGCGGGGGCTGTCCCGCAGGCGCAGCTGCCCCACCCAGGACCGCCAAAAGAGAGCAGTCTGGCGGCCGGGAGGCGGAGGCGCTCCCCCGACGGGCAGCGAGGAAGGCGCTGCCGGGCCGAGAGGGGCTGGGAGGTTGGCAGCAGGCCAGGCGCAGCTCCCCGGCGCGGGAGGGGGCGGCGCCGACGCGGGGGTCGTCCGCGAGCCGCAGCCCTGAATCCAGAACACCCTCCGCGCAAGCAAAGGGAGGCTCGCGGTGGAGGCGGTAATGTGCGCATCCCCTTCCTGCCCGCGGGATTCCGCGCTCTCAGCCCACGAAGACCGCGCGCGGAACCCCTCCGCCAAGCGCCAGCCCACTGCCTTGCTCGTCTTTTACTTTTCTGCTCCTTTCTTTGCTTGGTTCCTTTTCCGTTTCTTTATTGTTCCTCTAGGAGGCTGAGGAAGGCGCCAGTTGCAGGATACCCATGCCCACCACCGCGCCCACCACAGAAATACACCCACTGCCTCCTCCCACTGATTTGTTGAGCCCATAGTCTCACAAATAGAGGTTCATCCTCTAGGCTTAAATTTTGTCTTCTGTTTAAATGCCTCTAAATACCCCAGGGAGTGGTAACACTTTAAACCTTGCCATTGCCCTTGGTTTGAATAATTAAAATCCCTTCGGGAAAGTAGCATTTGGGGGTAATATGAGGCGGGGGAAACAGTCTCAGTGGTCTGAGAGTGGTTGCAGAGAGATTCAGGGAAAGTCAAACTTGACAGGACTAGGGACAAACTGCTTGCTCTATAATATGGCCTGGGACCCTCCTGCCTGAGACCTCTCTGCTGCTTCACTGAGACTTAGGGATAAGTCACACTTTCTTTTAAAATCTGCACCATAAAAATGTGAAAGGATGATAACGGGCTGAGGAAGATACTCAGATGACATTTTTTTTTCAGGAGGACTGATTTGTAAATACAGATCCAGTTCTTTACTGGAGAAGGTCCTCTGCTGGACTCCAGCGCTCTCCTGAAGTAGCTGCCTGGCAAAGGGGTCTGGACACATCTCCTGGGAGATGAGATGAGAGAAAAAGGACTCACACTTGGGAAGAAGTTCCCTTCCCCTTGTGTACTGCCAGAGTTAATCTGCAAATGCTAGAGAGGAAACGTCCAGTGTCAGAGCTGTGTACTCCTAACACATGAGAGCCCCAGCAGCCCTGCTTTAACTGTGAGTGCACACATACGTACACACACAGGCCACACACAGAAGTGCGAAAAAATTTATATAAACTTGATAGGCTACTGGTAGAGAACTGTGGGGGTAGAACAAAAGAGGTAGAGCAGGATTTGAACACAGCTACGGGCAGAAAGGAAGCTGGAATGCTGCTCCCACATCCAGAGGTCTGAAAACCCAGGGTGTGCTCTTCTTGTGACTTTTATTAGTATTTATTTTGATGAGTAAACGATATGATTAATAGAGACATTGAAGTGTAGCACTTAAGGGAAACTAAAGTTTCTCTGTCAGCACTCTCATATTACAGAGAGGGAAATGAGAGATGTGAGATATGTACAATTGAGCTACAAGTGACCAGGGGCTCAGCCCCAGGCCTTGCAATTCAAATCAGTCTCTATTATACCACTGTCCAGAGGAAATTTAAGTTCCACTCATAGAACTTTTTCTTTAAAGCAAAAACACTTATTATTTCACAGTTCTCAGGTTCAGGAAAACGAGCACAGCTCAGTGCAGTGTCTCTCACAAGACTACATTGAAGGTGTTTGCTATGGCTGTGGTCTAATCTGAGGGCTTGACTGGGGGATGACCTGCTTCCAATTTCATACATGTAGTTGTTCCACTCACAGAATTCTAAAGTTAGAAGAAACAAAGGAACATAAGGCCAAGCAAAGAAAAATAACTGTAGTAGTCAGAGTTCTCGAAAGAAATGGAACCAACAGAAGGTGGGTATGTATATAGACAAAAAGCGTTAAGGAATTGGCTCACATGATGGTGGAGGTACAAGTTCAAAATCTACAGGGTAGGCCAGCAGGCTGGAGACTCAGGGAAGAGTTACAGTTCAAGTTCAAAGGCAGTCTGCTGGTAGAATTTCTTCTTGCTTGAAGGAGGTCGTTTTTTCTTCCATAAGGCCTTCAACTGTTTGAATGAGGCCCACCCGCACAATGGAGAACAATTTGCTTCACTCAAAGTCCACCAATTTAAATGTTAATGCCATTCAGAAACACCTTCATGGAGACATCCAGAATAATGTTTGACCAAATATCTAGATGCCATAACCCAGCCAAGTAGGTACATAAAATTAGCCATCACAGTAATGGAAACAAGTGTACACATATCTAGACAATGAGTAGCATACTTATCCATGCTATTATATATTAAATGTCCATAAATGTATGTACTAACGTTTCTATACAATTACAAGAACCATAGCTAAAATATTTCAAGGGGCCAGCACCGGTCATTGGCCAGTACATTAGCGAAATCTATGTATTTTGATACTTGTCTCTTCAAATTAAGGTTTTATTCTTTTTGTTTGGAAAAAAAAAGGGAAAAATGTTAGGGAAATGGAGTGTGTGGAGACAAGTACATGGTCTTGCAATGCAACAACCTAGGTTCAAAACTTGTCCTGTACTTAACCAGCACCATGAACTCCAGCCGTTTCCTGTGTAAACGATGTATGTCTGATTTGTAATTATGATTACCATGTTTAACTAATTGAGCCGTCAGGCAGATTCAATAACTTAATGATACAGAGCACACAGCATATTTTCTGGAATTTTGTTAATATTGGTTGCCTCCGCCTGCCCCATACATCATCCTAAAACCGAAAGTGCCAAGATCACATTCCTCTGCATATAGGAATCTTCTGACAACATTCCAGACAAAACGAATATTGAACATCTGTGTGAATCCTTAGCATTGATGAGCACAACTATGAGAAACTTCCTCTTTCTGTTGATAGAATCAGACATTCATGCCATCAACTTCAATTCAGAACAAGGACATTCTATCTTCCACAAAAAGCCTTTCAAATATCTGAAGACAGCTATCATCTCTCTTCTTAGCCTTTCCTTATTCAGTTCTCACAGCCCTAGTTATTTTAACTGTTCAGTGCCTGGCTCCCCACTACACATGTGATTCACCCTGCCCTATCGACATGGGTCACCATCAGCCCTCTTGACAATATACTCAAAGTGGACTCCACAGCTCTCCCCTGATAACCTTTCCTGACCTGGACATTACTCTCACATAAATGAAAGTGACTATTGACCTTTTGAATAACTACATAACATATTTATAGTAGGAAGAGGAGTAGCTTTTACTATATTGATCTTCTGCGATGTGCCAAGGAATGTATAAATTGTATTGTACAAATCAAATTTGTTCAAGATGTGTATCTTAATTTGTAAATAATTCAACTGAACTTCTATTTTAATTTTTCATTCTGCCTATTCAATTCAATCTCTCACCTCTCAGCAGGCTTGCTGCTTTCTTCAGCAGGAGGATAGAAGAAATGTGGTCCTTGCCTTAACCGTGTCAGCAGCTATAAAGCTGTCTGGTCTCTGCTTATCGGTTCACACTGGTTGCCCATCTTGTCAGTGAAGCTCCTCCTGGTTCAGGGCTTTCTCTTAACTCCCAGATGGGCCATCACTCTCCATAAGCCTCATCCCCCGCAAGCAACGTTTCTCTCTCTGGGGCCTTGACTCCTCTCTGGGTCTCTATCTGAGAGGCAGGGTGCAGGAAACCACTCCCTGATCTCAATATGCTCCTTAACCCCCACCATCTCTCCTCCTTCCCTTCTGTCTTGAGAAAGAGGATATAACTTCTCTTTCTCTGCTGTGTATCAACATTTTATCTGTACCCCAACTCCTTTCAGCTCTTTTAGTGCTAAGGTTATGAAAACACATCTCAGACATCCTAAATGCCTTTCGTTTTTTCCTATGCCCCATCATTCCCAGAAGTTACTAGCATATACTAGCTAAAAGGTTGGATAGGGAGAAGAAGAAAGGGAAATAAAAATGTTTTTCAAATGGTTATTCCCATTTAAAGATAGGAAATTGAAGTTGAAAATGGTTAAGCTACTTTCCCAAAATAATGCAATGATAAGGGGAAGCTGAGCCCACCCCAAAGCTGAGTGACTCCCAATATTCGTGCTTTTCCCTCATGTGTTCTCACTGTTGGCCCCCAGTCTTTTCACATGAGCTGTCATCAAGTCAGAAAGCCAGTCCTGCCCTAATACAATAATCCGAATCCATGGTCAGGGGGCTGAGTACATTTCATTTCTTTGCACTCAGTCCAGTGAAACAGTTTGTAGAAATCAATTTGAAAATGATTATTTCATTAATATTGTTAACAATATTTTTCAAGTTTTTGCCACATGCAAATTATTAATTGTTGCCTATATTTAGGACATATGAATGGTGATAGGTTAACCTAAGCAAAGGCCCCGTGGAATTCCATGAGGGGCCTGCTTCCTATACTGATAATCAACATTGGAAGGCACACATGTCGAACCAGTTGTTAATCTATGCTGTCTTACTCTCATTCCATATACTTCCTCCAACTAGAGCCCCCAAATTATCAGGGGAGAGTAAATGTATCAGGAAATTCACATTGCTTTTATATTCTTCTGATCTACTAATCTTGACATTGTAGTTGTAAATCTTGAGCATGAGTTTGAAGATGTGACTTGTTCTTGCTGAGCTCTTGCTGGTTCTTAGTAATATTTTATTCTTTCTTATTCAAGTGCTCAAAAGCCTCCTCGACAATATCTAGGGGAAACAGCAAGATCATTAGATTCCTCCTATAGATTTCCTATGACTTGAAAATCAGAACAAATTATATATTGTTTTAAAGCTGACATGACATAGATTGTGAGCCTGATTCTTACAGTTTGGTAATAAACATAGGCTACTAGGAACTTCATGTACTGAAAATATTTTAATCTTCCATGGATAATAAAAATACATCGACAACAATTACCACCATTTTTGGTGCTTCCTATATATATAACACTTTATTAAGATAATTACAGGGAGTTCCCTGATGGTGTAGTGGCTTAAGCCTTCGGCGCTGGCGCGGTCAGTGCTGCGGCCCGGGTTCAATTCCCAGCCAGGGAGCTACCCACATACCAAAAGGCAAAAACAAAAAAACAAAACAAAACAAAACAAAAACCCCCAAAAAACAAACAAAAAAAAAAAAGATAATTACATGTGGTATCTCTGTCCATCTTCCCATCAACCCCATAGACACAGAGACTTGGCCTAAAAGGGGTTAGGCCAACAGGACATTTGTTTTGTTTTGTTTTATTTTGTTTTGTTTGTTTTTACTGCAACATCTATATTCTGACCAACCATCTGGGTGCAGCTATACTGCTTGGAACATTTACACAAATGTTCCAGTGTACAGTCTAGTCAAAAGAAATGCAAGGAAAAAAGACATGAATCTATGAAACATCAGCACACAGGTTTTTCTGGTATTGCATTATGCTGCTGACTTTTGCTAGCTGGGTGGGATTTAAATAATGTTTCTGAGAGCATAACTGTATATGTACATTGCTTTTGTAAACCTCAGAGTTTCACAACCTGGAAAATACTCCTGAATTATATAAGAAAATCAAATATAGAAAGAAATGCAATAATGAGAGTACATTATCTAAGTAATTGCTAATTTCCCCATTCATTCATTCATTCATTTAATAAAAAAATTATCACCTACTTTATGGCAAGTATGATTCTAAGCACTGTCATTATAACAGTGAATAATAATAAACAAAGTTGTTACTTTCAGCAAGCTTGGATTTCACTTAGAGTCAGAGAGGAGGTAGATAGTAAAGTAATAACAATTGTTAATAGGTATGTAGTATTCAGATGGTGATAAATTCCATGAAAAGTGAAACAAGAAGAACTTAAAGAAGGTAGGGATGGACGACAGTTGTGATTTTCTACAGAGTGGTCGGAGAAAGCCTCCCTGACAAGATGTCACTGTAGAAGAGACTTGAGTTAAGTGGAGAATAGATCCAGGCAGTTGTATAAAGGAAGAGTATTCGAAATAAGAAGAACAAGCAAGTGCGAATGCCCTGTAATAGTGTGGGCTTGGTTTGCCTACCAGAACAAAGAGAACAGAGAGGCTGGCCTTGAGGCAGAAAGAGGCAATGAGGTAGGAGAGAGAATGAAAGACCAATTTTTTGCCTTATGAGTAATGGAACAGGCTTTAGATTTTACTGTAAGGTAAGTAGTCATTAGAATAATTTTGAATAAACAGCAGCATGGCCTGACGCATTGGAGCATAGACTAGGGAGCACAAGTGGGATCAGAAAGCCTATTTAGCAAGCTGCATAATTAAAGTGATGATGGTTTGCACTAGGGTGATAGAAATGGAAGTGGTGAGGAGTTATTGGACTTGGGATACTTTGAAGGACAGGTACTGTAACTGGATGTGGAGTCTGAGAAAAAGCAGAGAGAATTTTCATCTACACGACTGGGTGAATGGAGTTACTAATACCTGATTTGGAGAAGAGTGAGGGAGTCATAGGGTTGGGAGGGGAAATCAAGGGTTCACTTTGGGATATGTTAGGTTTGATGTGTCTATTAGAAAATCTAACCCATGCCACTACCACACTGCTTGGAATATGTATTAGGTGCTCAAAGGGAGTAAATTAATTAATTAAGCTAGCAAGCCTTGCCATTAAGGTTTGTCCAATATCCATATCAAGCGTTCCTGGAAATTGTTTGTAGAATAAACTTTCTTAGAAGAATGACAAGTTTAGTTATGCCTTGAATAATAGATGAGATTCTCAGCAAAAAAAGAGTGAAAATTTGATGCGATGGAAAAATATTAGCAACAATGTAGGAAAAGATAAATATCTGAGGGCGAGTGAGCAAATGGTCTGGCCACAATATAGACTCTAAAGGCTGGTAAGGAGTGAAAGGAGAATTAATGTTAGATTGTGGAGGGCTTAGAGGGTCAGGCTAAAGAGTTTGACCTATTTTAACTGTTTTTTATTTTTGTTTCGCTTGTTAGCAAGGGAGTAACGTGATGAAAGCCACGTTTGTAGACAATTAATCAGAATGGACTATAGTAGAGGAGAGTTATGCAAGCAGAGGACTGCAGTAGCCTGGGTGGGTGGGTGGGAGAGAAACTGTGTGGGAGCGATAGAAATAGAAAGGAAATAACAGATTCAAGAGACATGTAAAGTCAAGGAGACATGATTCTTATCTAGTCCAAACCTATGTAACAGATACCAAAGCACTCTGATGCTTGATATCATCAAGGTAAAGTATGATTGGCTGGATTCTTATTGATGAGGTGCGATTTAAAAAATACAGTGAATAATTGAATTAAAAAAAATGTAAAAGTCACATTTCCATTAATCCCCCTCAAAATACTCCCCCTTGCTTCGAACACAGTTATCCCATTGTTCTTACCACTTTCTGAAGCAGTTTAGAAAGTCCTCTTTCGTGAGTGTCTTTAGTTGCACTGTCATGGCTGCCTCGATGTCCTGAATTGATTCAGGTCACATATCACCTCTCGTATGGTAATTTCTGTCAAATAAAAACATTAAGGTATGTCCTTATCCACTTTATTCACTAGATCTGTCACTGTGCCACTTCTGGCTCTTCCCCAAAGTCAAAATGACCCTGAAAGATAAACGTTTTGAATCGATTCAGGACATTGAGGCAGCTCCAACAGTACAACTAAAGATACTCACGAAAGAGGACTTCGAGAACTGCTTCAGAAAGTGGGAAGAATGATGGGGTACGTGTGTTCAAAACAAGGGGGAGTGTTCTGAATGGATTAATGGCAATATGTCTCTTCGTGTAATTTTTTTTTTTATTTAAACATTCACTGTATTTTTTTTTGTACATGGTATAGCTGTGGGAGTTGTTAGGGCTGTTCACCAGGGTGGTGCTTCTCCTGAGCACATGGTAGAAGTGCTCCGTCCTTTCCCTTGGATGATAGGTTTGGTAATGCGACTTGCTTTGGGAAATGGGATATAAGTATAAATGATGTGTGTCTCTTTGGGACAGAAATTTTAAAAAGTAGAGTACAATTCATCACTGTCTCTTCCTCCTGATGCAGCAATTGGCAATATTATACACTGGTGGAGATTCCATCACTCTGGGTTCCAGCGTGTGGATGATGTAGAGCAGCTACTCCAGCTAGCCTGTAGCGTTGGGTGGGAGGCACAAGTAAGCTTTGCTTTGATATGTCACCAAGATTTGGGGTTATTTGTTCCTAGGGCATAATCCAGCTGATCCTGACTCACACAATAGCTGTTATCTAAAGAACTGATAAAGCAATATACAATCAAATGTCAAAGATATTGAAATAATTAAAAGAGACCTATTTTATGTGGGAAATTTATCTTTTCATTTCCAAAGTATTGAACAACAGATATGTCACTTGAAATATAATGATATTCATAAGTCTGGCCAAAAAAGAGATAAGCATGAACAGGAAGTAATTAGTTTCTTATCATGTATTTGCTTTCCTGAGTTGACTCTATACAAGTTTTCTGTGATCTGCTTTTTAAAATTCAAAGTAAAGTAGTTTTCCAGGGATTTGGTAGAAAATGAAAAGTGTGCTTGCATGAAAGAAAAAAGAAATTAAATTCTCATTGGAGAAGGACAAAAAGGGCCTAGAAGTAAACAACACTTTGTTTATTAAACCAATACTAACATCCTTTGTTGGTCAGAATTTAAAATCTGAGATACTTCTTTATACTTGCAGAAAAAGTTTATTAATTTAAAAAGCTGATTGATTAAAAAGAATGAACACACTCCTTAACAAAAAGGACATCATGCCATTTTATTTAGAATTATGAAGTTAAGAATATATAGAGAGGTGAACAAACAACCAGTTTTATATTTTAGGTATCCAGTTGACCCTTGAACAACATGGACTTGACTGCACAGGTCCATTTATATGCAGATTTTTTTTCAATGAATATGCAGCCAGCCTTGCATATCCCTGAGTTTTGTAGCCATGAATGCAATCAGTCCTTCAATCTGCATACATGGTTCTGCACCATTTTATATAAGGGACATGAGCCTCTGCAGGTTTGGGTATATGTGGGGTTCCTGAAACCAATCCCCCTAGTTACTGAAGGACACTTTCAGTTAAATTTTTGGGGAGTCAAAAGTTATACATGGATTTGAGACAGTGCTGGGTGAGGGGTGAGGTCAACATCCCCTAACCCCTGCATTGTTCAAGAGTCAACTCCATTGGAACCGACAAAGACTCTGTCCTTGACCAGACTCTGGACAGGTTCTTCTTAGATTCTTTTTTACGATTGGAGATTGTAAAATCCTTGGGCATATACTGAAGAGCTCAGTTTTAGCATGAATTGTGCTGTCAGTCTAGCCAGAATCCTTACCCTTGACATCTGAACAAATTCTTCATCCCTGATCACCCCTCCTCCAGCCCTCAGGTGATACCCGACCAACCTCGCATACCTTCAGCAAGAATCCTGTCCAGTCGGTTAAGTCAGAAATCCCCATTTACCCCAGATGTTTTCTCACAGTAATTTTTCATCCACTGACCACACCCACCAACCATGCTGCTTTCCTGTAATAAATCAACATATTTCCTTGCTGTATTAGGAATTGCATCCAGATCTATTCTGCAGTCTCTTTTCCTCTGTTGTAATATTAATAATTCTTAATTAAAATCTGCTTTTACCACTTTACTACCCAGCTCAGGTTTTTCTTTGACTTAATACATTCTGATAATTTTCTTAAAATGAAACCAATAGAGGTATTATCTAAGCAGCTGCTACTTTAAAAAATAAGAAAATAATTCTGGTGAGCAAGATGTTCTAATTTAGATTGAGTACCTGTGGAAAGCACCTCAGAGAAGGGGACATTTAAGATGACACCTGATTGACAAAATGGAGCCAGATATGCTAAAATTGAGAGCAAGGGCATTCATGGCAGACAGGTGTAGCTACTACAAAAGTCTAAGAAAAAATACATTTAATGTGTTTATGGGGGAAAATAAAGCAGGTGTAGCTGAAACATAGTGGGTAAAGCTGAGAGAATAAGAAAAGATGGCAGAGATATAAGCGGGGGCCGGATCATGGAGTCTTGTGAGTCAGGATACAAAGTGGAAATTTTCTTTAAAGTACTGTGGGAAGCTATTAAAGGGTTTAAATGGGGACTTGACAATTGGATGCTAGGTTGAGAATGGATTAAAGAGGACATTAATGGAAGCATGGTGACCTCTTAGGTGAGTATTTTAGTAGTCTGTGGTGGGAGGTAATGGTGGCTTAGATTAAGGTGTTGGTAGTAAAAATGAGGAGAGAAGTAGACAGATTTAGGACAAGTTTTGGAGCTTGAGGTCACATAACTTAATAATGGTTTGGATACAAGAGGGTAAGGATGAAGGAAGGCACCTGGATTTTAAGCTTGAACAGCTGCATGGATACTAGTGAGTGAAGGTTGACAACTGTAGAAGGGTTACTTGGGGAGGAAAGGGGACGTGTTAAATTTGAGATACCTAGATACCTAATTCAGCTATCAAATGGACATTGGCATATATGTCTGGAGTTTAAGGAACATATTTGAGAATTGTCGGCAAACAAGTGGCATTTAATGCTCTCAGAATGAGCCAGAGGCGTATCCAGGGAGACACACAGAGACGAAAAGGGTGCTGAGAACATGCTTTAATACAAACCAAAGTTTAAAGAGGAAGAAGGGCCAGCTACGAAGAACAGGAAGAAGTGGCTAGTGAGGTAAATAGAGCAAAAGCAAGAAAATGTGTTGTCATAGAAAGCAGAAGGACATATATCAAGAAGGAAGAAGAGCTAACTAAGCTATGTGCACCTAATAGATAAAAACACTTGAATATGGCAAAATAGAGTTCACCAGTAACTCGCAGGAAGAGTGTCAGTGGAGTGGTGAAACCAGAAACCATAATGGGAAAGCCAGAGAGAACAATGAAGGTGGGCCATTGGTACTATTCAAATGTTGTAAGAAATTTAGCTCTGAAGTGGAGCAGAACCATAGAATATTCAATTCTTGAAAAGGAGTGTAGCAAAGAGGTTTTCCCTTCCAAATGGAGATGCAAAAGTATATTTGTAGGTTGACCTAACTTATTCAAAAAAGAAACTGATGACGGTCAGAGTAAAAGGTAATTGCAGGAGTGATGTCCTAAAGAAGCAAGAGGGGAATGGCGGAACTATACAGAGTATGGAGATTTGGTCCCCACCATATTACTGAAAAATAGTGTCTGCAAGGTAGGGATAATACTGATAAATCAACAACATCAAGCAAGAAAGCAAACCCACAGTGAAACTGATGAATGGTTTAACAGTCCAATACTTGATAATATTAAAGAATTGTTAGAATTCATATGAAAGAGAATTGAGCTGTACAGACAAGAGGTATAAAATGAACCCTGGTAGATCTAGGTTCAATTTTTTCCAAGGGCCTTTTAATCAGTGACCATCTGTCTCCTGCCCTGATTGAGAATGACTCAATGCCTATCAAGTAGGATGTCAGAAGTGACTTATGAAAACAGCATAGAAGGTGGAGTCCTTCTCATATCACAATCACAGTTTTATAATTAAATACACCTGATCAAAAAGCAAGGGACAACTTTGCAGTACACTACAAAAGCATCCCAGGATGATTTGGGTTTTTACAACAATTCTTTCCTGATGAGTCATGAAGAGAGCTTACACTCAGGTTAGACTTTCTCAGGTTCTTACTATGTCGAGGACCAAAAAGGAACTCCACCAAGTATTCCTTGGCTTTGCTATGAATATCAAATACACTTGGCCTGACTAAGTTCCTTTTTTCTCCTAAAGTTTTTAGTAATCCTAGATTGGGCTTTCAGGAACTGGGAGGTGGAGGAAATGGCCTGGCCTGAAGAATTTTTCACCATAATGTAGACTTTCTGGTATTGTTATCAGTCAGTCTGCCCTCCTCTGGGCCTGGGAGGCGAAATCCAGAGCCTCTTTGATTTAGCTTCTCCCACGAATATCCTCTGTTTCCTGCCAGGTGGAGAAGGGTGGTGGCCTAACGGGCCGGGGTGGAAAGTAGTCCTGCAGGCCTACTTGCTCCTTTATATAGATTCTCACGTAATGACCTACCTTACCTGTTATATCAGACGAATTTTGTACTTCCAATTTCTGAGCTTTTTTTGAATTGATGAGGGCAGTTCAGCTTGCTTGACATTGGACTTCATCTTGGCAAACATTTAGGTTTGACTTCCATGTGCTAAATAATTACCCTTTACTCTATTAGCTTTCCAGGTTCATATGTATTGATCTTCAGAGTGACAGATATATCTAAGTCTCATGGAAGATGCGGTTTCTTTGAAGCTAGACCAACAGATCACGACAAATGTTAAATGGTGGAAGTGATCCTTCAACTGCTGAAGAATACTTATAACCTTGAGCACATTTATTGAGGATAAATGGTTAGAAATGTTGTAACTTAGTACATTTGTTCTGGGTTTTCAAAGATGAGACTTAAAAACCTGTTACAGCTGAAGTTTCAAAATATGTGAAATCCTTACTATTTTGAACTAATTGAACTTATATGCTTGGGCAAATATTAATATCTTTACCATGCCATAGCTTTAAATTAAGTGTAATTTCTTAACATTGGTGGAATAAATCCCAAATTTATTTTTAGTATATCTGTATACTGTAATCTTGTCCCAGTTCATACATAAATATAAGAGGTGTCAGTGGTGATGTTATCCATCATTTCTGATGCTAGTTTTTATGACATAACCACCACATTCTAAATCTTACTGAAATGCTACTAAATTATTCTGAAATAACCAAGTCTTGTGCCAACTTTTATTCTAGAAAATGTATTATAAAACAAACAATAGACTCCTGAGCCACTTTCTTTGCTCGAGCCTGCTCCTACCTCTTTGGAGTGTACTTTCCCCTCAATAAACTATCTTTTTGTTTCACCACTTAAAAAAACAAGCAAACAAACAACAAATAAAACCAGCATATTGTTCATATTTCTGAAACACTAACAAATACCACACATAAAAAAATAATTGACTTTTTGAACATACGTACAGTTGACGAAATTCTATCAATGTTTAGAGAAAAAACTCAGCACAGGTATAGCCAGCATAGATAGTCAGCTTTGTGCAGTTTTTAGGGAAAAAAAGTTAACTTAAGACTTTTAAACCTATTTTTTTTTTTTTAGTAAAATGTTGAGTTTAAAATTTTAACCGTTTAAAAAGATACACTAGACATCATATAAATTTATACAAATTATTTTTAGTCAAATATATCTCTTCACATGTTGTAAACTCTTACATATTTTTTTCTAAAAGTTTATGCATGCCTACATTCCCACTGGATGATTGGTCATTCATTTGATATTCAGTATGCCACTTGGTATAAAATATTGCTAGAAGTTAGACTTCTTCCTTTCTTTAATACCACTTTTAATCATAACTTCTCTCTGCTGGTCTTGAAAAAGCTCATTTTATTGTTAATATTGTATGATATAGTCAGAGCTATTAGGAACAAAAGAAAAAGCACAATCCCAGGCCAAAAAAATTATGACTGAAAATAAGACAGCCTCTTGGACTATAGGTGAGAAATGCTAGAAAAAGGAATAGGGACAAATTTGTTTAAAGTGGTGTATCGAGAACAGCTACTCATGGGCCTCAACCTTGGAATAGAGGTCTTAAGAGAGCAAGAAATCAACAGGTACTAGGCCCTGGATCTAGCAGAATGAGCAGGGAAGTTGGGGCTTCAGTAGAAAGCAGTGCACAGTGGAAAAACCCACTTGGGAACCACAGAAGCAGGTATGCAAACCCAGTCTATACAATGCATTCATTAGGTGCCCTTGCGCAAAGACTGGCCTCTGAACCTGATTTTAATCTATAAGTAGAATTAAATGATGCCCATCTTCATTAATTGTTACTATGCTTGGAGACAGTATTTGTAAAATGTCTGGCAGAGTTGGAGCATAGAGATGATAAGAGCTATTATTATTAATACAAATTTCAAAGTAAAATCAGATTTTTTTTAATGGAAAAAAAGAAGATCCCCTCAATGAAGAGGGAAGATTCACTAATGGGATAAATAGCAATCAATAACTATCTGTTAATTCACACCAGGTTGGATTCTGTGGCTCTGTTTAGTGTCTGCATGTTCTTGTCTTGGATATACTTTGTAGACTGCATTCCTTGAATTGTGGTGTAATAGAGTTTGCCACCTCAGATGTTCATGGTCTGGTTGACGGGCCACAAAGTAAGGACATGGGTCTTGGGCTGTGGAGGTGTGATTTGATCACTGGAGACAGCTTGGTGTCAGTCAGGTAAACCGAGTATTCAGCTTACCTGAACTAAAACCCTTAAAATATAGTAATACAGTGAGCAATATAGCACCAGACACTACTTTTTCTGAGTTATCTATAAATGGACCCTGCTTTTTCATTGATAAGAAACTTACAAGATTCTTGTTCTCATAATTTCTCTAAAGTACTATTTGTATCTATCTATCATCGGTATTACATAGAATTTTTGGCAATTTCTTATTTGTTTTATTGAAACATTCCAAAAAGCTTTTCTGAATTGCAGTTAAGATGATGTATTTATCTATATGAACTTTTATTTATTGTAGTAAAATATATATAACATAAATTTACCACTTTAACCATTTTTACATGTACAGTTCAGTAGCATTAAGCACATCGTTATACAACTATCACAACCATCCATCTCCAGAAGTTTTTCATTTTCCCCAACTGAAACTCTATACCCATGAAACAATAACTCCCTCTGACCCCTCTTCCCAGCCTCTGCTCTACTCTGTTCTGCTTTTTGTCTCTATGAATTTGACTATTTTAAATAACTCATATATTTTTCTTTTCGAGTCTGGCTTATTTCACTTAACATAATGTCTTCACGTTTCATCTGTGCTGTAAAATATATGAGAATTTCATTCCTTTTTAAGTTTGTGTTACTTTTCTTTCTTCTAAAGGTGTAATTTATTCATTAATTTTTAAAATAGACTTTATTTTTTAGAGCAGTTTTAGGTTCACAGCAAAATTGGGTAGAAGGTGCAGAGATTTCCCATATACCCCCTGTCCCAACACATGCATAGGCTCTCCCATTATTAACATCCCCTATCAGAATGGTACATTTGTTCCAACTGATAAACCTACATTGACACATCATAATCACCCAGTCTTGGTGTTGTACATTCCTTGGGTTCGAACAAATGTATGAGGACATGTATCTACCATTGTGGTATCATGCAGAGTATTTTCAATGCTCTCAAAATCCTCTGCTCTCTATTTATCCCTCTCTCCCTACAACCCCTAAAAAATACTGATCTTTTTACTGTCTCCATAGTTTTATCTTTTTCAGAATGTCAAATAGTTGGAATCATATATTATATAGTCTTTTCACATTGGCTTCTTTCACTTAGTAATATGCATTAAAGTTCTTCTCCATGTCTTTTCATGGCTTTGTAGTTCCGTTCTTTCTAGCAGTGAATAATATTCCCTTGTCTGGATGTACCACAGTTTATCCATTCACCTATTGAAAGGCATCCTGGTTGCTTCCAGGTTTTGTAAATAAAATGGCCATAAACATCCATGTGCAGGTTTTGGGTAGATGTAAGTTTTCAACTTCCTTGGCTAAATACCAAAGAATGCAATTGCTGGATTGTATGATAAGAGTATGCTTAGTTTTGTAAGAAACCAGCAAACTGTCTTCCAAAGTGGCTGTACCATTTTGCCATCCCACCAGCTATGAATGATGGTTCCCATTATTTTACATCATCACCAGAATTTGGTATTGGAATTGTTCCATGTTTTAGTCATTCTTACAGGTATGTAGTGGTATCTTATTTTTTAAATTTGTATTTCCCTGATGACATGTGATATGGAGCGTCTTTTCGGATGCTTATTTGCCATCCTTACATCTTCTTTGGTGAGGTGACTGTTCAGGTCTTTGGCCCACTTTTTAATTGGGTTGTTTTCTTATTGTTAAGTTTTAGGAGTTCCTTGCATAGTTTGGACGACAGTCCTTTATCAGATACGTCTTTTGCAAATACTTTCTTCCAGCCCGTGATTTGTCTTCTCATTTTCTTGACATTGTCTTTTGCATAGTAAAAGTTTTTAATTTTAATGAAGTCTATCTTATCAATTGCTTATTTCATGATTGTGCCTGTGGTGTTTTCTCTAAAATGTCATCACCATACCCAAGGTCACCTAGATTCTCCTATGTTATCTTCTAGGAGTTCAATGTCTTGCATTTTACATGTAGTTCTGTGATATGTTTTGAGCTAATTTTTGTGAAGGATGTAAAGTGCATATCTAGATTTTTTTTTTTTTTGCATGTGGATGTCCAATTGTTTCAGCATCATTCATTGAAAAAGAGTCTCTTTTCTTTGTATTGCCTTTGCTTCTTTGTCAAAGATCAGTTATATTTATGTGGGTCTGTTTCTGGACTCTCTATTCTGTTTTATTGATCTATTTGTCTCTTCTTTCACTAATGCCATACTGTCTTGATTACTGTAGCTTTAAAGTAAGTCTTGAAGTCAGGTAGTGTCAGACCTTTAACTTTATCTTCCTCTTCAGTACTGTTTTGGCTAGACTGCTCCTGCCTTTTCATATAAAGTTTAGAATGAGTTTGTCAACATTCACAAAATAATTTGCTGTGGTTTTGATTGGGTGCTACGTATATTTTTAAAAGTTTAATTCTCAGCATTTGGAGGGTGTCCTGCTGGAATCACACACAAGGTTAAGAAGTGGCCACTAAACCTAAGGCTTTTCAGGGTGAAAGTGAATAATCAGAAACACGACAGGCATGGTGGAGTTCATGCTGCTTTCCCATGAAGGTTTATGACCCTCATGCTATCCTAGTTCCAGCTCTAACACCAGGTCAGGGAACTGTGGATGTGTCTAATAATTTCACTGCTTTAAGAATTTAATTTATGTAATTGAAATTTTGCTACATCTTCTTTCTAACCAAAAAATATATGTATAAACAGAACAAATTCAACTCTCCCTCTCTCATCCCTTTTCCATGTCTCCATTAGCCAGCATTAAATATTTTAGCAAAAACAACAAAAAATATGATTGGAATGGTTACAATGCTACCTGGTAAATGAGAGAAAGGGAGAAGTGTACTTCTGCAGACTTAACAGCAAGCAAAATCTTACTTCCAATAAAAACTTTTGCTTTGTAGACTATTTTAATATGCCACAGAATGAATAATTATGTTTAAAAAGTGTCAATAAAATTAAAGGAGACAAGAAGGAGGTGCCTGCCATGAAGCCAGAATTGAAAACTTCTTTTGAAGCTGTAAAATATCATTAATCTTTGAGTGAAGTGAAAACAATCCTCCCTCTATTCTCACATAGACAGCTGCTAATAGTTAGGTAGTTTCAGGAAAAAAAATATTTTGACATGGAAAATGCTAGTGCATTTGGGCATGGGCAACTAAGTCTAGAATCCAAGCTGATTCAACCAAGAAACTATTTTTAAAAATAAATTTCATTAAAAATATTTTTAATGAGTATATCCAACAGTACCCATAATGACTTTTTTCTTAACCATTTCTGTACTACATACGTTAATAAATTTATAATGAGTTTCTCCTCACCCATTTAAAAAATTGTGGCTAGTATCAAAGAAACCCTTATTCATATCACAAATCACTTTTTTGTTTTATTTTATCAGCATCCCCATATGAGTATGTTAAATTTAATAAATCTATTGTTTAAATGCCAAATATCACTTATAATCTATGGAGTTGCACCATTAGCTTATATATTTCTATTTTTATAGATAGCCATTGATTTAAGTGGAAAGTTGGCCAAAATTATTGAGTCATGTCTGTAAGGACATGCTCATTTTTATGGTTTCCCCAAGTGAGCCTGAATCATGGATCTTGCTTCCCCAGCTCAGCTAGACTCAACAAACTTTTACTCTTATAATTAAGGCATAGGTCATTGCTTTGGGTAGAAACTGATTCCAACGGAGCTCAGGAGAACTATTAATCTATTCCTGTTGAACATTGTTTGGTCTTCATTTTTTTTCACCACATTAACACAGATGAACACATTGCAAAATCATATTCTAAAATTGCTAGATTGCCTCTTCAAACACACTTGACTTGGCACTGTCTCTTAAAAGAGACATTAGCCTTTCAGTGACTTGTTATAAAAGTAGACAAGACAATATAAAATTATTTGCTGTAATTCTTTGTTTTTAACTCTCAGAGCTAGACTAATAAAGAGATTGGGAATTTCTTACATTTCATTATTAGCAAATCAACACTTACTGAGTTCCTAATGTATATAAAACTCAATGAGAGGTATTATTTGATATTTCATAGAGAGCAGATAATAATTCCAGAGTGAAAGACTAGTTTTAAGTGTGTGCTCATATTTATAACCAATTTTCAAATGTATTAATCAAATTTTGAACAATGTAATAAAGTTTCTTTTTTATCTCTAACTGAAAGGGGTAATAAAGATAAAACATCTACTAATTATGGAGCCTGTTACAGAGTATAAAAATTACAGTAATTATTATTGTTGACAAAAGTGTTATGCTTTATTTTTGTAGTATTCCTTAGTCATTAAAACAGTTTCTAGTGCCTATCATTAAAATAAAGAATTGGCTATGATATCTTAATACATTTCTTATTTATTCTTTTAAGCATCTAAATTTCTGCCAAAAAAAAAATTAGTTTCTTGCCTTCAAATCAAACTCAATCCTAAATTTTTGCCTAACATTATAGGTAATTTATTAATATATTTATACCATATTTTTCCTGTTTAGTCACATTTCATTTTGTTTATATTATGAAACACAATTATTTCCTTATGTATTTACCTTTATGTTCATAAATCAAATAATGATATGCCAAAGTTAATACTTTGCCTTAAATATGACTATATTATGTAAATGTAAATGTGAATTTTGAACTCTGTAATTATATGTAAATATGTCTGTTTTGAATTTAATCTAATTTTAAAATACAAGAATGTGTCTTCATTGTTTGACTTTCAGATTGAATTATTAATTGGAATTCTGAAATGAACATTTTTGATATAATCTTTATTACTCCTACAATATTATAGCTATGGAAACAGTGTATAAATGAAAGAACCATTGATTTCAGCATGAAAATGAATATGGACCGTTGCCATAGCTCTGGAGAAGCTAAGCGGAATGGAGTATGGCTTGGTCCATGGGGTTGTTAAATCAGGATTTTCTCATACATTCTGTTAATATGCGTTATAATGGCTGTGTGTCATAACTGCTATCTAAAAGACTTCAAATATTTAGCTTAATTTTGGTAAAATTGGAATTATAGTAACACCTTTTACACATATAGCAATACCTACTCCATATATTGTACGGACCATATTGATAGGTGGGCAATGCCTTAAAAAATGCAAAGTGTAGGTCAAATATTTGTTATTACTGAATCTTTTCTATGTGATTTTAATTGTTTTCAGGTTTCTGGTTTTAGGAGGTCATAAAGAAATCCAACAAGTCCATTTATGGTAGGAAACATTTATAATGTTGAATCATAATAAATAAAAAGGACTCAAAATGTGGTAAAAAAAAAAAAACACTGCCACTATAAGAAAGAACACAAAGAGAAAACCTCGGGCTGAGTTGGCAGGGCTCAGAGTTCTTCAAAGTAAGCAGAAAGCTTCCAAGTCAAAATGAATAACCTATTATTTGTCTGGGACAACTAGATTGGGTAGACTGGATGGTCTCTGAAGCACCTTGAAACCCAGTGGCATCATGTGTTTGGAAGAAGAGGCAAGACTGAATAAGGAAATGTGAAAACATGGCACCTTGGCAAGAAACGGTCCATTGATGTGGCAGTGTGGTGGAGAAATTCTCAGTGTGCAACAGCCCTACAATTGTGAATTTTCCTCAAGCAAAGTCAGGACAAATCATACATATACACACATACACCTTCTGTCATGAAGTTTTTCTCTTGAGCTATGGAGAGTTCCAGGTTGTCAGCTTTAAAAAAATAAAAAGTAAAAAAGTAAAAGTAAAAGCAAAAAGAACCCCAGCAACTGAAAGCCAAAAAAACTGATCAGAGACATCCGTTAGCACACACCACATGGAGACTCATAATTTGAGTCCAGGCAAGTTCCAGACTGCTAGATTAAAAAAAACAAAACAAAAAGAAAACAAAAAACCCTGATAATCCTTAGAACAGCAAAAACAGATTCCATACCTACTATAGTGTCTACTTTACATCTAAAATTTATTAGTATATATACATATATATATACACACACACACACACACACACACACACACACACATATATATGAGTTACACAAAAAACATGGAACAGAGTTGTCAATAGAAACTAAAGAGGGCCCAGGGATTGAATTTAATAATTATAAACTTCAAAACAGTAATATATTCAAATAATAAAAGGAAATTTATTCAAATAATTAAAGAAAAACATTAATGAGAAAACATTTAGAGATACTAATAGAGAAATTGAAACTATTTTTAAAATCTGAAAATTCTAGATCTAAAAAGTACAATCAAAAAGAAAAAAAATTGACAATAAGCTCAATTACAGATTATAGATGACACAATAAAAAAAATTAGTTCACTATAGATCAATAAAGGTATCCCACTTGGCAAATGAAAAAGATTGAAGACAATTAAGACATTTTGCACTATTATCAAGTGGTAGAGCACACATGTAATTAGAACCCCAGAAAGAGAAAATTGAAAGAAATGAGCAAAACAAAGAAACAAAAGTTTAAATAAATAATGCCTTAAAAATTTCTAATTTGGTGAAAAACATAAACTTACAAATCCAAGAAGCTCTGTAAAACTTAAGTAAAATAAAAAACAGGAAATCATGCTCAGGCATAGCAGATTCAAACTAATGAAAGCCAAAAATAAAAAGTAAATAGAAAGCTTGAAATTGTGAAAATGAATAGAGGAAATTTTATTTAAAATCTGAGTGGAGAAGCCCTGAAAAGGGAGCACTCAGAAACTACCATTCACCACACCTGGCAAATTCCAACAGGAATAAGCTATCCTCACACTTCTGGACAGGCAGAAGCTAACTTTACTACTACTCCTCAAGAGGAAGGAAGATTTTTCTCCTTGCCCAGCAAGAGATCCAGCCAATGAGAAACTGCCATGACTCAGCCAATGGGAAGCCACTATACTTCAGACTCCCAGTTTTCCTCCAATGGACATCTGGTTTATAATAGCCCTTCCCAATTTTCTTCTTTTTTCCTATAAAGTAATTGCTCCTCTTCTTTGTTCTCTGGACTTGTCTGTGGTTTGTCTTAGCTTGTATATCCTGAATTGCAATTTCTCTGCCATTCCAGAACTACTGAGTTTGCTAGCAAAATAACTGGTGATTTTATTTTTAAGGTTGATAAAAGCAGCATGAGAAAAATGATGCATTATGTAGAGTGATATACTAGTATAGTTAATGTTCAACCTTTCATCAGAAACAATGGAGGCTAAAAGATATTGGAATGATATATCCAATGTGCTGAAAGAAAAAAATTATTATTTAGGATACATGTATTTATAGTCAGAGAAATTAACCTTCAAAACTAAAAATATATTTTTAGATTAAAATAATTGAGAAAAATTAATGTTATCAGAACAGCACTATTTAAAATGCTATAGAAATTTCTGTAGATGGAAGGAAAATTGTACCAGATAGTAATTCAAATATGCCAGAAGAAATAAAAAGCACCAAAAAATATAAACAAATAATATATGAGTTAATATTATATATATTTTATTGGCTTATTGAAAAATATATGCATATTAAAGCCAAATTTATACTACTATAATGTTGGGATTACATATATGAAAACGATGAATAGATGGGAGAGACAAACAGAACTATACTGTTAAAAGTGGTCTATATTCAACTTGAAGTCATTCAAAACTAGCTAGATTTTGATAAGGTAAAGTTGTATGTTATAAGCCCTAGAGCAACCACTAATAAATTATAAAGATATATATTAAAATGTCAATACAAGATTTACAATAAAATAGTGCAACATATATACTTAACACATACACAAAAAGTAGGTAAGGGGTGGAGGAAAAAATCAGAAATGAAACAAAAATAACAGCAAAATGTCAGACTTAAAATCCACACTATAAATAATTTGATTAAACAGAAAAAATAAAAAGTAGAGAATGTAAAACTACATTAAAAAAGCAGTACTCTATGCTGCCTGAAAGAGAGATACTTTATATACAAGAAAACAAATAGGTTGAAAGTAAAATGATAGAAAACAATGTACATGCAAACTGTGAGCATAAGAAAACTAGGGTTGCTATATTAATATAAGGCAAAATAAACTTCTAGCCAAGGAAGATTACTGAAGAAAAAGTGAAATATTTTAAGATGTTAAAAGAGTCTATACAAGAAGATACAACAATAAAAAATTTATATGCACCTAATAATGAGCTCCCCATACTAGAAGAACTGAAAGGAGAAATAAATAAATTTAAAGCCATAGTAGATTTCAATACTCCTCTCTCAGTACTTGATAGAAAAAGTAGACAAAAAATTAAGTAGAATATAAAAAACTTGAGCAACACTCAACCAATTAACTGATATGCGTTAGAGACAACACACAATAACATGATATAAATTCTTTTCAATCATACATAGAGTATTTACCAATATAGACCACAGGCCTTACAACAATTCTCAATAAATTTAAAGGACTGAAATAATCCAAAATGTGTTCTTGAACAACAAAACTAATCTTGATTTCAAACAGAAACATATCTGAAAATTCCCCCAAATATTTAGAAGTTAAATAAATAGTTGGGAATTAAATTAACCTATTGGTCAAAGAAGAAATCAAAAGGAGAATTAGAAAGTATTTTGAGATGAATGCTTATGAACACACAAAATATCAAAATTTATTAAATGAAACTAAAGCAGTGCTTAAAGTAATATTTACAGAATTTGGTTCTTACATTAGAAAAGGAGAAAGAATTAGAATAAATGATATAAGCTTTCAACTTAAGCTAAAAAAAGCTAACACTAAATCCTATTTTAGTAGAATGAATGAAACAAGAGTGGTAATCAACAAATAATAAAGATTAAAGCAGTAGAGAAAATAAGTGAAACAAGAAGGTTGTTTTTGGAAAAGTTCTTTGAAATTCATAAAACTCTACTAGTCTGATCAATGAAAAAAGAAATTATACAAATTATCAATATCAGAAATAACAAAATGAAAAAAAGGGTTCTATAGATGTTGAAAGAATATTATGAAAATCTTCATGCTCTTAAATGTAATACTTAGGTTGAATGGACAAGTTTCTTAAACTATGAAAAAGTACTACTCAAGAAGAAACTAAAAATCCGAATTGCTCCATTTCAATGAAAATATTGAATTCATAATTAAAATGCTTCCTACAAAGAAAATCCTATCAAACCTTAAGGAACAAAATATCAATTCTACACAAATTCTATCAGAAAATAGAGGAAAAGGGGATATTTCTCAAGTCATTTTATGAAACCATTAATCTGATGATACAAAAATCAGAAGAGAAATTATGAGGACAAAAACTATAGGCAAATATTCCTCATAAGCTGCAAAAATTATTAATGACATTAGCAAATTAAATACAACACAACATGAAGAATATACAAAGGAGAACAAAATACTTGCATTTGAGATGGAACTATTAAGTTGGGAAAAGAGGAAAGGTGAAGAGAGTTCATTTAAAGTCACATGTGAATTCATATTCTGGTTTTACTTGCTTTATAACTGAAAGTTTCCTAAATCTGGGTTCCAACTATAAAAATGGGAAAAAGAAAACTTATTTCATGGAGTTATTATTAGGAATAAGTGAAATAATGTATTCACGTTGCTGAAAACAGAACCCAGAGCATGGAACAAGATCAATAAATTTTTAGATAGAAATATTGTGCTGGGAAAAGAGACAAAAAGCACAGAATTGTCAGAGCACAAACATGTTTTGGGAAAGACTAAGATACTTCTTTCCTGGATGACTAGATGTGAAATAAGGGAATCAACTGTTAAGATGCATATATTGAAGGCCATGCTAAATAGAATGTGGATTTTATTGAACACGCATCAATGAATAGTTAAAACAGTAAAATATTCAAAACTTTACTTTAAGAAGAGTACTCTGGCAGTGTAGAAAACACCTTGGATATTTATTTAAAATATTTGTGTGTTTATTGCAATAGTCTAGGCAGGGAAACTGGCATTAAGGTGTTTTCAAAGAAAATTAATGTTTTGAACATTGCCAGGGTAGAGTGGCAGAATCTTGGATTCTGAGGATGAAGGATGGTTCTGAGGCTTGTATCTGGATGACTAGAAGGATGGCAATTCCAAAATGAGGTGGAGAAAAAAGAATTGGCATTTGTTTACAGAAAGGGATCAATAATCATTTGTGATATTAATGCGATCCGACCCTTTCTGGCTAGTACGCTTCGCACCCCCTGCAAATTTCAGCTCCTTCGGAAAGTCGTGTCAATTCTCTTAGCTTCGGATAACTCATCTCTATTTTGAAAAAGCGGGGAGGAGTTAACAAATCCCTGATATGATTACCAAATTGCTGTATTGCCGTGAGGATAAAGACTAATGCAAACATGAATTTACTGTTGTTATTCAAACCGCATGTAATCTAATCATGTAGACTATTTGCTTAAGTTAAGCAGGTTTAGAGCATGCTTTTCCTACAGTCAAAGGCAACCTCTGTGTGTCCACAGGTTCCTCTGAGGGGGGACCATGCATTGTTCTCGTGCAAGAAGACTGTCTTTGTTCTTCCTTGTCTCCTCACTCCGGAATTATATAATGTATAAAATGGCTAGCTCCAGGTTTAGGCAAACCAACTTATAAATTAGAGATTTACAAAAAGGACGATCAGAAGTGTATATCATATATCTGTACACAAAACAAAGATTAAACATTTATAAACACTACCACAATGCAAGGGAGTATGTGGGAATATGGTGAGATTGCTGCTAAATCCTCCTAGATTTGATAAAAGAGAGGCATCATCTTGCTTCTGACTGGGACACGCAGGGAAGACTTCAGGAAGAAAATGACATTATATTGAATCTTAAAACGTGAACTTTCATGCCTAATCTCTCCATACAGCACCCTCCTTTTTTTCTCTCCTTTTTCTTATAGCATCTCCTCCACTCCCTCAGGTATGGGCTCCCTCATGGTCTTTCTGTCTGCTCTCTACCCCCATACAAATCTTCTGCCAACTAAATGTTGAGACATCTGTAAATAAGTGTTAGAATTAGAAGCATTACAGTGTCCAATGAACTCAAAAAGAGCCTGGAAACTTTGGCTAGAAATGAACGATAAAGATGAAGGGAGGTGACAAGGTCCCCCAGGGGAAGGGAACCAACCTTGTCTGGTGGATGAGAAGGCGTATTTATTTTTCACTGTACAGTATTTAAAAAGAGAATAAAAAATTCAAATGGCAAAAAAAAAAAAAAAAAAAGATTTAGTCAAGGGTTTTAGAGTTTGCAAATAGAGAACATAGCTAAGCAAAAACCTGTAAGTGTTTCAAAGCAGAAAGAACAGTTAAGAGTTCTTATAGTAAAAAGTGCATTTTAGGACCATCAGTGCTGTATTCTTAGTCCTAGAATTGGTCCAGGATGGTTATCAGTCACTTGTCAGGTGTCTGGGTAATGGATACCAGGTGGTTTGAAAGATGGACATCAGTTCTGGTCATGTCCAGTGGTCTGGATAATAGGTGTCAGCTGTATGTGAGTCCTTCAGCGGGTATTTAAAGGTTATGTGGAGGGTTGGTGTAAGCCCAGGGATTGACACACAACAAAATGGTGTATATCCAGGCATTGACATAAGACTGAATAGTTCAAAAAAGTAAGTTGCCAAGCTAGTTAGAACAAGAATAGAATTATTTCCTCATGCTCAACCCTTATAATGTAACACTTTCAGCAGTTTAGTTAAACTGACTCCATTTTATATATATATATATATATATATATATATATATATATATATATATATATGTTTTATTCCTCAAGAGCTATCTTTTCCAGTGGGTATCTGTAATTTAATATGTAGCGAACAAAATTAGTAAACATTAATAGTAGGATTTCAGGGATTTACAATATTAACCAAGATAATTTTTAGAAGATGGCCTTTGCCAGCAACTGGAAAATCAGTGGCCCATAACCAGCTACATCCAAGTAATACGAATCAACAAAGTATCAGAATGACAACTGGAATGTGACTTTTTGGGGATCACCTTTAAAAAGATAAAAAAAGAACAGCATCTTATTATTGTGCAATGAGCCAATGTCAATACCGAACGTAATAACTTGTAAGAAGATGTGATAAAATGACTAGAGATGGCCTTCTTTGGATTGTGTCTGAAGGGACCACTCAGTGAAAGAAAAGTGTCATTTATGTGACCCCCAGGTGTATAGAAATGTAAATCATGGACATGTGATATTTGAAGTCAACATGTGTTGAGAAACCTGAATATTAAATTGGCAGCTGTGCAGCACAGTTGTCATTGCCAAGACATTATTAAATTCCTCCTTAAAATATCCCATTGATTGAGTGAGGGGGATATTGTGATAAATGCCCAGAATTTCACGAGAAATTCTTATCCTGTCGCTGTCCTGGAGTCTAATGAAGTTATGCCCTCTGAAACTTCCCTAAATGTGGTTTCTCTGAGTATCTCTTTGTTTCATTGTATTTTGTTTACAGGGAACTTTCATATTTGGGAACCTGGACTTCATCACAGTACTTGTTTCTCTGCATGTATTTAAATGCTTGTGCTTAATGGACAATTTATAAATAAAAAACTACCTAATTTTCATTCTTTGAGGTAGGAGTTTCTACCAGAAATGTTGGCTGAAGCATGGTTTAAAAATTCATTATGCATGAAAAACAAGGAACTGGTGGGGTGATCAGTACAATGCGGTGGTCACAATGGAAACCAGAGCGAACTGAAAAGCTCCTGGTGGAAAGCTCCATGTGTATATTTAGACATCAAAATATATAAAGACCCCTGTTGAGCAGTGAGCTTCTACAGCAAAAATGAAGCTAATTCCATGTCGCCTCAGAACAGTCTTTAGTGGTTAGGCTTAAAATGTAAATAGCAACAACAAAAGGTGATAGGAAAAAAAGCATAAAATATCATTGAGCTAAGTTTGTAAATCAGTGAAATGAATGAATTACTTGCTTTTAAAAATAAGAATGACGATCTGGGTACATGAAACCCATGACCCCCACTGACATTTTTCTCTGCTATGATTATCTTGTGTTCACTGCTAAGTTAAAGAAAGGAGTCAGTGGAAGCTCCTAACTAAAAGAAATAAAGGTATGAATTATCCCAGAGCTACTTAAGATGCTGCCTCTCATCGGAGTTGCTGATACCATATTAGGAAGTTATACTAGGAGCTCAGGGAGGTAGCCAGGTTTCTGAGGTGGGACATAAATAACAAATAATGACCACTGTGATTTCTGTTCCATGATCACGCTGAACTAGAAACATTGGATACATATTCTAGCTTTATTTTCTTTAAAAAAGAAAAAGCCCAGAATAATATTGAGTTCTCTGACTCCTTGTATACGTCTTGCTTTCTTGTTGTGAAATTCAATTGTTAATGACTGAGTCCCATGAATGTATTTAGCAGTTGGCCAGCTTCTGTGGAAAGCTGAAAAGAAGAGAAAGATGTGATTCACGTCTGTGTTTTCCTTTGATCACCATTCTGATCCTAAAGCCCTTCCTGTTGCCTGGCCCTTCCCCCACTTTCTCAATTATTTAACTTCTTTGCAAACCTTCTCTTCTGGTCCTCAGCTACTGGTTTCTTGAGGGTTAAGCCTGTCTTATTCATCCTTGAAGCCTGAAGGGTCTAGCAGTGTGCCTTGTGCATAATAGTCACTCCTTATACATTGGTTGAATTTTACCTCTTAGTGAGGAGAGTAAGTCCCAGATTCATGAAGCACAAGTAACAATAATGTTATTATACAAAGGAATGGGTGCCTAGGTAACTAATGGGCGGTCCATGCAAGATGATGCAGGAGTTTTGAGAAAAACAAAATCCATATGCAGTACTGAAGAATGTATCATGAAAAGGAAGATGAGTTAGGTATTGAAGGAAAGTAGGAATGGGATAAATGTTAAAAAGGGGAAGAAAACATATATTTATAGGTAAAAACAGTATCATTAAGAAAGTATTGTAGAAGAAATAAATGAAAATTTTACCTGGCTAGAGTGGCACATTCTAAGAAGAACAGAAAATAATTGTGATAACTCAATTTTATGGAGCATTTTAAAATGGGGGAGATTATCATCCTAGTCTGAGAGGTCTTTTGACTTTTTCCAGTTCCTTAGAAAATAAACTATACATCTTACATATCTCCCTTGACATCTTGATCAATGCAATAACAACTGGATAACTAATATTTTTTTAATCTACCAGGTACTGTTTTAAGTGTTTTATATTCATTAAGGATTAGTCATGGATTATTTCCACTTTATAGTTTAGGAATCTGAGACATGGAGAAGTCAAATAATTTTTTCTAAAGTTATAGACTTAGTAGGCAAGGAAGATTCAAATTTATATTCTCTGAAACTAACACCAGTTCTTTCCAACATTTCCTTTTTCTAGAAAAACCATACCTGTTCTCAAGAGCTTCATAGGATACATCAAGGGTTACCAATAGCCAAAGAATACACATGGTATATATTCGGGGAAAATCAATTTTACCCACAAAAGCAATCTGAGAAGAAAAATCACAGAATTAAAAATAACGTTAATTTGAAAAATTAATGAGAAATTAATCAAAATTCATTATTTAAGCAAGACTTTAAGGATAGTTGCTCATTAAAGAAAAATCCAGGTTCTCTTCAAATAACAAGGTTTAACGGATGCTTGTTGGGGTTGAGTACTCAGCACCCATTCACTCTTTCCTTAGGATATATTCGTCTCCCAGTTTATCATCTTCTGCTGTTTGCTGTCTTAGAGCTACCAGAAAACAAGAGGCAAGCACAAAGCCAAAGCTATGCTAGTTGGGTTTTCTTTTCTAGGATTTCAAACCTTGAGCCTAAAGTCAGGAAACTTACGAAACTTATTCCTTCTAGTTCTCATGGTTCACTGATGAAGGCAGCAGAGTTTTTACTGCCACAAATCCCCAGGAACTAGCTGTTTCCTAAAGTTTCTTAGCCTGGTTCTTGGGCTTCCCCTTCAACTCTGTGATCTCAGTCAGCAACTTAGAATAGATTCCCACTTTGCTTAAATTGTCTAGAATCTGCTTACCTTGTTTGCAACTGAAGAACCCTGATGAATGTACCAGCTCTCCTTGCCAAACTAAATATAAAATACAAATATAATTTAAATGTAATATAGGAGGGGGGAACCCAAGAAAACCAGAATTTATTTATAAAAAATTGTGGATTTATTCTTACATATTTAAACTTCAGTGACCTTCAAAGTACTTTCTATTTGATGCAATACACCTAATCAAGATGCCTTTTCCACTGTTCAAAACAGTTTTTAAACTCGTTGATTTTGATTCTTTTTAGAGCTTCTGCTGTTTTTTTATTTCACCTCTTCCACATCAGCAAAACATTTCCCTTTGAGGACTTTTTTCATTCAGAGAAACAAACAAACAAAAAGGTCGCTCGGGGTGAGACTGGGTGAATGGGGAGGTTGGGATATGGGGCTCAAACTGTTCTTGGTCGAAAACTGCTGAACACTCAGTGCCATGAAGGCAGGTGCGTTGTCATGCCACACGTTATTCCTGTAAATCACCCATCATGAAACGGGCAAACACGGTGAACGAGTCTCCAAAAAAACATTCCCTGAAGTGGAACGCAGCCTCTCACAACAGTGCCAGCTGGTACACAGATGCAGACGGGTTCCTGGAACACTCACCTAGTGGGGGAAGCCTGGACCGCAAGGGGCCCGCGCTCCAGGAGATCATTCCAGTTGTTTGGGTCCACCTTCATAAATTTGTATTTCTATTTAAATAAAATTTTAAATATTAAAAAGTATTTAAACAAATTTGCCCATGACATACAATGCGATGTGATGCACATGTATATTCCTATATATATGAATAAAAGACATCTGTATATAGATTAAAATAACAAATAGAGGGATCTGGGAGAAGTTATCAGTCTGTTATGAGGTGGTCTCTTGACTTTTTCTACTAAAGTATTTAGAAAGTAAAATATTATACAATCAATAAATCTACCCACACACTCCTAATTTACCTTTCATAGCCCTCTTTGTTGTACAGTCTTAGGCCCACACCAGATACACATCCAGTTTTCCTAATAATAAGTAGTCCTTGCCCACAGAATCTGTCCCTCAGTCTCCCACACCAGGGGAAACACTGCACCATACCTAGAGGTTCCTACATACAGTTTGGTTGCCTTGAATGATATGATCTCCACTTAGAATTGTAGAAGTATATTACTGAAAGAGACTTAAAGATTATTTGATACAGGCTTTATTAACAAAGAAATGAAAGATGAGAATAGATAAATTGATTGGCTTAGATGAGCCAGAAAGGTAGAAACAAACTGGGACTGAAAGTCCAGGTCTCCTAATTTCCAATCCAACTGTCTTCTCCTTTATGCCTTATGGCCACACTTCATTTAAGAGTCTAAATATATTTGAATTTATATGAAGTGCTCTCAATGCCTTGTTTTTGGGGGACAAGTTTTGCAAGAGTGTCATAAGGAAAGCCATTTCAATTCTATTCACCTGGACTATAAACTCCTAACACAGGGTTCACGCCTTCCTCTTCTCTATGTGGCCTCCAGAACACCTGATAGGCTGCTGGAAACTCAAAGGCAACCAATGAAATACTCATATCTGTCCAGTGTGTACCTTACGGACTTCTTCCCACCACTTAAAGAAGTGAAGAAGGGCGTGCCCATTAGAACTCAACATACATGACTCAGGACCTTCTTAAAGGGGACTCCTCCGGCTTTTCAGAGCAAAAACGTTGCAGGCAGCCTTTTGATTTATTTTCCTCCCACTTCAGGCCAACTTTCTGAACATCTGGCAGCCACCTTCTCATTTCCCCCAATCTCTGTATATCACATGGAAATACTGATGTTTGGGTCTCAGTTCCCACCCCAGAAAGGCATCTTTGGAACTAAACTTTGCAGTTTCTAAGTGAAAAAAAAAAAATCTCTGAATTAGGTGAAATTGCATACAAATCCACACACACTTACCAAAATGTTTAGAGAAGAAGGATGTGGTTGGTTAAAAAAAGTCACCCAAAACACTTTCCTGATTAAAAATTAAGGTCTTCCCATGCCTGGGCATTCGGGATAGAGCCATACTTTTTAGAAAAATATGCTCTTTAGAGATGTGTGACACATATTTGGTCCACATGTATAGCTGAGAGAGTTTATGTGTTGGTGGCCTGGCTAAAGAAGAAAAGAAACAAAAAACTTCATCATGGAAAATTGAGATGGAGAATTATCATCACTGTCTGCAAAAAGCTCTTTTTGTTTTTTTCCTTTTTGTATGGCTAAGACTGGAATAACATCAAGTTCTTGCACGGCTGTTGTTTATGAGGAAATTATTTTTTTTTCAAGAGAGACAGAAATATCTATAGGGAAACTCTGATCTTTTAAACAGAAAAAAGAGTAGGAAACTTTGTTTTTGTTTTTTAAGTCAGAATGAGTGTCCTTGGCAATAAAATTTAAATGATGAATCTTTGACTGAGGCATATACTATTCCGAGCAGACTTACTCAGCTACCTTGATTACTGCATACCACACTGTGCCGTGATTTTACGCTCATTATTTCATTAATCCTCAGTCATTCCATGAGACGTTATTATTATTATCCCCATTGTACAGATGAGAAAAATTAAGGCTAAAATCGCATAGCTGGCAAGTGCCAAAGTCAGCATTTGAACGCAGATCTTGTCTGTCTCCAAAGGACATAGTTTGATCTATATATTTACTACTGTTTCCGGAGAAGTCACAGCAGGCTCTGGAGAGAAAGAGCTCGAAAGAATATTTTCCTCAGGCAACTCTCTTCAGGGCATCACAGGAGTTGAATCCTTAGAGTGCCTCACCTCCGCTCAATGCCTGCTCTGAGTGAAAAGCACAGGACTAAGAGGTGAGTCCACAAATCAGAGCGATGTGCCAGCCGTACAAAGTACTGACTCATCTGTGGCCTGCACAGCACTCAGCACTGCTCGAGGCACATAGAGGATTTTCCCAGGGCCCCTCACACTAGCATGACAAGGATAGTGTAAAATATGGAGGGTGCCAAAAAATGTCTATACACCTTAAGAAAGGGAAAAACACTGTATTAAAATTGTAATACTCAATATATAGCAATAGCAAAAGATAAATACAAGTCATGTTTGACTTCTGCAATGACAAGAGGTGCTCAGAGTGGTGACCATCAGGATCCAGACACTTCTGATTATGATGAACTACTGCTTGAGCAACGCTGACCAGTGTCCACTTGTATCGTTGCGTGTGCCATTTCAGTTTCTTCCCAGAGTACCGCCAGTGTAGCTGGTTTTCTAAGGTACACCCCATCCTTTAAGGTCCCCCAGAGATAGAAGTCAAGGGGTGTTAAGTCAGGAGAATGTGGGGGAAACTCAATTGCACCTCTTCATCCTATCCATTGTCCTGGCAAATGGTTTTGCACTCCTCAAACAACTGTTCTTCTGCCATTATCTTTGATTGCCCTGCCTGTCCCATGGTGACACTAGCATTCATTTGATTAATGCCATCTTTTGAGCAAAAGTCATACTACACATTGCTACCGTAATTCAGTTCAACTTTGAAAAGTAATAATACATCAGTAACATCTCCTCTTAAAATATGTATATGTTTTTTTGGCACCCTTGCTATATAGTTTCTGGCAATGAATAGATTTAGGGCTAGGTTTGTTTTTTTTTTTCCCACCACTTATTGACCAATGCGACATGGCACAACTTAACTTTTCTGAGCCTTCATTTGCTCATCTGTAAAATAATGGTAATAAAACTATAATATACAGCATTATTGTTAGGATTCAATGGAAAAAGTAAAACTTCAGGCGTGTATCACTTTTTAATGACCCTGTTCTTCTCCCTTATTTTACAACAAGCCTGCAGTTTTATTCTTATCTGAAAGCAGGTTGAAAATAAAGGGTCATGCTGAGCATCCTAAGGGGACAAGAAAGACAAGGGCTGGGTCTTGGGACTTGCAAAGCTTTGCTGTTCCTCATCATTCCCACGAACCTGGGCTGCTGCTGTATGGCAGCCACTATCATCCTATTGTCTGAATCCTGGGGATGGCCACTGATAGCCTAGGAGATGTGAGAGAGATGTTTACAGTCTGCCTCCATAGCAATGACAACAGAAAGAGTAGTAATAATAATAACAGTAATGTATTTGTAAAAATCTTTAACTGTGTCCTTATCGGCTGGAAGGACAAGAAGAAAAACCAATTTCAGGGGTCAGAACTCGGTGGAAATTGGTATGGGCATCAGAGTGCCCTCATCTTTGTCTGGCTGCTCTCTCTTCTCTTTCCCCTCCCCAGTGGTACCCTTCTTTTTCCTCTAGGTTTGAGTTCACCATTGGGCAGTTCCATCTGGTCTTTCCTTTGATGGAGCTATAAGAGGGCTCCAGAGGTGTTCTCAGGTCTTGCATGTTTCTGGAAAGAATGATAGAAACTGATCCTTCCTGAAATACCCTGTGTAAATCGTCTTCAGACAAACTTCACCCTTGCCTCTCAGCTTCTCTAGTACTTCACTACACTGACAAGAGCTCTGGCTCTGTTGTTCATCTAACCGAAGAGCGATAAGTTAGCTTTTATTAACTTAACTTGGTGTAGGTCTGGACCCCAGAAGTCTCCCTGAACTATGACAATAAGGAGCAAAATTTATCCTGCCCCTTTGCTTACAACTTTATAATTTTTGGAAGGATTTTACATATTGGGATCAATGGACAATATAAAAATGAATTCCTCAAAAACATATATAAACTATGATTGGCAGGAGTTTTATTCAGTTTTGTCTGTTGTTGTATCCCAGCTCATAGTGCAATAGGAACTTAAAGTTTTGTAGAATTAACTGATGATCTATCATACACTTCTGTGCCTGTAATAACAATTTCTATCTCTTGCTAACCACATCTCTCTCTTGATTCCTCTCTTCCTGTGACCTAATCCTTTCCCTCTCCAGTCTTCCCTCTCTGTTCTTACTTCTTTCCTCTCACCATCTCCCCACTTTACCACCTACCCCCAATTCAGGAAACACACACATACACACACACACACACACACACACACACACACACACACAAAGAGAGAGAGAGAGAGAGAGAGAGAGAAAGAGAGAGAGAGAGAGTTCTTTACATTATTCTTTAGATCTGCCTGGAGAACCAAAAAGAATGTCATGCAATCCTCAACCAATTGTCAGAATTTGGGTGCTGAAGAAGATGATTGATTTCAATGCACATATAACTGATGCTTTTATAGGGGTTCTTCAAAGATTATAACATTGTAGGTATAATCTTCTTCTCACTCCTTGCCGGTATCCTATCCACTGCCCTTTTACCCATTCACACCAGAACTGCACTAATCTATAATAGGGATGCAACTAGCCATATGCGACTATTTCAATTCAAATTAGTTAGCATTAGATCAAATTAAAACTTAAAACTTTCAGGTTTTCTAGACCTATTTTAAGTGCTCAATATCCACAGGTGGGCTAGTGGGCTAAGTTGGCCGGCCCGCTATATATAGAATGTTTCCATCATCAGAGAAAGTTCCATTTATTGGACAGGGCTGCACTAAAGTGTCAGTGACTAATGACCACTCAAAATATTTTTCCTTCAAGAAGATGTATATTTAACTGGATTCTTTATAACTAAATGAATCCAACTCTCATGTTTTAAGAGGGAACTTATAAGCATGCAGCGTCTGCACTGCCCCAGAAAGCATAGCACCAAGGCCAGTCTCTCAAACCTAATTGCACATTAGAATCACCTAGGAAACACATAATAATTTTGGGGGGTGGGGGTGAAACAAGGCACTGTTAGTTTTAACAGTGATTCTCATATTCAGCTGGCATTGAGAGCAAGAGAAGTAAGTGATTGTTTGGCATGACCTGGCCCATAATCTTGCTGATTTTGTATGTCTCCTCCTCCATTCAAGCATAACCATTGATGTAAAGGCCAGGGCCCTGTTTGATTGACTCCGAATCTCCAATGCCTGCCTGTTAATGGGCCATTAACAGGTCTGCATTTCTTAAAGGACTAGTACTTAATGGCTTCATTTGTAAACTCTTCAAGATACAGAAATACAAACCTGTCTAGACACAGTAATGGTAAAAATTGTTAGCAATTCTCATTCTTTTCTTAAAGAATGAGGCCCCCTTTTATGTTGTAGGAAATCGTCTGACCATACTAAGACATGGGAACTATGTGTAATAGGGAAATTTAAAAAAAAAAAAAGTCTTTCCTTTAACTGAAGCCAGTGGAGAGAGACTGAGGCCTGTATTCTAGAACTCAGGCCATCTCCACCTCTTTTGTTGGCCTTTTTCTAATAATTGGAATTTCCTTTGGAAATCATTTATTGTAGGTAGTGTCCCTCCCCCTTCGACTATTCTTAGAACCTGCTTATTGGTTGTAATTTCTTGCCAATTTGTGAGTACTCTGTAATGTTTTCCACCATCAAGAATTCCTGTTGTGATTTATTTTTAATGAACTTATTGCCTATTCCCATTGGAAAACTTTTATGATGGAATTCATAGCTACTCAATTACTTTTTTCACGTGTGTTATATTTGTCAGCCACCTGGGGAATGATAGACAGAAGGCACGTGGGTTTGGCTGGGTCTCTGATTTTCCCTCTGTTCCCCTGCTGAAGTCTTCCTCAGGCTGCACATGGCCAACCTCACCTCCTCCCCTTTTCAGGTGGCAGCCTTATCCACCAGGAATTTGAATGAAAGTAAAACTGGAAAGTTCTCCTTTACAATCAACACCATTCTCAGTGCATTTCAATCTTTTTCCCACTCCAACTCTCAAGCACCTCAGCTATGTGGGAAAAAGCAAATTGAACCGAGGCTCTTTTAAGACCTGAGCTGATTAAAATTTATTTATAAATGTGGACTTTCCTTGTCTTAAAATTTTTTTCAACCTTTTTAGAAAACTTTATAGACTTTTAAAATGGATAATAAAATTATATATGTGCTTTTCAAACTCAGAATACACGATGGGCCTTGGGGCCATTGAATTAAGTGAAATACGTCAGACAGAGAAAGACAACATATGTTTTCACTTATATGTGGAACCAAAACAATAAAAAATGAAAAGAAGCACCCCAAACTCACCCAAACACCCGAACTCAGAGCTACAGAGAACAGATTGGCAACTGCCAGGGGTGGAGTGTGGGGAACAGGTGAAATAAGTGAAGGAGGTCAAAAGTGCAAACTTCTAGTAATGAAGTACTTCTAGTACAGCACAGTGACTATTGTATCTTTGAAGGTTGCTAAGAGAGAGAATTGTAAAAGTTCTCATCACAAGGAAAAAGAAAAGGAAAGATGTGTGGTTTGTGAAACATATAGGTAATGAGAGTTGCCTAGGACACAGCTGTCCAAAAATGTGTTTGATTAACTCTTCAAGGAGCGGATGCCCCCACCCCTTGCTTCTTTCTTTTACCATTTTGTTTCTGCTTTCATCTAAATGTAAGGGGAAGTTTTGTTATTTGTCTGGTATTTAAGAAGGGCACGTTGATAAAAATGGTGACTGTTTTTAAGCAGGATGAAACCACTGATTGGGGAATGGAAGGTTACCGGGTGAAATGGAAGTCAGCAGAGTAATAGCAATAACTTAAATGTCAGTGATAATAGCATCTGCTTTTTTTCACATCTTCAGGCTTTTTGAGTATTTAACTGATCTTCATGTAACCTCCTGGAGAGGTCTAGCAATAAAGAAGAGGACTCTAGCCACCCTCCTTTCACTCCATTAATAGGAAGGAGAGAAAAAAAGGAAAGAAAAAAAAAACACTAGATGATTCATAATAAATGAATAGACCTTTCTAAGGGTAGATGTATTTCAAGGCCCCATATCCTAGAAATTTTAAAATAAGAAAGCTTTCTTCATTATTAATGGAAAGTTACAGCCACTTAAGGGACTTAAAGTTTTGAATGTATCATTTGGGAGAACTTCAATGAATAGGAATGTCTTAGTCATTCTTCCATGATCTCATTATTAATAGCTGTAATTCAAGTGCACCATAAATGTTCAAAGAATGCTTATTCCACAGGGAGTTAAGGTCCTTTTTTCTTGTACGCTGAAGATGGTAATTAACATCCCAAAGGACGTGGGGTAAAGGATACAGAACATTATTTCATCTTTTTTAAAAAAATTGTATTAATCCACGACCTAGCCTTCTTAACCATGCTCCTTTTCCTCAGTTATTATTAGTAACTCCTTGCAGAACATACCATGGTCTTTTAGGAAGGAGAATGGTGTCAATAGGGGAATAGTGTCCCTCTGGGACAATACATCGGTACAAGTAACAGCCCATTCTGTACAGCTCCTGAGAACCTTGGTAGAGGAAACAATTGGATCCCTGAGTTTAATAAAAGTCATGAAAAATAAATTCTCTTTACTCTGAAGGGCAATAAGGGGAAAAAAAAGCCATAAAACATTCCTCAGTCACAATGTACAATTAAATAAGACTTGACTCAACCCGTTCTGCAGACCAGGTCACATGTGGCTGAGAGGGGATGATACAGAGCTCCTTGTGAAGGGTTACAAAAGTCAATCCCATCCCATGGCCAGAGTTCATGTTCTCCAAGCCCCAGATAGTCAGATTCATTCAGTTCAATAAATTTACTGAAGGCCAGTGATGTGTTAGTGACAGGAGCTAATACTAACTGTTAGTGACAATCTAGCTGAACTACGAATTCTTCCCAACAGAAGTCAACAAGCCTGGGTTCACTTGGAACATTTTGCTTCTGAAGGTGAAGGATTCAGTTACTTATCTGCATAATTGTGCTTACATGTCTTATTCCCCTACTTGTCTTATTTGTTGGGGGTGACATGGGGGGTTGGTTATTGAATGTTTTTTTTTTCTAGGTATGTGAGTTCATTTATTGTCATTTTGCTTAAGCAACTTTGCTTCCCATGAAACTGATCCTTAAAGATTTTATTCTTGGGTTTTTCCAAATCTTATTATATTGGTAACCTTCTTCTCTCTTTCTCTCTGGTCCAGACATGTTCCTCTCTCTCCTTTCTATTAGTTTTTGCTTGCTATCTTATAAACTTTCTATTTTTATGTTTATTTTTTAGAATAAATGTACTCACTTGTGTGCCCATATCTTTGCTATTAGTATAAAGCAAAAACCCCTTCAAACGCTTATGAAATAAAATACAAATCCTTAACCTTAGAAATGAATGTCATCCCTATGTTTTCTGTAACTAACCTTCCCAACATGTCTCTCCCTATGTCCCTGACACAGCCTTCTCCCGTCTCGCTGCTTACTCACTGGGCTTTGCCTTCCTGCCTTCACACCTGTGTTCATCTCTTTCTGGAAGCCTACCCTGCCTTCAGTTTCTATCTCATCCATAAATCTCATGGAATATTTTAGACCTTTGAGCAGAACAACAATAAAAACAATAATAATGATAGTCATTTGCACCGGCTCTGCATCCGTCAGACACCAGGCTAAGCACCCTGCTCGCGATCTCATCTTGTTCTCAGCACAGTCTTCTAAGGTTGAGGAAATAGAAACTTAAAAACTTGCTGAAATTCACACACAAGCAAATGCAGAAGTGGAATTGGGTCTCAGGTGTATATCACTCCAAGGTTCACGTTCTCAATCTAAGGAATGACTATCTGAAAGAAATTGAAGGAGAGCCTTCAGACAGTGCAACAAGTTAGATGTTTACAGGAATAATCTAGGTGAGAAGTACAGGTGAATTAATGGGAATTGGGAAGAGGAAATATTATAGAAATATTTCAGTGATGGAATTGATAATACTTGACAATATTTTATTGAATATGAGGGCAAAGAAAGAAATCAAGAAAAAGACATTGTTATAAGGCTTGGTGATTAGGGCAAATGGGTTTTGTCCAGAGCCACAGCCTGCATTGTTGGAATCAATGCCAAGAAGAAAAAATATATATATTTATTTTGGGATAATAACTTAAATATTACTTTTGTAATTTCTTTCTCTGAATAACTGAAATTCGTTCCTGGCCATTCTCCTACCATGAAGGCTAAGACCTACTCCTGATTTTATTGCCTGAGGGCAGCAGACAGCAGGCACTCCATAGACTATACAAAGCAGAAAGAAATTAGTGTGCTGCTGTGAATTTCAAAAGACATTTTTCAAGTCCATGATGAGATGGTAGTTTGAGAAAAAGACTTTTGGTTCACAAGAGCCTTGCTTTATAGGAGATAAAGGGTTTACTTCGGATTTCCAGATCTAAGCTTCAAATATTGAGTCATACACAGAGGACTGTGGGTGTGTAAGAAATAAGGAGCCAGAAGGAGCGAAGTGGAGGATTAATTTGTGGGGTACAGGGAGAATGGGTATAGAACAGATTCCTCAAAGCCAATGGAAAACAGTTCCAAAAAGTGGAGGACAATTGGTGATGTAAAAAAGACAAGAAAGCTAAAGAACCTTTTGAATTTGGTAACTCAAAAAGGTACTGGTGACCTATTATGTGTTAATTTCGTGCCCCTATCAATTAAGAGAAACTGCAACATGCTCTTTGGAGCTTATGTCATTATTAATTCAGCTGTTCCCACAGTTAACATGTCTGCCACCCGTCCTTAACTAAACTCTGGTCATGTGCTATCCAGGTGTTTCAATGAATTGTCACTGCTACTACATATTTGCATTCCATCACATCCAATGGGAGAAGGAATTCCTGATATAAAAATCGTCAGCATGCTTTGATATTACAGTTGGGTATTGTCTCAGGAGAGACTATTTTCTTGAGTGACCTTCACTAAGTTTAGAGGTCCTTAAAAAATAATGAGATGCATAGACTGCAGATGCATAATGAGCATGAGACATGGTGAGAGAGCTTCTTGGGAACTCTTGACACCAATGCCAGATACACCAACAACAGGAGAAGCAGAGGTGCAGTGAGAAAGACAGGGAAGTGGACTGAGGAGAACTGCCTTCCAGCCCTACTACTTGCATTTATTTTCAAGCCACGTGACATCACTGGATACTCTTCATCTCTTGAGTTGGCTTCTTCCTCTGTGAAGTGAGCGGGCTGGGCTAGTTACATCTTAGGGGTCCACTCATCAACTTATGTGTCTGAAGTACACATGATTTGGTGTTGAATAAGTTTGAGATACAAAGAAATGTTTTATTCAATATACTTTCAATTGCTTTCCTCCTGAACTAACTACTCTTTAAGCAAAGGGAAGGATTACACGTACGCTTAGGTGGAATTCATTTCTTTATAAAGTCAAAATTACACTGACAGCCCCAAGAAATATTTGGCAAATATTTCAGTCAGATCCACATCAGAATTTGGTTCTTTCAAGGTGCTATAGAAGTTATAAATTCTAAACCAAATATTTATGATCCCACATAGACCAAAATCAAAGGAAATTAAGCTATTTAGGGCCTTGTTTTTCAAGTTCTGCCCTTGAAGCAATACTTGGTTGATGAAGGGGAAGCTTTTTATGGAAATAAAAATTATTGTTGGGAGGAGTAATCCAGGACTTTAAGATATAAACTTGTGTAAGAAGAACTATTCTGAGGAATTCTGATAGAGCAAATATATGTAAGTCACACAGCAATGTTTATGGTTCATGGACATCACTCAGAATTTTCAACTTTCCATGAAACGAGGCTGAGTTTTCATTGAGCACTAAATAACTGAATTAACCTCGGGTGAAGTGCCTTTCCTTTTTTTTCCCAATGCAAGGCTAAGGCACTGTTAAATTTTGTTTTTCAATCCATGAGTTCCTCGGGAGATTTATATGCAAGTATTTGCACGTTGAGCCATTTAAAAATTTCTACTGGTGAAGATAATATTTACAGGGAATACGTGTTTTGAAAATAAACATTTTGTTTTATAGAAATAGTGCTGTAGAGAAAGATTTCCTTCAGGATTTCTGCCCAACAAGCCCGATTTTGTGAAGAGTACCCTGCCCATTTTGGACGGAAGCCTGGTTTCCATCCCATTTACAGCACCTCGGAAAGAATAAGTCCAGGGGGATGCTCATCATATTGCTGCACTTCTTTGTTTTTCAGGTCTCTGTTCTTTCACCAGACCCTAAGCCTCTTGGGAAAAGATACTGAGTCTTTGCCTGACCCTTGGTACAGTACCTATAAGGTACTCAATATATATTAAAAAAATAAAATAAAACAAAACAATCAGAAGTTAAAACTAGATTCGAAGCATGAGGATAAAACCAGTTATGAAACCCAAATATCAGAGGTTGTGCTAAGGGTTTCCTGGGTGGGAGTGGTGGTAGAGGTCGTGGTTAAACCTTCCCCATAATCTCCTTTACTACTACCAAAGGCTTACTGAATAAAACCAAAGTACAGATAAATCAAGCTTCAAGGCAAGTCTGGCCTGCCTTCCAAACAGATGGTCTTTAAGTCCCAATTACACAGGAGTATTAGAGCTGACACTGCTGAATTTTCTTTGGGAGTTTCCATTTATGTTAAAATTTTATTCATAAGCTTTGAGAAAATATATTCCCAGAACCTAGTCTCATTGTATTTTTTTTAAAGAACAAATACACTGGGCTTAATGCATGTTTATCAATTTAGCCTCCTTTAGAAGTTAGGAACAGCAATTTCTGCCTTCTTTATAATTTATATTTCCATTTTATTCCAGCCCTTTGCATTTTATGGCTAGTACGAAGCTTTTTTGCATAGAGAAAACTCAATAACTATTTATAGATGGACCTATGTGCACACTCACCCTAATGGAATTGTAAACTCAATTTTTTATAGATAAACAAGTTGTTCAAACTTCTCTGGGCTTTTTAGTGGCCAGGGAACACTGTGATCTATACTTATACCTAGAGAAACCTCTGCATTAGACATCAATAAAATCTGTGTCAAGAATAGTATTCAGTCTACTTCTCTTCATCTTGTTTCAGCAACACACCATCCCATCAAAATGAACAGGTGAATATGTATGAATGAATAAAACTTTGTAATATATAAATTACAAAATAAAACTTAATAAAGTATTACCATTTCTATTATGCTGAGCATCCAATTCATGTAATAACCAAGCTAAGCATTTGCAGATGAAGAAATCAAGACTCAAAGAAGTTAAATTTCTTTCAGACCCAAGTTTAGAATGAACTGACTGCAGAAATCCTAATGTTTTTTCATTATACGAGTAGTTTCTTAAGACCAAGATTGGCTCTGTTTCACTTGAATACAAATCTAATAACACTCTCAAAGAATTATTTTTTTTCTCCATCTTTACCAGGATATGATTGACATATAACTTTGTGCAAGTTTAAGGTATACACAGTATTGATTTGATACACTTACGTGTTGCAAAATGATTACCACTCAAAAGACTATTATTTAAATAATCCTTCTCAATATCCCAATAAAGTGATTCCCCAATATCACTTCAACTTCATAGGGCTTGAGAGAAAAATAAATATTATAAGTAACTGTATGCTGTTCAGGAATATAAGGTTTTTTTTTCTCTCTCCTGAATTAACTTATTCCTTAGAGATAAGTTTCTCAACAGTCATACAGACCATAGATAAACCCCTGTTTAACTTGTCTTTCTTAATTGATAAATAGCAGTGTGGCAGGAAGTCCTTAAATGTATAAGATGCACATTTTCACTGAGATTTTAAGGAAAATTTTAAACAACAAATATACAAAACAAGATGTAGAATGTAACGTTCTGATGACTCATAAGTTAGGCCACATGATTTCAGAGCTAGGACAGGTGTCTCTGCTCTACTCCAGAACACGGGACAAGTATTCACTCATTCTCTGCCTCCCAGAGAGGAACGTTCGAGAAGAACCCACTTGCTCCATTTTCAAAATATAATTCTCTTTTACAAATCATACCTCCCACTTTATTTAGACATTCCTTCATATTTTAACATCTCTTTCCTAAGATGCTGCAGTTCTGAATGTCAATTCAATACCTTGCATAAGGAGTAAGCATATTCCACCATGGGTTGTTGCTGTGTTTTTCTTCTCACTAGAAGCTGATTCAGAAGATGCCGTCCTCTTGTCACCACTCATTGATTATAGGATTTTTGTATCATTCCTTGATCTATCATTAACTTTAACATCCAGAGATGGAAAGGTCTATAGGCCCACTGGCATGATTTATCGTAAGCACAGACTGAAACACACCCACTTACATTTTACTCTGCACTAGTCATTATGTAAGTATTTCATAAATATTCTATTTTTAGTTAAGCAAGCATTCTGTGGTTTGTAGTATTATTATTCCCCCCATTTCATAAACAAGAAAATAGTTTTGTTGTTTTAACTTGTCCATGGCAACATGGCCAGGAAGTCGACGAGCCCAATTTTATTCTAGTGATTGGACCTCAGGGCCTATATTTTGAATTGTTTATTTTTCTCCACAAGGGGATTATTATTGATATTTATCACACATCCAAAAATAAAGGATTTGAGGTTAGTTTAGGCACATAAGCATGCTCTTACTGATTTTACTTAGGTTGAGAGACTAGAAGAAGGCATTCTTCTAACAGCTATGTTTCATAGGAAGTATTGAAATGCTACAGCTATAGTTGGAGATTAAAGACATAGTCTCTTGGCAGATTAGAATTCAATGCTAAGTGGTGGGAAAGAGGTTGGCACAAACCATGCCTACCTCTTGCTAACATATCTGAATGATTTGGTTTTTAGAAACGTTGGACACTGACAACCTGTCAATATAATCAAAACATTCCCTTCTTCGATGATGATGCATTTTTCCTGTTATAATCCAAGATGTTCTTAAGAATAGGACCTGATGATGAATCACTCCCTGATAGAACAGATCAACATTATCACATGAACTACAAACACACACACACACACACACACACACATATATATATATATATATATATATATATAGAGAGAGAGAGAGAGAGAGAGAGAGAGAGAGAGAGAGAGAGAGAAAGAGAGAGAGAAGGCAAGAGAGAGGAAAGAGAAAGAGAGAGAAAGTTGGCAGATATTGTCTAATGTTCAATTAATGTACAATTCCAAGTCATTCTTCAGACAAATCAATTGATTCTGTTACTTTGGTACATTTTTGCAAATTCTTCATGTCAGGTCGATCAGAATGGAGTGCAGTTTAAAACAGATATTCTAAAGAATTCATACTGAACATCTTGCAGGGTTACCGGTATTACCTGGCATTGAATTCTCTCAGTTAAAATTCTTATCATTATAGTTTAAGACAGGAGTCAGGGAACTTTTTCTGTAAAGAGCCTGAAAGAAATAATTTTAGGCTTTTTGGCCTGTATCATTTCTGTCACAACTAAAGTACTCTCATTGCATCATGAAAGCAGCCACAAATAAAACTTAAATGAATGAAGGTGGCTATAGTCCAATAAACTTTATTGATTAAAAACAAAAACTGCTGGTGGGTCAGATTTGGCCCATGGGTCATAATTTGCTGACCTCTGTTCTGTGATATAGAATCCTGAAACTTATTTTTAAGGGGAGCATTGTCTAGAATCTTGACAAATCAGTGCTAGTTTGCACCAGTGATGCGAAGCATTTTCTCTAGACAAATATATTCTCAATGTTCTCAATTCTAGTCATGAACTGTCACCTTAATTTGAACACGTAGTCAAGTATGAGAAACGCTTCCATTACTAATTAAATATATATCCTCTATAGAAACTTTTCAAATAATTATAAAATCTAAAGCTTGGGGATCTTTTTTGCAAAAGCACATTAAAACAAACCTGTTTCAATATGCTGACAAAAAATGATGAACAAAAGTCTGAACTAACTAGAAACTTCTCTCCCTCTGCTCAGCAGGTATTGCTTCTGGGGGCCACCTGAGGGCTGTCCCCCTCCTCATGTGGCTTCTTCTTGCATGTCCTGTCAAGAGATCTTAATTCCCCAAATGCATTGCAGAAAGTAGCCATCAGACAGGACTAGGGGTGTCATCCTTCAAGTTCAATGCTTGGGTGGGGGGAACTCATGGGGAAGAGTCAACATAGCAGTGCAGAGCAGGGATTATGGTTTTCATGATTCTAATCTATTCAGTGTCAGGGGTCCTGAGAGTGAAACGAGTAGAGTAACAAAATGACTTTTACTAAGATAAGCAGGCTAGTCCAGGTTTTGACACCTGGTTTCTATGTAGATATAGCTTAAAAATGCAACAGACATTAATATCCCTCTTTATATGCAAAGATGGTAGAAGAGGTGCATGAGTCAAACTACACATGCCCCACTGAAGCTGTATCTATGTCCCCAGGGCACTCCTACCACTCTCCTTTTGGGAACTGTAGTTAATGGCCTTGGACAGCCTGACACCTGAGCACATCAATTTATCTGTTCTTCCTCCTCTAGGTTGAAGAAAGGTAGAATCTGATATCATTTTGGGAAATTTCTCAATGTGGTGTGGTCATGGATGATCTTTATTATTTATATATTTTTCTACAATTTCTTAATTTTCTAAAATGCAAAAATAATTTTAACCAGAAGAAACAACTCATTGAAAAAATTCACCCAAAGCCTATCACGCACAGACAATAAAATGGTAAAACTACAGAAACCATTCAGAGCAATTCCAGTCTTATATCTTAGAAGAATAAGAGTTGTTCCTGAGACTGATGACCATGTGATGTCTTCATTGCCCAACAAATATCAACGACAACAAGTGACAAGAGCATAGGGGCACATAACGGTAGAGTTCAGACTTTGAAGTCACGAGGATATGGTACAAACACCACCTCGTGCTCTTAATATCTGTGGGGACTTGGTAAATTACTCAATCTCTTTGATGTCAGTGTCTTCCAATGTAAACAAGAACTAACAAACGATTTCCAGAGTTATTGTCAGAACCCAGCAGGCACTTTGGGAGGGTTTGCCATATAATAAGTGCTTAATGTACAATCTGTATTAAAGAAATCAACATTTCAGGAAAGTAAGAGATCTAATTGGATTTTGGGAGTCCCCTGAAAATGGAGACACAGGGAGACTCTGTTATGTGGCTGGAAGACACCAGAGCCTGCTTTCTAAGGGGTCTTCTGGCTCCTAGTCCACCAGCACTCTTTACACCACAATATTCTGTGACAAGGCAACACATGGTTTTTATTTACTATTTTCAGAAAAGCAATTATCTCTATACTTCCTTGAGTTACATTAGCCTTAATTTAAAATACAATATAGTTATACCATAATGGGCACTCTTGTATCTCAAGAGGTTTTCTCTTAAATATGTATTTTTAAAATGCTTATTTCTTGAGTTTGGTTTTAATTGCATCTCATATTTAAAAGAATCTACATGGGCAAATACCAACCTGAGATATTAATATAAATTAATGGGCTTGCAGAATTAGACTGTTTTGAATAGACCTAAATATATTTGTCTTTTATACATAAAACTGTACAAGATCTATGTTCATTTTCTACCAACATTTTAATTAAATAAAAGTGGCATTAAAATAGTACAAACCTGCATTTTATTTCATAACTAAATACTTAATAAAGTAGAGAAAAATCAGTTAAACTAGACGTTTGACCTTATGTAAACAGCAAATTGAATGAACATTTTCCAGCTGTGGCAATGATTCTCCAAGGCTAATTTGATAAACTAGTTATTAGCCTTAGTCTCTCTTAGGTGTTTGTTGCCAAGGTAATATGAAGAGTAGTACTGAGGTCTCTTACTTTGTTCTATTGTTGAGATTCAACTAACTTTAAATAGTGAAGAAATCAAATTAAAAATCTGTTGTAGTGAATATCATTTTAAATTTCAGTTATAGAAAGTTTTCTAAGCATGTCACAAAACCTAGAAACAATTAAAGAAAAAGAAAAATCACATTTGGCTCATCTAAAGTTTAATTTTTTTCTGTTCGAAAATATGTAAACATATAAAAACATAGATTAGGATGAAATACGAACTGGGGAAATATTTACAACATATATGAAAAACAAAGAACTGATATCTCTATGCAAAATACATGGGCAAATTAATGTAATCTAATGTAATAAAACTAAATTTCCATAGAGAGACTGGCAATGAACAGTAACAGGGAATTTGTAAGAAAAGAAAGACACATGGATCCCAAAGAACAGAAAATAAATAATCAGCTTCATTAATAACAAAAAATGCTAATTAAAAATGAAATATATTTCACTTGTTATGTTGCAAAGGTACAAATATGAATAAGGTCAAGTGCTACAATGGAGATGGTGTTGGAAATTGGCTCTATCCATGCCCTTGGCACAGGGGCTATGACTTTGAATAACCTTACAGGGGGAGCAGATAGGCAACATATTTAAAAAAAGCATCAGGTACATAAAGTCCTGTCAAATGACATCTGTTTTTACATGGGAGATTTTCAGAATGCCTTGCAGAGTTTCTAAAGTGTAAAAACAGTAAAGTGATGCAAAACTTCACTGAAAAATCCATAAAGGTTTAAGTCGTGCTGCATAGAGTTTTCAATTACTTTTTCACTAAAGCAATTGCATACTCTCAGGCCTGAAACATCTTATACCTAGATGTTGAGTAACAAGAAATATTAGTTTTTGAATTTCTGAAAATGCATTCAGTTTTGTGAAATGTGGAAAGCAGATGTATCAACAAAAATTAGACCTTATGTATAGAGGAAATGTGGCAACATTCTAGTTTTGGCATCCCATTTTGTCCAAGGTCCAGATACCACACTTTATGATACTCTCTGTATGCTCTTGACCTCCACAAAACTAGCATGTCTTCCCTTACTCAAAAGAACTAGTCCTTAGAAAGAGCTATTAGATTGTTTCATGCATGTTTAAAAAAACACATGGATGAATAATTTAGAATTTTATAATGTTTTCATTGGTGATTTTATTTATTTATTTATTTACTTGCACAACATATTTAACAAGACAGCTTGTTACAAGAAAATGCGGGCATGTTGCTAAGTGCATTGTGCCTATCAAGCTGTGCCTAACAGCAGACAGAGAACACTGCTGGTGACAAAGGCTACTACTTCCTGATTGTGGTTTCCATAGCAGGGAAGAGATAACTCTTATGGATTACAAATAAGAATGGTTTTTTGTTAGGCTCCAAAATAATAGATAAGAATGCCCTGTTAAAATTATATCAAGCATATCTTTAGAACTTTACAAACCATTACCAATTTTCATTAACCAGATACTAGAAAAAGGTGCTATTTATATTTAGTAGGCATGAAAATGGAAACTCTGAAATCATTTTTGCATTAATATAGCATAACAAATTAGGAATCAATCCCAAGAATTTCAATAAAGGAATCACCAGACACCTTATCACCACTGGTAATGGGAAACACATCTCCTTTGGCATAGGTCCTTTTATGGGGTTTTCGTTTTCCTATGATTCCCTCGCATGATATTTTAGTAGCTGCTGGGTTCATTTGGAAGCTCATAAAGTAATAATGCCAATTAAAAAGATTGAAATCACTCTTCCCTTGGCTCCCTCTCCTGCATGAATGAATTGCATACATGAATGTAATCCAGTTCAGAAATGCAGGGAAGCCAGAAACAATGAAAACCACTGAGAAAGAGGAGAAAATCAGACTTGAATGAGAATTATACTTGTGATTTTCTATAGCACTTTTTACTGGAACATTTGGACAATTGTCAAAAATACATGTCAGATCAATCCTTGGGGCACCTGTAGACATTAACCGGTGTCAATGTCAAACTACCTAAGGTTTTCCTTTTACATGCAGCAACAGACACTACTGGGCAGGAGTTTTCAACCTATTTTAGTGCATGTACACCTTTGCTGAAGTTTCTCAAAACAGTATTTTTAGATGGCATAAAATAAATAGTGTACAAGTTTTCTATTGCTGCCATAACTAATTACCACAAATGTAGTGGCTTAAAAAGCACAAATGTATTATTATCTTACAGTTCTCAATTCAGAAGTCTGATAGATGTCTCACTGGGCTAAAGTGAAGGTGTTCATAGGTCTGCAGTCCTTGGGGGGAGGATCTAAGGGAGAATCTGTTTCCTTGTCTTTTCCTTGGCTCAGGGCTTCTTTTTTCCGATTTCATATCTATCTGCAAAGGCTGATCAAGTCCTTTACGTACCCCTCTCTCTGCACACTGGGAAAGGTTCTCTGTTCTTAAGAATGTGTGTGATTAGACCGAGCCCACCTGAATAATGCAGGATGATCTTCCACCTTACTGTCCTTAACCTCAAGGACATCTGCAAAGTCCTGTTTGCCATATAAAGTAACAGATTCACAGATTCTGGGGATTTGGGCATGAACATTTTGGGGGGCCACTATTCGACCTAATTAGGATTATGGATAAAGTAACTGTGGAAATCAGTAATAAAAATATATTAAAATCCAGATTTGTAATATAATAATTCATGTTCATCTCTATTGACACAATAATATCTACAGCAGGCCTAATATGTCCATAAATTCAAAATAGTGATGAGCATAGATGACTTTTCAATATGTCAGGAACAAGTACAACCATAATGTGATATAAAAATACCTGTAATTTTTATTGGTGACAGCACCGCAGGAATTGGTAATAGCACTGTGGTTTGTTCCTCACCTTCACAGTTGTAAGAAATGTTAAATTTCAGCCGGAGATTTAAAGGTAAAGATATGATTGCTTTTTCTCATCCAAAATCACAGGCCCTTTTCTGGCTTAAGGCGACATCACAGAATGAAAAGTCAGTGCTGCTCCAGATGTGGCAAGGAGAGTACTCACAGACCAGCACTGCCCCACCTTTTGGCTTCCCTGGGCCCTACGTACAACCCATTAACAATAGCTGAGGAGCTAAAAAACGGTTGCAAAAACATCTCATAAGGTTTTAAAAATTGGCGTTGGGCCATGTTCAAAGCCATCCTGGGCTGCAGGTTGGACATGACTGGTATGGACCCTTTTATACCAGCAAGTCAAATTATCTCGGATAGCAAACCTGAACGAAGACAGCAGGTAAGTGGGAGTTTCAACAAATCAGAACAATCCTATTGTCTTCCAGCTCTGCTTTCTTCATCAAGTGTCCTTAGACATTTCTATTACAGCTCCTCTAGACTTCTCTCCCAACTTCGATTTTCCATGGCACATTTTCATTTGTTCCATACCCAACAATGATCTAAACCCTGTTCTTTTCTCTCTTAATTATCTGGCATTTTATCATACATTGCCTTGGGATGCTACATATATTTCCATGTCAATTTTTCTTACCACCCTGATGAGCTTGAAATCTTTGTAAGTAAAAATGATACAGATTTTTGTTCTTTAATGGAGTTTTAAGGGGTTTTTAGGGTAAGAATGAGTGAATACTTTCGATGTGATTGACCAGTTAACCAATTAATGATCGCCACTGGATTTACACATACATTTTGGAGAAAATGGTAAATGTCAAGAATGTGTTGGTTTAGATTTTTGAATGAGCTCTCGGAACAAGATATGTTAGAAGAAAAGATCCTTGGTCTGAGTTGGATTTTTTCCTCTTTTTCTCTTCCAATAACCAGCTTTCAGATGCAAGTAACTGCTTCTCTCTTGAGCCTCAATTCTGTCCTTTGTAGAATGGAAGGATTAGATCATCTCATGGGTCTTTCCATCTTTAAGAGTTTGTGAACCAGAGTTTATGTCACCTTCATCAGCATTGCTGGAGTTCTTAACACTTCATTAGGACTGAAAACAACTTTCCATGATTATTCACTTCCCCAAGTAGTTTTTAAGAATTTAAATGCTGCAACACTGAGACTTGCCTGAGAAGGTAAAATTGTGACTAAATCTAACACTCTCCCAATAGAATTCATTCTTTCTTGTCAAAAGACTCATTTGTAGTGACATGCTATCTCCAATTTTACTCAAAATCTATCATAACCAGATGAAAGTTTCTGAGGTCTTAGAAACTTTTTGTGTGTGAGAACATGCTATGAACTTTTTAATAACTTTCTTACAAAAATATAGCATCCTGGTGACCTACCCTAAGCACTGGCTCAACAGTCATGGTGACAATGACCACCATTGATTCTACCAGGACTTCAGTGACATTTCCAGGAAGTTGTTGAGACTGAGTTGCACCCTCACTTTTGTTATTTGAAGCTCTAGTTAGAATATTCCACCCCTTATCCTGCTTCCAATCTCTCTCCCGAACCTCACTGTTCTCCCAGCCCTGTCCAGCCCAGTCTGCTCTATGGCACTCTCCTTCCTATGGTGAATGCATCTCCCTTTTGATTGTTAGGTGCCCGAGCCACGTAAGTCGCAAGGTTTAGGAAAGAGCAGGCTGTATGAAGATTACTAATGGAACTGGAGCTTCTACAAAATTGGGATCTGCAAGCAGATATACATTCAGCTTCAGAAAGAATAAACATACAGGAGGAGACTTAGACTTGAATCTGTCTATTTCATCTTTAGGTGGTGAACTTATTATACAACAAGTTGACAGTGCACTGTAGAATTGTATGCCTGAAACCTATGTAATCCTTGCTAACAGATGTCACCCCAATAAGTCTAACAATAAAAATGAATTTAAAATAAAAAAAAAAGATTGCGGCCCATGTCACTGGGACCATATGTCCACACTCATTCTGTTAAGCAGTTTCTTAACTGAGAAGAGTTATCACATGCTTTCCCACAATTAACATTTTTTCCTTTTATGCTTCCTTTTTTATCTTAATTACCCACCTCATTCTATTGGAATAAGTTGAAACTCAAATGCCACTATTCCAGTGAAATGTTCTGCTCCAACTTCCCCAGTTTGGAGAAAAATATATTGTTTCAATAGCAATTCATAAATATTTTATTTTCAACCGTTAGAACTATGCCTCCAATTATATTTATCTGTGCGCATCTGCATCCCTAAGTAGATTTTAAGCTTCCAAGCAGCAGAGATTTCTAATGAAACTTTGTACCCTCAGGTTGCTATAATATAAAATAATTTCTGATTTTCTTCACTTTTTGCTCCCCATAATTCTAACATTATTTTCAAAAGGAATACTAGCTGATACATCTTATGTCATATATATGTATACACACACACTTGAACATATTTAACAGGATTCGCTATGTTATTCAACATGCAATACTGGAATTTTTTTTCATAAATGGTACCAATAAATAAATCATTAATCTGTCAATCAAGCAGCTTGGAAAAACATTATTCCAAGTCACTACAGCAAAAGCTCCCATGGGAATTCTTGTTGGAAATACTTCGAATATCAGGGGCTATTCATAAACAGTATCTTAAGAGTATAGATAAGAGACTCAATAAATGTATACACTTATTCGTAAATAACTAACCACACCCATGTGTTTCCCTTTAAATGTGGCACCGAAAGAGACAGATATGTTGTTTGCAATCTCCACACATGTAAAAGTAAAATCTGCAATTATGAGAAAAACAGTCAGTAGATTACTTTCCTATCATCTTAAAAAAAAGGAGAGAAAAAAAAAGGAGAGAAAAAAAAGAAAAGGAAACCACTACAAAAGAAAATAAAAAAGATAAATTGGTTTTATTCAGGGTCATAAGGACCAATTTTAAGGGTCTAATATACTAGTCATATTTTCTAATTGTTCTTTCAATTATTGAGGTAGGTGTTAGAATCTCTAATTATGGTTATGGATTTGTAATTTCTCCCCACAGTTGTATTAGTTTTTGTTTTATGTATTTTGAAGTTCTTATGATAGGCACATAAACCTTTAGGATTGTTGTGTTCTCTTAATTAACCACTTTATCATTTTAAATGACTCTCTTTATAGCTGGTAATATCCTTTGCTCTAAAATTTTTGTTGGATTTCTGCACCCTGGCAATCTCCACGTTTGCAAAAGAAGAAAATTATCTGCCTAAAGAACAACAATTATATTACTGTCCTGGTCCTTGGTCTCAATTTTGTTCAAAGGGATTTATTTAATTGAATTCTTGACATATTAACATACGATGTTTAGGGGATATTGACTCATTAAGGAGGACAGATATAAGGGTTTAAGTTTTGAAAATACAGTATAAAGTGTCTAATTCAAAAGAGCAGTGATTCAAGACCACAGGCCTCACTGCAAACTGCCCGTGGAAGTCTGGGGATTATTCAGATTTGAAGAATCTTAGCTCTTCAGAGGACATTTGCTATCCAGCCCTGCCTGCTCACGTTATGTGTGAGAGAACTAATACTCAGAGGAGGCTCAGGAAGGGCTGATTTTCTTGAGTCAATGGACAGAACAGATTGTGACAAAAGGGGAACCAGAACCCATTTCCTGATTCAGAATAGAACACTCTCTGCATTATATCACCCTGTGCCCATGGCTTTGTAATCTCCACTCCTTCTTCTTCAGTTGCCTGACTTTGGAACCGTGGGCAGGAGCGTATATACACTGAGGGAAATATATATATATAGATGATGTGTTATACAATTGTACACTTGAAACTTACATAATTTTACTAACCAATGTTACCCTAACACATTTAATAAAAATTAAATAAATAAAACTGTCATTGAAATAAAAAAAGAAAAGGAATTCATACTTTTCATCACTTTCAGAGTGGAAATGGCAATTCTTTGGCAGGACTATCAGTGCCTTCACCCTCTTGCCTCCTATCTTATAGTCTGCTTGGGCGACCATCACCTGATACCAGACTGGGTGGCTTAAGCAGAAGAAATTTGTTTCCTCACAGTTCTGGAGGCTAAAATTCCAAGACCAAGGTGCCCTCAGGATTGGTTGGTTGTGAGGTTCTTTTCTGGCTCGCATTATAGATGGCTGTCTTCTTGCTGTGTCCTCACATGGCTTCTTCTCTGTGTGAGCATGGAGGCAGAGATGGAGGGGGAGGGGGAGGGAGAGAGGGAGAGGGAGATATTTCTAATGTCTCTTCCTCTTCTTATAGGGACACCTGTCCTATAGGAATAGGAACCCACCTACCAACCTCATTTAACCTTAATTACCTCCTAGAAGGCCCTATCTCTAAATAGTTACACGGGGAGGTAGGGCTTTAACATGAATTTGGTGGGACATGGTTCAGCCCATGACACCTCTCCACCTGTGCAACCTCACATTTACAACTCCTGAGATCAAGAGTCCCTCTGTCAAAGCCACACTAAATTATTCAAATTTCCTGAATTTCCTACATTATTTTTCCCCTCGCTGTTGCTCACGCTTTAATTTTTGCTTACTTTTCCCTGCTGCTCTGCCTGGCAAACCTACAGTTCAACCTTTTCTTCGAAGCCTTCCCTGACATTCCCAGGAGGAATTACTGTCTCACACAATACTTCAATGCAGCATCATCACATATACTTCAATTGACAGTGGATGGGTAACACATATTTGTATTTTTGAATACATGAATATGCTAATATTTTTATAAGATCTCCCATATATTAAAGTTCACATCCCAATCTGATTTCCTGACGGTGAGAGCTATCTATAAAGTATTTTTAAAATAAAAATGCTTAACATAAACATTGTACGTTTAAAATCAAAAGTGGTTATTTAAGATAAAAAGGACAAAACTGAAATGTCTAGGAAACTCAGGACTCCCTGGCTATGTGGGACACCCTCTTCGAGATGATATTAATCCATTGCACCAGTCATTGAAATCCTATCTTCTCCCTGGACTTGCAGTCCATTTGCTATTAGGCCATGGGCTCCAGCATGCATGTTCATGCCCTGTATTCGCTTCCTAGCACCCACAGTTCATTGGAACACAGTACCCAGATAACAGAAAAGTCTAGCTGTTATGCCTCCTGCTAATAATAGGAATTGCGACCTTGATTGTGATAATGTGGAGTTCACTTATAACATCTCCTTGTACTCATAATAATGTGATGATTTACCTACGGGGATGATACTTATTATCTTGAAATAGGCAGTCTGAGTTTTGAAACTTTCAGTATTAGCTGTGCAGCCTCAGGCATGTTTGTCATCACCCTGCAGCTTGTTTCCTCATCTGTAAAGCAGGAAAAAAGATAGGAACCCCCTCTCTGGATCATTGGCAGGATTAAATGAATTAATACATGTAAAATACTTAGAATTGTGTCTGGTACTTAATAAGCACTCAAATGTTATTAATAGCTATTAATATTTACTATGATGAAAGTATTGCTTATTTGGATTGGGCCCTCCAATCAATGAGCTTTCACTCAGAATTCCATGTAGACATAAAAGATTACAATCACGTCTGAATATTCTGTGATCTTCTAAGACTAGAACTTTTCTAAGGGTGGAAGTTTATGTATGGTCCAAATGAGAAGATCTGATCCAATTGATTTGGTACATAAAATGAATCGAGTTAAAAGGGATTAGGGGTGGTAGACAGAGGAAGCTATGTGGATAAGCAACACCTCAACCCCTAGTCAGGTACTGCTCTTTGAGAGTTGAAGATATTTGTAACAATGCTATTAGTGTAAATTTCCTTAGAAAGGACAGCGTATAATCTCAGCACATACACAGTCACCTCTAATTTCTAGAAGTACAATCATATATAGATCAACTCTATGAGCACCTGAGGATATTCATTTCCAAGACCTGTGACTGGGGTCTTTCATGTGGTGTAATTGTGAGTCTGCAGATGTCCTTGGTTGTGCTAACCATGGGAACGGTCCTTGGCGCCTAGCTCCACTTCAGCAGTGATTCAGTGAGATCTATGACAATCACTGTAGACAGACCTTTATCGTATTTTTTCCCCCATCTACAGTGAAAAACAATGTTATCAGTTTTACTTGGGGTGGTCATACCAACTTGGGAACACTGTATTTCAGTCTAAATGTCAGCAGAATTCAGCAACTTTCCCCATTGTAATTCACTATTTCTTCCAGGCAGTCAGGTTAAAACCTGAACGTCAACCTTCACTCCTAAACTCATTACTCAGATTCAGTTTATCAGAAACACTTGGCTCTACTTTTTAAAAATAGCCAGAAATCAACCAATTACATCTTCTTATCTCCACTGCTACCCCTAGTCTAAGCCATGAGAATATCTCCTTTATTGCAATACTCTTTATTGGTCCCCCAGCTTCCATCTTAGCCCACCATATGGTCTATTCTCAACATAGTTGCCATTATGACCCATGTAAAAGTTAAGTCACATCAGGTACTATTCTGTTCAAAACCCTCAGCAGCTCTCTATCTTACTTAGAAGGTTTCTTACAAAAGGCCTGTATGGTCTTAAGCCTTCTAGTAACTTCACAATCCTTCCTCATTTATAACCTCTGATCTCTTCTCTACCTCCCTTTGCCAAGAATCTCTATTTTTTTGCTCAAATGTCACCTCAGTGAGGTCTACCCTATCCTATTTAAATATGACTGTCTTCACACACCTAAGCACTTCCTATCTCATATTCTAGTTTTCTCCACCGCATTTGTTACTAATACAGAAGTTCTTAAAGTGTGGTTCCCAGAACTTTCTCACAAGTTCCCTGGTGATGCTGGCACTAGGGGTCCAGGGAGCACCCTTTGAGAACCACTGATTCAGGGGACTCTCTCTTCTCCCAGACTCTACAATCTTTGATTTGGATAGGGCTAAACCACTCAAACTTTAGGGACCACCAGACTACCTAGTGTTTCTTAAAACTCTTGAATGCTAGGTTCTACCATTAGAGTTTCTAATTGGGTAGGACTAGGACAGGGCCTGAGATCTTCATTTCTAACAATTATCCTTTGGAAACCACTAGTTGAATACATGATATACTTTTTATTGTTTATTTCCTCCCATTGGAACAGGGTTTTGTTTTTCTTTTGTGTGTGTTTTCTTGTTTTCTATTTCCTCAGGCAAAGGACAGGATCAGGCACAATGTAGCTGCTCAATAAATAAATGCTGACTAAATGAAAATTGCTAACCTAGTGTTACATCAGAAAATTTCTAACTTCATCCTGTCAGATTTTATATGAAGAAATACAAAGTTAAAGAAAATCTTTATAGTGTAATCCCCTCATATAAGGAGTTTTTAAGCAATGGCCCACAAAGACAATGGGGATTTCCTGATATTCAGGAAGTAAATTAACAATTTTCAGTATTAATATAAACTTAATGTTAACAATAATGAGCGTTTATGGAATGCTATTATGTGCTGAACACTTCCTGTATAGTATTCCATTTAGTTCTTAAAACAAACTTTGAGGTGGCTGTGTTGTCGCTTCCATTTTTCAGATTAGGACTGTCATAGCATCACCCACTTATCAGTGGACTCCAGGGTTTCCATCATCTTCTTCCTCCCATGTGCACTACCAACTGGAACAATAAAATAGGGTGTAAAATAAGAGGTAACAGTTTTCTGTCTAGTGTCCAGACATATTAAGATTTAAATTAAAAATTTTACCACTTATAACACTAAAGATCATTCTTGCCACTTTTCTATTACTTAAAGTGAGAGAGAACTATACCAGGACACTGGATTTCTAGTTGTAAATATTGAACCCTACAAATGCAGTAGAAATTTAGTTGTGAAAGATAGAAACATTTTTTCAGGAGGCATGTTATTTGGGGCTTGTTTTTGCAATAATTTAGAACAGTTTATTTTGTTTGAATATTCATCATATCAAACCCTACACAATAGCGTTACACTTATGCAAAAAAAAAAAAAAGAAATGAAAAGACACAAATGATTATGACTTAGTAATTCATTTTCTTTCTGACAGACTGTTAGATCAGGGTTCAATAAACTTTGTTTTAAAGGGGTCAAATAGTAAATATTTTAGACTTGCAGGGCACATAATTCCATAGTTGTAGAAAGCAACCACAGATAAAACATAAATGAATGAGTATGATTTTGATTCAATGAAACTTTATTTATACAACAGGTGGCCAGGCCACACACCATAATTTGCTCACCCACATGCTAAAGAACCTCAATCTTAGTGGAATATATGAAATGGACGAACTACATTTCAGTTAAATTTGCCAAAATTCTCCTCTCTTTTTAAAAAATTTGCTGTGTCTTATTGTATTCCTGTAACTAAAAATAATGACTTAAAATTCTAGCATGCAAATCAAAACAGACATTTGGCTCTGTAATAAGTTGAACTAGTTAAAAGAGAATCCTTGTATTTATTTTTTACATAGCACAAATCCAAGTGACACAGGAAGTCCAAAACTCCTCACAAAACTTATAAACTTAAAAACTGAGAATCTAACTTCTTATAATCTTCTGCATCATTCATAGCTATACATTCTATGTCTAGAGAATCCACTCCTTAGCAGCAGAGGAGAACCTTAACTTAAAGCACCAAGTTTCCAGGCATTACTACAAGTGCCTTTTTTCATTCTCTAATACATGCAGTCAAGCTGCCTATGAAGCAAATACCAATCCACCATACGCTTCAATGGATAAGGGAAAGCAGTTAGAAACCAACCTTATTCTAAGTCTAAAAGAGTTTCTACCTCCTTACCTTATTATATTTCCTTCCATGAAAATTTTAACTTGTAATGCAGTTATATTTAACATCAATAGAAACTGAATTTTGAACATAATCTCTTTCAGATTCACCTAACAATTTAGGATCTTCATAATGGCTTTATAAATTGAGAAACCAAAAAAAAAAAAAAAAAAAAAAAAAAAAAAAAAAAAAAAAAAAAAAAAAAAAAAAAAAAAAAAAAAAAAAAAAAAAAAAAAAAAAGAAAAACAAGACCTCTAATCTGAAACATTCTGGCACTCTTTATTAAAAGTTAAATTTAGAATTCTATGGCAAAGTAATATGCTCTGTTTGTCCAAATTAGAGATTTAAAAATTCCTTAATTTATGTAAATTAAGATACAAAGCTTATTTCCAATACATTAACATCAGCCCTATGTAGCCAGAGATTACTGAATCCACTGAAAGGACAATGAAAACTGGTTGAGGCTGCTGATGAATGCTTCACCAGGAATCTGATCACAGACACAGATCTCATTGTTACAGTCAATGGAACTGAAGTCCTCCTGAAGACTGTGCTCCTGATAGGCTGAAGACAGAGTAATGGACAGTTAGTTCTTTAAGCCAAAAATGCATGGATCTGCTGTATAAAGGGCTTCATTCTCTGCCTGTTGTCAGTAACTTGAGTGCTTTTTGCAGATTCTGCACAGCAGTGCTGACATCTTCGTATTGCAAAGCACTGCCAGCATATTTGCAGTATTTCTGTGCTCTAGCAAAGTCCTCTGGTGTTAGACGAACATCCCCTAGAAGAAAAAAAATAACTAAGATATTGATAAGACTATAAAACGTGCTCTGGTTAGGTAAGTGCTTACACTCAAGAGTACAGGAAATATTTAAGGTTATAGAAAACACGCAAAAATATCAAGGATTTTTTTCAAACTTAGTTCTTTTTAAATAAATTGGGTCATACTATCAATTGTTTTCATTACAAATATAAAACATATCTGTGCTAATACATAACTTACATGAACAAGATTTTCCTTCCAGAAGTAATTTAGAAGCCTTTGTATTTTGGTAAATTAATTACAAAAATTATACTCTGAGTGAAACAGTGCAGTAGCTTTAGTCTTTATGCTAGAAGAACCCTGTCTCTGCATTCCATGGAACAACACACACAGACTAAACCACCCAACCCGCATTTAAACTAGAAATATAACCCTCAATATAAAAATATAATAAGGAATAACGAACTGTGTAAAAATATTACATTAATAGTTTAATTTTAAGCATGAAAGATTTGTGATTTTGTGCCATCCGTATAAAAAACTACAAGGTTTAACAGAGATTTTCCATCATTAAACTATATAATTAAACATGTAAACAATCCTTACAAATTATTTCTTCAAAATTTATTCTCAGCAGGTTTTCCAGTTACACATACAATTAACATGCGCAGAGTCCAACTAAATAATCTGGGTAACTAAACCACACTAAACACTTTTCATTCAATCTATGATTTGAATATATATTTCTAAAGATGAAATTAAAAACTGACTTTTTATCTTGTCTTTTGAAATAAATGCCGTTTTTCAAAGGGATTTTATGAGAAGTCTAAGAGAACTGATCTGAAGGCTAGGGACATAGACTATAACAAACAGATAATATTATCTTGATTCTGTTTACAGGCTTGTACTTGTAAACAGAATGAATTTGTTTAGTTGTTTTGAATTCTGTCATAACTATATAGCATAAAATAAAAGCTTTAACATTTCTAGGTAAGGACGTTAATGTAGGTAGTAGCTATTCCAGGTACTCTGATACTAAATTCTGATCCAAATTTTTCTTCAATTTTCAAAAAAGAGTACTGAAACAATGCATCCTAAAGTTTTTAGACCAGTGCCAGGCATCTATACGTGTTCAATAACTATCATGAATGAATATTAAAAAGCTGTCTGTACTCTAAATTATTTCCAACATTTTAAAATCAATAATGTTCATGTGGAATTCAACATTAATTAAATTTCAGAGTTCGAGATAATACACTTATATATCCACATATAACTAGCCCAGTGTGTGATGTATAGTAAGTCTTCAAATATCTATTGAATTACTATTATTAAAGATTACATTAGTAATTGGCCTTTTCCATTGTGAAGCAGAGATTCATACTGACAGAACTTATTTTAATTTCCTTGAATTTTTGTCTTGCTTAAATAGTAAGCAAAACAAATCAATAAACAAATAAGATGTAAATATATTTTAAAAAATTAAAGAGTTTCTCTTCCATTTTACTTTGAGTATTTTAGTGACTTGGCAATTATTACCCATTAACCTAAAAAATAACTATCTTGTACTTCTGTTGGGAATTTAGTCAGGCACACTTCAGCTTGTATTTTTTTGGTTGAAAATACCTACCAGATTCTTCAATGGTTTTCCAAAATATATTAAGAGGCTCTAGTCACTTAGATATAAATATTATATTTGTAATGAAAAGAACTGATAGCATGAGCCAATTTATTTAAAAAGAACTAAGGTTGAAAAAAATCCTTGATGTTTTTACATATTTTCTATAACCTAGATATACATACTATATTTAGTTAAGTGAGACACCTTTAAAAACCGAGTGTCACTAATCACTGCTCATTTTGTGCTACTGCATTGTCCTATCTCAGGGCAATCTTTAAATATAGAAGGCATCCATCCAGAATTTATTGGACTTGTGGGAGGAAAGCCCTAATGCTCAGGAAAAGTCTTATTTTTACAGCATTAGCTCTAGTACTTTTTTGCTGACATATCACTTATTAATCAGACAAATGTATATAATGGCAAGAACTCTGTTACTACTTTAGTTTTATAAGCTAATCTACCAATGATAGAACTGTTTTAAATGAAAAATACTGAATATTTTCATGAAATAAAGATTTCAATATTTATAAAATGCCAATGAAAATATAACAAAATATAATTACATATATGTACTACACAAAATAGACATGTATGAAATTATGTAACAAAATAGATAATTAATTTATGATTTAGATACAAAATATAAGTTATAGACTTCTATAAAATGTTATTTTCAAGAAAAATATAAAGAACTTAAGTCAAATAGTTATTTTTGAGTTTTTGTAATAGTTTAGGCTTTCGTTCATTTAAAAATATATAAATCATTAAAATGTTAATTAAAAGTTTATATTATTAATAAAAATGAAATCTGTCTCTGAAGTATGATTCTTTTAAATTAGCATTTAAAAACTAAATAAAGTGGAAATAACATAGGAAGGGAAAACACATTGCAGGAAGAGAACAGTAATTCAATTTCAGTTGATCTGATTTTATATTCAAAATAGCAAGTAACGCTTAATGCACCAAAATAAAAGTTGTTTTCAATCATTAAAATTTACTAGAACCCATAATCAAAACCAGACAGCGAGAGAGGGGGGATATTATGGACCTAAAAGGTGTTTAAAGGATTAGAGATTATCAAATATAACATCTCCTTTCTGAAATCTGTGCTTGTAAGTTCCAGATGGCTTCAGACAAGACCGTTATTATCACAGAGCTGTTTCTCCCTTCACAGGGCAGGATAAGAACAGGGACAGAAGACAGCGAGCAATGAGTCAAGTTCTCTCTTAGAGCGCAAAGAGAGCACTGGATCAAAGACAACATTATATGGTGTAAAGAGAAATCCCCGCATGCCCAGTGGACAATGCATCCATTTCCAAGGTTGACTTACAAATTTGCAAGAAAGAACTGTTAATATAAATATTTCCAAAATGGTCTTAGAGATACTCCATTTTGACTAGGCAGCTGCAGATACATGTCAAGGACCTTGAACAATATGATCCTAGTGTATTATCCTCTCACTTAACGGAGAGCACAGGCAGGATCTTAAGGGAATCATGTGACTCGCAGTTAAATCTTAGTGGTAAAGGTAAGGACTGAACCCTTATGCCCATGCAACGGCAACAACAGCAGCAATGATCAGAGGTAGAATTTTATTATGTCAGGTACTATGCTAAATGCTTTTTAGAAGTCCTTTTAATTCTCAAAAAACTTTATGAGGTGTCAGTCCCCAGAGGGTTAAAGCTAAGCCCACTGCAAAGGGTTAAAGCCAGGCCCGCTGCCCAGGCTTGACCTTGGTATAATCAGTCCCTGTCTGGGGTTGAGGAATTCCTGGGGCTGACGGTTACTGCGCATGTACCGCCTTATGGAACCATGAAAACCTAAACAATTGCTACTGGGCAGATGCGGCACGATGCCACTTTTGTTTGAATACGTATATATAGTCCCAGGTGCGCAGTAAAGTGGCTTGCTTGCTGGTGTGTTTATGGTCCCCCATGTCGGCTCCGCGTGCGTTTTTTCAATTGGGTGTACCACCGCCGAAACCTGCCCTGTCTGGAAACCTTGGCAATGACATGAGGTAAGTTATTCATACTTGAATACTATACAAAGTATACAAGATAAAAAAGTAAATACTGTGCTTCAAAATCTACCTTTCCAATTCCATTCTCCTCTCCAGAGTTATCCAGAAATTCATTACAAAAATATTTAAAATACATTAACACAAATACACACAGATAATGTTTGTATTAAAAGGCAGTAAATACTAAGCACTGAGGAGAAAATGTAACAGGAAGGGGGTATCAGAAGTACTGAAGATGGTGGTTATGAAACCACTATTTATTTTTGGGGATTCTCCAGACTTTTCCTATGCATTTATGAACATATGTACACACTAGAGGATCTAGTTGTGCTTTAAATGTTTTCTTTTTCAAATCAGTTATACTATATTTAATATTCTCGAACTTGCGTTTTTACTTAATTGTCTAGATCTTTTCACATGAGCATTGTCACATTCTTTTTTAATACATACAGAATTTAAGCAATTCATGTTATGCTCATAATGATAGCAGGACTGACGACGTAGAAGTGACACCCCCTCCCATCCTATTTTAAACAAAGGTCTCCTCACTCCAAGGCTGAGAGGCAGGCAGCTTAACAGGTCCCATTCACACAGGAAGAACTGAAAAATCACACGAGAAACAGACCTGCAGATACAGTTATCTGGAGAAACCCAATAATACAACTGAAAATAATAAAATAAAGTTTTCATTCTAAATAAAAAGGACTAGATGTCTAATGAGATTTATAGTCCTCATCAAACGTATGAAGAAAACTCTGAAGAAGTCCAAGATAAACACAACTGGTGTGAATGTGTGGGGGTGACAGAGATGTTAGAAAAAGCAGGAAAGCTTAAAATCAACAAAACAATCACCTCGCCTATGAATAGATCAATCAAAATAGGTATCCTCAGAGACTTTTATTTTCAATTATAGTCAGTTTCTCTCTTCTTAGATAACCTAGTAAGTCAGTGCTGATGGTATCACCCCCCTAACACAAGGTAACTTTGAACCAAGCTAACCTAAGCTTTCAAAGAGCTTTGGTTACATGTCTGTGCCACTAGATATACAGCAATATAAGAAAAAAGGAACTATAAAAAAATGTGTTTGCTTTTAGCTATTTTTTTGATAATAAGAAACAACATGGTTCACGGGAGAATCTAGTGAACACAGGCATTCAAAGAAAAGTATTTCAAATTACCTAGATACTCCTAAGGCAAAATTACAAAACACCTCAAAACAAGAGATACAATTCTTTCTCATAACAGTCAGCTGACTTACCCTGGGAAACTGTACTGAAAAGTGCAGGATCAATGGCCGGTATAGTCTGTGGAGTAGGTTGGATAGTATTACTTGTTACACCTGCAAACCAGAAATCCACAAATAGGTATAAGTGTTACACCTCTTAATTATGTATTAGGAAAGCACGTGAAGCATCATGGACGAATTTCTTAGTTCGTTTACTTACTTTTTTAAAACCTTCATGAATCCTAATTTGATATACTTATTTGATGTTGGAGGCTGGTATAGAAAATATGCAGGAAAATACATTCAGAGTGTTTACAAACATGTACTGGCCATACATTCCCTCTTATGTATTTTGTTTGTCATGGCTGATGTTTCAACTTGCTTCTCAATTAAAGCTTAACAAAATAAGTATAAGTAATGAGACTCCCTTCCTACCTTTTAATTTCTTAGCCTATTAAGTAATTTGGGGGACAAGGTAGATATAATTATGATTTAGTCTAACTCACGGGATGAAGTCTCATTTCATCACTGTAGGAAATTACAAATTATATATTCCAAACTTTCCAGTTTACATGTTTTTAAGGTGATATTTTTATATATTCAGTAAGTAATTAGTTTTGACTTCTTGTGAGAACTTGTCATGACTGTCATATTTGGTGGACAATCAGCATTTTAATTAATGCTAAGTAACATACCAGACTTGAAGATCATTAATCATCGAAAAATGAACACGAACTCTTAAAACCTCCCAAAGAGACTCAATTGATTCAATCAGCAAGAAAGCAAATGAAGAAGAAAAGCAAACAGGATTCACTTGCCTCAAGCTACTTAACTTGGAACAGGCAATTTGTAGTAAGGGTAAAGTGGGAAAGGTACTTGGGTAAAAGAAGGAAACAGGAAAAAGAAAACAAATTGCTAAGTTTCTAAGAAAACAAAAACAGCTAATGAGACTTCTAGAAGGCTGACTTGATGTTCTAAAATGCAGTCTGCATGTATGTATGAAATTTTGACTTTGAAGATGCCTTTCACTCCGAACCACAAAGAAAAAATGATTTAAATACATATTAGTTTATCTCATTTAATTTTGCTTTAGAGCATTTTGGTTTCATTTTATAGTTGTTGGAACTATTAAGTTATGAAAATGTTACCTTTTAACTAAAAATTGAATAAAAATTTTAAAGTACAAAGGAATATAAATGAAGTCAAGTACAAATTTTAAATAGTACAAAAATACAGGTTACAAGCCACTTTAGGGCTATCACTCATTTCTAGGGCACCTTTCCAGGCAAATACAAGTATGTGTGTGTCCAGTCCATTGTATACAAATAAATGTTTTTGGCTGAAAAAATTGTATTCTTGCCTAAATCAAAATCCTCCAAACTCCTATTTCTCTGGAGAAGCATATTGTGGTACGAGTGTGTTTTGCAAATGGTAATATGCCTGCATACTGTAGTAAGTATTCTGTGCATTTTTCACTTAATATGTCTTAGCAAGCAATAACTCCAGATTATATACCGGTGATGCCAAAGAAATGTATATACATTTTAGGAGATATCATCTATATATCAGTTGAATTGAATTACAGTAGTAATGTGTAGTATGACATTTACTCAAAAGAAGGCGCTAACCATTGAATGTTAGTGTCACCATGGGAAAGGCAGGACAGTTAAAGAAAATGGTGGAAGCACAGTTGTCATCTGAGGAGCACAAGACAATTCTGAAGTGGTATTTGAAATTCGAGAATGCTGGCTGAGTTTCCCCATGTTCTCATGACTAAACACCTCCTGACTTCTACCTATGGGGGAGCATAAAGGATGTGGTGTGCTGCAGAAAACCGGCTACGCTGGTGGTACTTCAGGAAGAAATTAAAATGTCATGCGCAGTGATCCAAGTGGTCACTTTGGTTAACATTGCTCAAGCAGTAGTTCACCACAATCAGAAGTGTCTGGACAGTGATGGTAACCACTTTGAGTCTTTATACTAATTGCAGAAGTCAAATGTGACTTGTCTTTCTCTCGTTATCAGTATATATTAAATGTTACAATTTTAATAGTTTTTTCCTTTTTTAAAATATGTACACATTTTCTGGTATTGCGCGTGCGCGCATGCGCGCACGCGAACACACACACACACACACACACACACACACACACATTTATCTACCTTGTTCTTTCTAATGGCTACACTGTGTTCCATTCCATGTTCAAACCACAATTTATAAAGCAATTCATTAATAATGATCATTTTGGTTATTTCCAATCTTTTGCTATTACAGATAATACAACTGTGAATATTCTTATACACTGTGTACACATATATGAATGTATTTACAAGAAACATTTACAGAAGTATAACTGCAAAGTCAGGAGACATACAAATTTAAATTGACCAATTCAGTGCCTTTCTTTTGCTTGATTTTGGTAAGTGCTAACTGAATATAGTAAAGTATATATATCTGACACAATTATCCCACAAAACTGGCTGAACTTTTAAAAGCACATAATTACATAATTAAAAAGTTAGAATGTAAAATTTTAGATGGGTCTTTAGAGACCACTTAGTCAAATCTAGCACTTTGACGCAGCTATACCTAAGGCATAGGTAGATAGATGACTGTCTATATTCTTCATACAGATCTTAAAAAAAAAGAAAAGTCTACAACCCTCCCTAGGGCCAATTTAGGTATCAATGTCATTCCTTTGTGTGTCTGCCTAAATTAAAATCATCCAAATAAATCCCTTTCTCTTTGGAGATGGCATTTTTTTATTTTTATTTTTTGTCAGCATCGTGCATTAATTTTAAAGTATTTATTAGTATGAGGGTTGTCTGGAAAGTATCCAGCCATGTAATATGAAAAACAGGCATTTATGGCTGGATTTTTTCCAGATAGCCCTCATATAACTCCATATGATTAAAAATCTTTTTAATTTTCAATTACAGTTGACATTCAGTATTATAATAGTTTCAGAGGTATAGCATAGTGGTTAGACATTTCTATAACTCATGAAGTGATTCCTTCCATAAGTCTGGTGCCTACCTGATACTATATATAGTTATTACAATTATTACTGACCATATTGCCTGTGCTGTACTTTACATCCCTGTGACGATTTTGTAACTGCCAATTTTCATTTCTGAATCTTTTTCACTCAGCCTCCAGCCCCCCCTCCTATCTGGCAACCATCAGTTTCCATATGATTGAGTAGGCAATGTTAATTAACAAGAACAAAACAAAATTTACAGGAAGAAAAATTAGTTATGTAATAAAATTTTATTTGAGCAATTAAAAAAATGTTGACTGGTTAATTTTTAAGTAGTTGTTAAAAATGGGATTAATACACATTCAAGAATTAAACATTACAAGATTTCTAATTAAGTGCTAAATTATTCTACTGACAAGAATGAGTTTTTCTTCTTCCATGTCTTATCATCTGTAAAATGTATGTTTCAAGAGAAGGAAAACACAGTATACTGTATTGCCTACATTGGCTATTACATTGGTTACAGCACCAGAGGCAAACACTTGGCCTGCTGAAACAATCATTAGCCCTGCTCTCTTTGCACCCACATTGCTTTTTTGTGGAAGAATGAAAAACTGTATATTAGTACACACTATTCTTTTCAGTTATCTTAAGGATTTCCCTTTGATAAAAGTGCATCCTGGACTTTCATATGCGAGAAAGTAAATCATTCTTAAAGAGAGTACAAGGGGAAACATCTGCTATATTTATAAACTAAAAATTTTTTTTCATTTTCTATTAGGCAACTATAAACTGATTTTTTTAAAACTGTTTTAAATATAATAGAAAAAATTCTGATAGCTAAGATAAGATTCAAATATCTCAAACCAATCTTAGGGGGAAATAAGTACCAGAAAAGTAGGTTTTAATATGATAGAATTTTAGATGCTTGGAGGAAGGGACATAAAAGGAAGGTGCTAAAAACATGAAATCAGACAGACCTGTTCTCAAATTCTAGTTCTGTCACTTACTAGGTATGAGTATTTCAGTATTCTGAGGATAACTGCCGAATTTCTTTACTGTCTGAAAATTAGGGGTAGCAGTATCTAATACAGTTTCTGTAAGAAAAAATTTATAAAATAGTTAATGATAATTATTTAAATGCTAAGTCTATAAGAATGTATAAAGTAATAAGATAGGGCCTTATCCTAAAAATGTTCACAGGCTTTTAGTTTTATGCCCTCATTTTGAGGAACAAAAGAGAAAAAAAATAAGACCAAGTCAAGTGGATCAAAATGAACTGCTCATGCCAGATGATTTCTTAATAGAAGACCAGTTCGCATATCTATCTTTATGCCACAGATATTTTAAGCAGGAGATACTGTTTGTTAGTTTGAACATATGAAACTACCAATTTTTTATTACTTTTGTTGTATAAAAATAACAATTTCACATTATTCAATCTAATATAGTCCTCCTACTAGAAATACACCTTCTCTATCATATATACACACAGTATGTCTACATATATATAAAATATATGTAGGCATATATAAGTAGATACCACTCCTTTGCCTTAATGCATACTCTCTAAAGCAATATCCATTGGGTAATCTTTTTCTAAGGTCACATCCTATCCCCAAATGTGACATTTCCCTTGATTCACAAAATGATTTTAAGTGTTTATTAACTTGCTCTTAAATACCCCATCTTTCTCTGGCACAGAAATAGGAAGGAAGAGAAAAAAAAGGAAAGGAAGCTGATCTGCTGAATACTGACTTTGTGTTAGTAACAAAACTAGTCAATTTTTGTTCTTTTTCTCCTTTAATAATTAAAATAACAATGAGAAGTGGGATTAATTTCATTGCAGAAAGCGGAAAAAACTAGGTTTAAAGAAATAGAATAAACAGCTGAGTTTGTGTTTTAGCAAGGGGAAGGAACTAATGACCACTACTATCTCACTCCCGATGCATTCCGTTTTCACTTCGTGCTTCTATCTGGAGGCCTGTAGCTGAGGCTCCTGGTTAGTGCTTAAATTTACTAGCATAATTCAAACAGTACTCATCTAAGGCAAATACACCTAAGTAGCTGCTTTTGCTGATATTATTTTATACTGGAAATACTGAATATTACTAAAAGATAATAAAATATTTAAAACAGTGTTGTATAAAATTTTACTTACAAAACTTAATTCAAATTGGTTTGTTTATTAATGTCATCGCACAGGCCATAAAGCAATGAAAGGTCAGGGGAAAATGTACACAATGATGACACAAAAGGATCAGTGTTAAAATTATTACTTTCAATAAATTCTTAAAGATAAAAATATAAGCAATATTTGTAGATAACATACAGTTGGAAGTTTTAAAAAAGGAAGAGACTAAGCATAACTGCTGCTAAAATGGTCAAAATAGAGAACTTGTAAATATTATTCAAGTCATGTGAAACAAACTAAATGGTTTGGGTGAACTGAGGATGAATGAAAGCCAATGAAGAAATGGTGTGTTATGTAACAGAAATGGTAGCCATCCGAACTCAAAGGATGATTCTCATTTTATTAATTAAATAGTTTGAAATGTTTGTATAGTTTATTACCACAGATTACCCCTATGCTGAAATCAAAGTAAATATTTAAGAATAATTTTTATAAAAACTAAAATAAGTTAAAATTTTAAATTATGGTTTTAAACACCCTTCTATTTTGAAGTAAGAGTGATACTATGTCAACATACAAGTATATGGAAGAGTTTCTCCTTGTAACTTTAAAAAATAGCTTTATTTACTGACATTGACTTTACTGGAGAGTAGTTTTGTCAGAACTTTCTTCTATGAAAAGAAAGACATACAGTCCTGAATTATTCCAAGACAGTAAGTACCACTTTCCTGTTTATAGTTTCACATTTGCAATCTTAAAAAAGAAAAAACTTTGAACCCCTTTTCACTAGTCCGTGATTCCAGTGCTCCCAAGATTCTGTAGCTCAAAGCCTTCTCCCCTTCATCAACAACATCCATGTTACTGATGGGCTGGCAGGGTCCTAAGGAAATGATGCAGGAAAAATTGCATCTTGCTATCACAATGGGATGCTGACTGACACATCATATATATATATATATAAAAAACCCTCCTCCCTGTCACCTCAATGCTACCTTTGAACACTGAATAGGAAAGAAGAGGAGGGAAAGACAACCCAACAACACACATGAAAAGCAAATAAACTATTCTCATTAATAAAATATAAGGTTAATAGTCATCAATATATGTAAACATTCTGTAATTTCTCATAAAACTGAAATACAAATTCAGTGAAAACTTCAATGAAAAGGATTTAATGATTTTTTTTGTGGTTTCAAATGCAATTTAAAGATCTTATCATGCTTTATGACCATCCTTATGAGGCATAAATATTGTAAGTAGTAGATATGATTTAAAACAGATGAGTTTCAAACTCGCTGAGCTTTAAGTCCCTACCTGTGCTGTGAGGCACTTCTGCAGGCGTGTTGGCTGGAGCGTGTGCACCGGGAGGAATCTGGATTCCAGTGTAGCCGCTCGAGGGCATGCTACTGGGGTCGTAGGCTGAAGATGAGGGCTGAGGTGGCTGAGTGGGCAGGGAGGTCGCTCCAATATCCTCAGTTTCTTCAACATCTGTTGTATTTAACACATGCAATGTTAAACCAGGTATTTTGAAATAAAAATGCTGATTAGTCTTATTGTGCTTTACAGGCATGACAAACAGACCTTCAAGTGAAATTCTATCTCATGTAGTTTGCTAAGCAGGCTTGATCTCTTAAAATAGGTTTCCTAAAACTAAACTTTCTTTTAACACACTCTTTAAACTTAGGAAAAACTGAGGACATTTTTGGCAAAACATGTCACATTTATGCTACCCAAAAAGAACCTGGTTTTCTGACAGACATCTTTTACTCAATAGCTATTGTCTGTTGACTAAATTATTAAGTTAATCAACAAAAACAAAGGAATGAAATGTCAATCCCATAATCTATGTATAGAAAGGAGTACTAAGAGATTTTTTAAAATAAATTGTGAAATACACTTCTAAAATACATACATACACACATACACACACACACACATATATATATCAGCTGAATTTGAAAACTTTGAAAAAATTAAATTTGATAGTCTATTTAAAATTACAATTAACCACTTTTGTCAAACTTACTAATTTAAAATAAAATAAATGCAAGCTAGAGCTACAGATTTCAGAAACAGATGTTTCTTGTTAAATTTTTAAATATTAATAACTTTTTTGTCTGATCATAGATATATAAACAAAAATAATCTACCTACTATTCTGCAATAATACATTTTACTAAGTAACTTTGTAGATGGATTTATACCTTATATACACTAATACCATTTTTTCTATATTAGAGAACTAATTTATACATTCTGAGAAGAAAAACAACAAACTACCATTTAAAGGCACTGGAAAGTGACCGGAAACCTCACTAGTTAAGATTTCCTTTTATGTGGGTTTTCACCTGAGGACACTCAACAGTCTGTGCAAAAGAAAGTATTGCAGAAAAGTGAGCCTTAAAATGTGTGTATGAACCCCAACTAAATACCTGTATGGCCCTGATCTACACATACACACAGGAAGATTCTAGGGGAACCTGGAGAAAGCAACAGACTTAAGGATGACAAAACAGGCACAGTGTTTGAGTTCAGGCAAATTAACTGCCTGCTAGAACAAGAATCAAGACTCTGCAGAAGAAGGTAACGGAATGCAGAGGAAGTACAAGACTGTTTGTTTATCAACAATAAAAATTAATGGAAATATTGGGGGGGGGCATGAGACCAGAGTCAGGAGAAAAAGAGAGTCTATAGAAAAAGACCTCCAAAATGACCCAGATAGTGAAACTAACAGAAAATAACTTAAAACCACATACTATAAGTATGTTTCAGTGCCATAGAGAAAAATGTAGTCATAACGAATGAAAAAGGAAAAACTTACTAGAGAAAAGAAATCTGTAAGAGGAAACAAAAGTAAATGGAACTAACAGAAAACAAATGGCAAAAATACTAGATATAAACTTAGTCACAACAATAATTACATTAAATATAAAGGGATTAAACTAGTTAAGGATGAAAACAGTTACATTACATAAACATCAAACATAGAAAAGCTGAAGTGTTAATTTCAATACACAAAACAGAATTCATATCAAGAAATATTAATAGAGATACAATGGGATGTTTCATAATGATAAAAAGGTTAGGTAATTAACAAAAAGTAAAGATGTATGTGCCTAAAAAAATCAAATTTCAAATAAAACAAAAGCAGAACTAGTAAATATGTACTTTATTAAATACTATATAGCTCTGCAGAAATTTAGATGAAGGAAAGATCATCAAATAGGGAGGATTCAGAAAGGCAAAAAAAAAAGATGAGCACTTTAGGAAGGAGGAATGGTTTTAATTAAAGAAAGAGACAAAGGTACCTTCTGGCTTTTAACTTACATGGTTGTAATAAAGGGTTTAAACAGCTGTTATCATTAACACCCCACCCCACCCCACCCCCACCGCCTGGCCCCACCAAATTTATATGAAGCCCTAATTGCCAGTGTGACTATATTTGGAGATGGGATCTTTAGAAGGTAGCTAAGGTTAAATGACGTCATAAGGATAGGACTGTGGTCTTATAAGAAGAAAAAAGATCTCTCTTTCGCTGTCTCTCTTCACCACATGAGAACACAGATAGAAGGTGGCTGTCTGAAAGCCAAGAAGCAGCCTCTCAATAGCTACTGAACTGTGCCAGACCTTGATCTTGGCCTTTCCAGACTCCAGAACTGTGAGAAAATAAATGCCTCTTGTTTAAGTCATCCAGTCTATAGTATTTTGTTATGGCAGTCGGAGTAGCAAAGACAATGGGAGACAGGAGTAGGAAATAAAACCTGTACAGTAGATCAGTGCCAGATCATGGTACTGGTGGGTGAAGGATCTTAGATTTTTCTTGTGGACATTTATAAACAGTAGGAATGACATAAGACATTCTGATTATGGTTAGTAGAAAAGTAGAAAAGGAAGTATGTAAAACATTCTAAAATATTAAATAAAAAATACTGTTGTAATCTACTAAAAACAGCCAATTCCAGTATCGTAATGAATAACCCAAATGTAACCCTGTTTTATAAGTCTGTTTTAATCACTTAATAACAACTTAATATTACATTACTCATGCTGTAGTGTTAAGTGTAAAAAGCACAGAAGTCCAAGACTCAGGTTCTAGTTCTTCCTTTCAGTGGTTCTCCGACCTCAGACCTCAGGCTGGCTTCAAAATCTACGTGGAACCTCAAGTTCCTCCTTTGTAAAACAGGAATAGCATAAACGATCTCTTAGAGATTTCTGAAGGTATGAGATATGTGAAAATGATTTAACAGATTTAAGACACTAAGGAAATGGAATACATTTATCATATGATTGTTAAGAATTCTATGTGAAAAAGCCTGTTTTTAAAGATCAGACAATGGCATATCATGAAGTGTGCTGCAGGAATAGATAGCAAAAAGTTAACTTGAAATGTTCCATGAAAACTTGTATCTCTAGGCAATGAACTGCAAAGTGATTTACATAGAATATTCATATGTAAAACTGCAGTGTGTCTTTTTCACTGAGTGGCATTATAAAATTCTAAATAGCCTCCTGAATAAAATACAAAGGTTTTCCTGTCTTTCCCACTTCCATTTTTTTTCTGTCTTTTAAAGGCAAATTTATTGAGGTATAATTTACATACAGTAAAATTTATACTTCTTGGGGATACAGTTTTGACAAATTTACACAATAGTCACAAATGGAATATTCCCCTCATCCTAAAACGTTTTCCCATGTTCCTTTGTAGTAAATACCCTCTCCTCACCCCAGACACACTGACCTGATTTCTGTCTCCATAGCATTACCTTTTCCAGCACATGATGTAAATACCATCAGCCTTTTGTGTTTGGCTTCTTTCACTTAGCAAAACACTTGTGAAATCAGTCCATATTGTTGCATATTATCAACAGTTCACCTCCTTTAATTGGTGAGTAGTATTCCACTACAAGGATGGTCTACAATTTACTGATGCATTCTCAAACTGATGGCACTGGGATTATTTTCCGTTTTTGGCAATTACAAATAAAGCTGCTATAAACATTTATGTATAGGTCTTTGTGTGAATTTCTCTTGGGTAAATAAATACCTAGGAGTGGGATTGCTAGAGCTTATGCTAAGTGTATTTTTAACTTTATACAAAAGTGACAAACTGCTTTCCTTTTCTTTTTCCATGAATGAGAGTTCCAGCTAGTTGGCATTCTTGAAAGCACTTGGTACTATCAGCTTGTTAAATTTTAGCCCTAGATTCTAGTAGGTAGGTAGAATATCTTGCTGCAAATTTTAATTTATTTTTTCCAAATAACTAAAGATTCCAGCATCTGTTATGTGCTTATTTGCCACACAACCATTCTTAAATGATATATGCAAATAATCAACACAACTATCATATTTTGTCAGTGAATGCTTATATACAATATTGTACATATAAGTATACTATCAGGCAGAAACACAACACAATTATCATCTTAAAAACTGTGAGGACAGCACACATAGGGAGAAATCACTAACATGGCCTCAAAGAACTGAAGTATCATTTATTCACTGGGAACTGATTGAGAAAAATTTTTTAAAAATCTAACGAGATTAATTTCCATAGACTAGTACCAACAAGCCATCACCAGTACAAGAGCCTGATGGTTTCACAAAAAAGTCTAGGAAGCATTTAAAGAAAAGGTAATTCTTCCAAGGCTATTTAAAATGTTCCAAAGCATCAAAACAACAACAACAACAAAAAAAAAACAAAAAAAACCTAGGAACTTATAGATTATATTTATGAAGCAAGTATAACACTGATACCAAAAAGTGAAACTGTAAACCAATTTTACTTATGAGTGCCAATAAAAAAATCCTAAATGATATAGTAGTATATTGAATCTATCAATATAATTAAATCCATCAATATAATTAGAAAAAAAATCATGAGCAAGTTGGGTTTGTAAAGCTGGTTCAATATTAGGCAATCACTGAATAGAAGTCACTATAACAACAGATCTAAGGCAATATATTAGACTGGAACTGGCCAATTATGGCCAGTGGGATGGCTGCCTGTTTTCACAAAAAAAAATTTATTGGAACACAGACATGTTCATTTGATTACATATTGTTTGTGGCTACTTTTGCACTTAAAGAACAGAGTTGAACAAATGCAACAAAGACCATATCACATCACCTACAAGCCCAAAATATTTACTATCTGACCCTTTAAGAAAAAGTTTATCAACCCATTCATTTGATGATCATCTTCACACCTGCCTAAAAGTTGTACAAAATCTAAGAATCATGTGGAATTTTCTTAATTCAGAGAACAGTGGTTGTGTTCTTGTAATACTCAGTCTATTTCCTATATGTGTATTCAATAAAAACAAGTAAGTGAAAAATATTTTCCCTTTTATTTTCCATCATACATTAACTGAAAGGTCAAAAGAAAAATGAGACCCTTATTTTTTTCATGATTTAATTTTATAAAGCCACTTATTACGTGATGATGAAGTGTTCCTTATATATCAAGTAAAAACAATAAAAACCAGGTGCAGAACAGTGTGTTCATTATCAACTGTGTGAAAAAAAAAGCTCATATATTCCTATTTACTTTTAAATTTATAAAAAAATAATCTTTGAAGATACAAAACAAACCTGAAAATAGTAATGATTTATTTGGGTTTCAGCAGAATCTGGGAAGATGGGCAATATGGTTGGTAAAAATGAGAAATTCACTTCATATTTTTTATATACCCTATAGATTTTGAACCACCTGCCACCACCACCCCAAATAAAACTCAAATAGATACATAAAAAGTAATAGTGGTTCTTATAGTTTGGAAATACTTTATAAATTATAAATTGCCTGTTTATAATTTTGCAAATTATAAATGGATTGCATGAATAGAGGTAGGAGATAACAAAGTCATTCCGTTGACCAGGTCAGATACTAGAGGAGTTTGGCTTTAATCTTGTACTGTCCCTAAATTTATGATTTCACACCAAATTTTCATGGATTTTGGACAGTATGGTGGAAACAAAATTGTATGGTTGCTACTGAAAACAATTATGATACTACTAAATCTTTTTACTTCGATAAATAAATACATACCATTATCTTCTTCAATTCCAACAGGTCCTGCTTGAGGAGTTTCTCCATTCTTTAAACAATTATGGATATATGTTGCCTTCCACCTTGCATATTTTCTGTGTTTCACATTCTAAAAGAAAGTTTTATATCATTATTAGACTACAGTAAAAAGTCAAATAAAAATATACATTTATATTTCTCTACCATATTTCTGAGATTAAACCCAATTTTTCACAGGATAGCTCTGAAAGAGTCTGACACCCTCCCCATCCTACCACCAGATTCTACCAATTGTCTAGGGCTCGACAGACTTCATGAAAAGCTATCTTTTTCAAAACTCATGCCTCATTCTCTTATGGTTTTGTATTTCAGAAAAGATCTGCAATGAAAACATGGGAATGTCCTTCTAGGAAAATCTGAACCCCTTATGCACAGGGGAGAGAGAACTAGGCTAATGGAACTCTAAAATTAAATATAAAAGATAACAACAATAGATTGAACTATTTTCACTACAGAGGAGAAAATGATCTGTACAAATCTATGAAAACAAAAAGAAAAAGAAAAAGAAGACGATGTAGTGGTTAAAGCAAACAAATGAACACTAGAGACGCGACCAGGCAAACTTCACCTTTTAACTCGTATATTATTTACTAGATTATGCTACACACTATAAAAAAAGATAAAAATGTGCTTTAATAATATAATAAAATCTGTGTGATTTTGGATAGGCTAGTGATTTTCAGTTCGTACTTCAACTAACCTTTATGACACCCCTGGAAAAGTGGTACCGGTATCAACTAGGGGCTTGTTAGAAATGCAGGATTTTCAAGCCTGCATCAGAATATGTACTGTAACAAGATCCCCTAGGGATCTGTGTGCACATTACAGTTTCAGAGAACACAGCTTTATGCTGAAACTGTCATCTGCGTTTTGCAAAGATCCACTAAGTCATCCATTAGTACAAATATATCACACAGTCCAGATACTTAGTTGAGTATTTTATGTGAGAGTCTGTAAATACTAGATAAGTAGTATACACAAAGCTAAAAAAACAAAAGTAACCCCAAATACTGAATTTGTGTGTTTAATACCCTTTTTCATATCAAACAATTCTCATATATTCCATTTTAAAACCCCAACATTTCTAGATATTGATTCCCATCTTCTTCTAACTATAATTTGTTCCACTTTAGATAGAAGCTTTTCAAAAACATCATCCATATTTAAAGTCTTTACCTCCTTCACCATTCAAATCACTTTAGGGAGGAAAAAGTTTCCTTTCCTTTTTGTTTAGTGCTTATTTTCATCGAAAGGGCAGAGAATCGGAATGTGCCCGTGCACTCTGATGGCAGGGAGCCCATGTGCGCCAGCCTGCATCTCCCTTCAGTCGCCACACCCTCGCATTCCCAATTACGGTGTACGGGTGTGAAAGCTGGACAGTGGATAAGATTGACAGGGGAAAAAAATGATTCATTTGAAATACAGTATTGGAGAAGGGCTCTATGGATACTCAAGACCACGAGAGAGAGGAACAAGTGGGTTCTAGAGCAAATTAAGCCTGAAGCATTGCTGGAAGCAAAAATGACAAAATGGAAGTTGTCCTACTTCAGGCACATCATGAGAAAGCAGGGTTCTTAGGAAAAGGTAATAATGCTGGGAAAACAGAAGGCAGCAGGAAAAGAAGATCAAATATGAGATGGACTGATTCCATAAAAGGAGCCACAGGCATGAGTGTACAGAAGCTGTGAAGGACTGTTGAGGACAAGACATTGTGGACATCGCTCATTTACATGGTCACCAAGAACTGGCAAGGACTCAATGGCATGTAACAACAGGCTATAAAGCACATCCACACATTTTTCTCTCACTTGGTCCTCACAACAGACTTGAAATTTAGGCATGTCACGTTTTACTGAGAAGACCAGACAGTGTGAGGACTGGCTCAGTGTAGGTGCAAATTAACACCGCATTCAAGGCCTTCCACATCGCGGACAATCCTTCAGTTTTATTTCCCACTATGTCCCCGCAATCCAGAAGGGAGTCTGTGTCACCTGCAGTCATTTCTCATGCTATTCTCCCTATCTAACACGGTTTCCTCCTCTGCCAATTAAGTAGCTAACCACTTCTCACCATGTCGTCTACTGCAAATTCTGGTACCTCTCTCACTTCATTTAGTAATGTTCTAATGGGTACTCTTTCTACCCTTTGCTCAGTACAATAAAAGGAATAATACTTCTAAAACAGCAGTCAAATCCTACCAGTTCTGTTTGAATGTCCTCTCCCAACCTTTACCTCCTATCACTCTCACTCCCAATTCAGCCACAGAACATTGTCTTCCTTGCTCTCTCTTAAACAGGTAACCTTTACTACTTTAAAACCTTTCACTTTCTCTTGCCTTTTCCTGGAACATCTGTATGGTTCATTCCCTTATCTTCTTCAAGGCTTGCTAAAATGTTGCCATAGTGAGGCTTTCCCAAACCACCTTATTTAAATTGATGCTCTTATCACTACCTTGAGCTTCTCCATGACACTTATCATTTGACATACAACATACTTTATTTATTAATTTCTTTATTGTCTGTTTCCACCAGAGGAATGTGACCACTACAAGGGAAGAGATTTTACTCACTGCTGTATTACTAGTACCTAGAACCATTCTTGGTTTATAGCAGAGCTTAAAACAAGTATGTAGTACATGAATGAATGAAAATTAAGATTCTGGAATCCATGTTTTGTTTTGCTTTTTAACCTAGTACCCAAAATGATTGTGAAACTGGCTGTCTGGAAACCACACTATGAAAAACTGTAAAGTGGAATTAAACCTTTTTTTTGGGGGGTGGGGGGGGGCTAATGAATAAATGTGAATATTAATCTTGAGTATAGTTTGTCTTAGGATTGCAGGGAAGACTTACAGGATAAGGTTGAGGGAGTCCATGAAATCCCCTGAATTATATGCAAAGGAATGTTAATACACACAAGCATGGGAAAGAATTCCATAGTAGTTAGCAATACAAAAGAGATTAATAACCTCTAACTTGGTGGTAACATCATAGATAACACATTTATACACTTAACACATTTATACACTTAGTTCCTCCATTCTCCCAAGTATATTAAACAACACTAGACATAATACAGTGAGAAATGCTTGAAAAACATATATTCAACAAATTTATTATCACAATGACTGAAATACTGAAATATTTATAATCACAAACTACATTTATTTTCTGATGGATTTTTGTTCAATATATTTAGATTTACATTTTTTAAAAAAACTAAAATTTTATAAAACAAGTTTTGAAAATGAGAGTAATATTGTACTAAAAATTGCAAATATAATAATACATAAACACTTAAATTTAACTACCATTTTTATACCAATATTAGGAATGTACATTCCAATAAACCAAAGGATTTCCAAAGATGGTTTGGACATTAACTGTTTAATACCTAATCCAAAGGAAGGGGAACAAAAGTAACCAACAGTATCTTTTGAAACAAAAAGAAAAAAACAACATACACTATTATGAAATAACTTTTTAGAGAAAAGTTTTAAAAATAGTATAATATACGCCAATACGCTTTCTTCTGTTTCCCCAACTGTTTCCATTTTCTTTGTTTTATCAATCTATCAATTTAAATAGGCATGTATACACATTACTTATTATGCATTAGTAATGCATAATAAGTAATTTATACGAGAGCTGTCCAGAAAGTATACAGCCATGTAATATGAAAAACAGAGGCACTTACGGCTGGATATTTTCCAGATGGTCCTCACACTCACACTCACACACACACACACACACACACACACGCATGCTTGCATGCATGCATTTTTTTCTGTACCATTTAAGAGTAAGTTGGAAGTCACGGTGACCCTTACACTTTCATTACGCATTTTCTAAGACCAAGGACAATCTCATACACAATGGTTATTAAGTCTGATCCACAGTTGTAGTAAATTCTGTCAATTGTCCGAATAACGTCCTTGGTAGTTTATTCCTCCTCTGGGTCTAATTTAATAAGATGCATCATTTAGTTTTCATGACTCTTTAGTCTTTAATCTGGAACAGCCTTTGTTAGTGTTTCTTGACCTTCATATTTTAAAAACTACTATCCTTGTCGTAAAATGTCTATAAATTTAGATTCGTCTGGTATGTCCTCATGCATTTTTAAAGCAGGATTAGCACTGAAGTAATGCTTGTCTTTTCCATTTCAACTTATCAGAAGGCACATGGTATCAGTTGGTCCCAGGAGTGCTCATGTTAGGTTTGATGACTTGGTTAAAGTGGGTGGTATGAGACAGGATTCTCCATTCTCCACTATTTCCCCTTTAAAATTCATAAGCAATTTGAGGGGGAGATATTTAGAGCCTAATGTGAATGAATATTCTGCTCTTCATCAAACTCTTTACCCACTACTTTTAAACTCCATTAATGACTTCTAAACTCACCTTCATTTTTATACTAGAATTTTACTGTAAAAAGCCTGTTCAGTTATTCCATTACTTACTCATTTATTTAATTCTATGTTACAATACACATCCATAGATTCTTATTTTGTTCAATGGTTATCATCTATTAATACCATTCTTATTTTGATGCCCAAATTGCCCCCAACTTGGACAGTGGAAACCTTTTCAAATTGGCTTCTGGATCCTTCTGGCATGTTCCTACAATTATGTGAACACTTCTTTACTTTCGGACACTAGAAGAAGGTCCAGTTTCATCTAGTACTTTGACCCAGTCCTAGATATAGCCCTTTGCACAACAGTCCTGGTTCTTTTTATAAATGGTGTTATTTAGATCACAAAATTAGGAACTAAGGGTGCTCACTGCTATTGGTCCTTTTCAGTACAGATATAGGAACTATGTTTTAGGTTCATGTATATACACATCTATTTATATGTTGTATACAAATACATATATATATTGTCTATACATACATTTATAGTATACCTATATGCTACCTATAAACATGTATCTAGTTTGCTCTATTTATCTAATATATTTAAAAGCATAAGTTAATATGAACAACTCCAAATCCAATCCAACACAATACAATGTAGTATTTTCCTATCCCATATTTTAACTTCTTCATCCAGAAGTTAGAAGCCTGGTTGCCTCAATAGATTTTCTCATTTGCTCAATTCTAGAATACACAGTAGGCAGTTTCAGAACTGACAATACCATTGAGAAAAAACAAACCTACAAACAACAGTTTAATTATTTTTTGTGGTAAAACTGATATACTTTGAAAGCATAAATCTTGAGTGCATAATTTGATGAGTTTTGACAAGTAGATATACCTGTGTAAAACATACTTCTATCAAAATATAACATTTCTAGTTCCCCAGAAAGTCCTTTATATCCCTATTCAGATCAATTTGCCCTCCCACCGCACTAAAAATGAATTTAATAGAATAGATTTTTGTGGTTCTTTATATGAAGGGAATCATAGTTTGTATTCTATTGAGTCTCCTTTTGCTTAGCATAATGTCTATAATATTGATCCATGTTGCTGGGTATATCAGTAGTCCCTTTTTATATCTCAGTAACAGCATAATTTATCAATTTCTCTGTTGGTGAACATCTGGGTTGTTTCCAACTTTGGACAATTATGAATAAAGTTTCTATGAGTAGTCCTGAACAAGTCTTTTTCTAAACATATGTTTTCATTTCTCTTGGATAAACATTGAAAAGAAATTGCTGGGTAAAAGGATAGGGGTATGTTTACCTTTATAAAAATCTGCCAAATTTTGTCCCAAAGTCATTACAACATCTAACATTTTCACCAAGCAATGTATGAAAGCTCTTGTTTTTCCACATTCTAGCCAATGTCTGATGTGGCCAGTCCATTCACTTTAGTTAATTTTACTGTTTTTAAACTACTTATTCTACTGATGACTGAGGGGGAGGGTGTAAACAACATAAAGTTAAAGCTTGCTTTTTAATCTAGAGATCTCTATTTTTAAATTATAGGTAGTCCATTTACAGTACATATTGATACAGGCCTAAAATTTGCTATTTGTTTTATAATAGTCCCATCTGTTTTTGTTTCTCTCTCTTTTTTTTTTACCTGCAATCTTCTGGATTTACCAAATATATATATGTACAGTTATAATAATTTTTACTTAAATAGGTATATATCTTTTAAAGAAATGAAGAAAGGAGAAAAAAATAGTTTTTTAAATATATTTATCTACATACTTTGTCCAGTGTATTTTATTCGTTCCTATACATTCAAGTTGCCACCTGGTACCGTTTGCCTTCAGACTGAAAAATTTCCTTTTTCCTGTTCTTTAGTGCTTTAGGTATTTAGTGCAGATTTGCTAGCAATGAATTAATTTGCCTAAAAATGGCTTTTATTTTACCTTGATTTTCTGAAGGATATACTTTTGCTCTATGGAGAATTCTAAGTTGACAGGGTTTATTTGCTGGTTTTTATTTTTCTTTCAGTATTTCAATTTCATTATCTTCTTGCCACCATTCTTTTAAAATTGAGAAGTCAATCATCCTTCAAAGCATTGTGACCTTGTATATACAATATGTGGTTTCCCCAAACTGCTCTTTCAAGATTTTATCTTCCATTGTTAAATTTTACTGGTTTGATTATGATGTTCTCAGATATGGGTTTCTTTGTATTTATGTTACTTGGAAGGTCACTGAGTTTCTTGGATACATAACTATTTTTTCACCTAATTTAGAAAATCTATGCTAACTATTTCTTCAAAAATTTTTTACTACATTTTCTTTCTTCTCTCTTTTTTGGAATTCCAAATATAGTTAGTAATAATACATAATTCCTATCCATTTCTGAATAAATTCAACTTGAATAAATATATAAGAATGAATATTTTAGAATAGTTTCCAATAAAATTTTCACGTATTGGCTGATGTCCTCTTTAGTAGACTAGAACATTATCTGTCAACTAATAAAAAACAAGAACTAATGTTTTTAAGCATTTACTATATGCTAGGTACTTTGCTAAAGGCTTTACATGCATTTTCTCATTTTATCCCCAGGACGACTTGATGAAGTAGGTATTGAAATCTTTTTCATCTTACCAATGTGGGAACAGGCTTGCATGAGACAGAAAACTTACCCAAAAATCAGTTATGAAGTGGGATATAGAATTTTCATTCACAATTAATTGAATATTAAGTATAGGACACTGTTTTTGGCAATTTTTATACAGAAAGGAATATAAGATACCTGGAATTCATAACTCTAATAAGAAAGACCCTATCACTCTCCTTATTTTCTACATGTCATTATAATTGATAAGAATGAGAGCTTCACTGTACAGTGAGAGCATGAAAATCTAAGGCACGGTATGCACAGAACACATGCTTTTGCAATTACATAAATCCCTCACTCTACTATGGTTTTCTAGGCTAGCTATGAGATGTTGCTTAATTCAGAAACTGCCAGTACAAACAGATACCTTAACTAGACTACCCGCTTCACAGCCAGCTACACATGTACGTAATTGCTCCAGTCATGTTGTAGCCCTGTTCTAACAGCAGGAAGAGTTCCAGATTGGGAGACAAACAGGATCTAAATCAGTGTTAATAAAAATATGCTTTCCCCACTGGTGCTAGTCTACAAACTGCTTACTAATTTGTGACAAAATAGTACAGAATGTATTTAGGAAACCTATAGCAAACCAGACCTGTAGTTTAGATGACTTTTTTAAGTTTCTTTTTTCTAGTAATTTAATTATTACTTGTATTTTACAAAAATCAGTCTGCAACTGATTGAAAATTAAGGATCTAACCCCCCCCCAAAAAAAACCCCCCAAAAAACAAACAAAACAGCTGGACCTTTATCAGAGTTTGAGAACAGAGTTCTGAGCTAGAAGATAATGGGGACAAGGTACTTATATTTTTCTGACCCTCAATTCTCTCAGTGTAATTCAGAGTTGTGAAAAGTGTAACAAACTATATCTATATCTCAAGTGTCTAAGCACAGTGTTGGACCAGTGGGAGGAGTGGAACCCTTCCCTGTATTTCATCATTACTAGACCACATGTCATTAGAGTTATTTTGCTTCTCTTTCTGAGTTAGAACACAAGGTCTGTTAGGGCAGGAAAACATACTACATTCATTTGATTCCTTCAAATTAGCAGAAACTCAATAGATAAGAGAAATATTACTTTTTATCAGCGATTTTCATATAATCCTAAATTAGCAGTTATTAAACCTAAAACAAAGACTATAAAGGAAAAGAGATAAAAGAATGTCTGCTTCTCAGAAATGGGAGTAGAAAGGGAGCTTGAAGTCAAATAAATCTGAAATACAATAAAACAAAGCCTATCAATAATATTGGTCATAAACAGATTAATCAAGATGACATTAACGGGAAAATAAAATATTTATGTTTTAAATATTCCTTGCTTTAAAATACAAAATTAGAATATTTAATATACGAGGGTTGTCCAGAAAAAAACCTAGCCATAAAGGCCTCTATTTTTCATATTACATGGCTGTATGCTTTCTGGACAGCCCGCGTATATTCTGGTGACTCTGTATCTAAAACTGGGACACTGATACCAAGAAAGGTACAGGAATGCTAGAAGTTTACATAAAAAATGTAATTAAATACTGAGATGGAATTATATAAGGCATAGTTAAAAGAGTTAATACATATACCTAAAACGAGAGATAGGAGAGTTGTGAAATAGAAGAGTGGCAGATAAAATATACATATATAAACAGTTGAAGACTAAAGAAAATACAGAGTTTATTTAATTTTGTACAACTATGAGTAATGACATTAAATTAAAAGACAAATCTATCAGGAAATGGACTAAAATTCTGGGAGTGATTGAGATATATTACATTTTAGAAGATTTATGAAAGAAGTTCTGTGTAAATAGGTCTGAACATGTTTTCCATCTACGGACACAAAAATAAAAAGCTAAATTATAACAACTTTTGAAATATTAACCAATCAGCCACTGTATTTACTCAGTGTGCAAATTTGCACTTAATGCCAAAGAAGATGTAAGTTCTACCTTCAAGGACTTGCAGTATAATTCATTCCAAAATATAATATATAAAACTCAAATCAATACATTTATGGTGTAATATTCATACAGTTAAGACTCTAAAAGTGGAAGCACTGGGAAAATGGAGAAATTCATATACAGTTTAGAATAAAATAGCTAGGACTTGAAGAGAAGGTAAGACTTAGGTAACCAGGCTGAACACACAAAGTTCACAATGGTCAAAGCTGGGAGGGTGGTAAGCAGACTGGCCCGACAACCATGAAAAGGGATTGGCAAGAAGGACTGAAGTAGGATGAACATGCAATTCTAGGAAATGAAAAGTCCCTGTAAGTCCCTCCAGAAAATGATGACAGAGGAGAACAGTCTACAGGGAACAAGAGCCCGAAAATAGTTTGAAGAAAATTATGTAAAGTAGTCAAGCTAGTGAACCAGTGGATTTTTCAAAGTGTGGCTTGTAAAAGAATTTAACTAGAAGACTCAAAATCTTTATGTATAAATGTCATACAGAAGGCCTCAGGTATTCATCTTGCTCACTCCACACTGCTAAGCTACCTTTCTCTTCCCTTCTTCCTACTGGAATTTGTTCTGATCCTGTTTATCACTTACTTTTCTAATCTGAGGCCTCATTATTTTCCTTTGCCTACCTGGTCCTCTCCAAAACCCTGCTGAACTATCTAAAATTTTCCATAATGTCATGTTTAAATAACCTCTGTATCCTCAAGTATCTAATACAGTGTCTCATACTACAGAAATTGGAGCAGAAAAGAAATCCAGACCAGTAAGAACAGGAGACAGGGGCGGGAAGGGAGATAAACACAGTGGGGATCTACAGGGCCTCCAGAACACAAAAGGTGCTTCCACTGAGAAGCAGGTTCCTACACTCCAGGTCCCAGTTTCCTCCTATACTACTCTGTCTCAGGAAAACTGGATAGCAGGAGCTCTCAACAGGCATTGCCCCATCGCAGCGGTTCTCAACCTGTGGGTCATGACCCTTTTGTGGGTCGAACGACCCTTTCACAGTGGTTGCCTAAGACCATCGGACAGGTGTATGTGACAGGGTTGGCACCATAATGTACTCATGTGGACTAGTCACACATGTGTAGAGAGCAGCTAACAAAAATTTTATGGTTGGGGATCACCATGACATGAGGAACTGTATAAAAGGGTCGCGGCATGTGGAAGGTTGAGAACCAGAGTGTTTTAGAAATATGTGGGGGTGGTTTCTAGTTATCCAAATAACTAGGAAATGCTGTGTGGACACAGACCAGCGATGCCTGACGCTTTGAAATAAATGGAACAATCACAGACAACAAAAAATTGTCCCTCACTTGGCACAATTCTGAAATGTCCTGCACAACTCTGCCAATGCAAAACCCCAGCTTATATTCAAGCCTATAACTTAACTTCATTTTATATATAAACATAAAAAATGTTTGCAGTTTTGATATACTGTTTAACAAAAAAATCAAATATCTCAAAGATTACATTTTTGTTTTGTTTAGAACTTTACAAAGAGCTGTACATCATTTTGAAATTAATCATACCATAGAAAACAATGTTCTTCATAAACTTCAAATCACCAATAACATGTCTCTATCAGTTTCATTTATGGCTCTTGTTTTCTCTCCATCTCTTTCTAGATTATTATTTTCCCTCTGAGAAAACAAATTTTCTTGCTACAGTGGAAACAACACCAAACTCACAGCAATGTTTGTCATTTAGCTTCAATCTGCTCATACACAATATAAAATAAATACATACTCTAGTTAGCTTAGAGAAGGTAGGAGAAACAAATTGATAAAAAAATATGGAGCACCTTGTAAAATATCAAGGTCCATATGTATTTTAAAATAGAAACAAATAAAAAACAATAATATTTCTGAGTAGAAATGAAATAGGGAAAAAAAAAGTCCTAAGCCTCAGGCATGTTTACCAAATAACAGTGAAAATACAGGATTAAGAATATTTAAACACTTAATAAAAAGATTCAAAACTGGTGCTGTCCAATACAGTAGTCATTCATTTGCTAAAGTGTAAAATACACACTGGATTTAAAGAACTTACTACAAAATAAAAATATATTAAAAATAATTTCACCTTTTTACTTTTTGAAATGTGGCTAGTAGTAAATTTAAAATTAAATTTTTTGCTCACATTACATTTCTGATAGACATGCTGCTCCAAATCAACAATTTAATAATAAAACTGATAAACAATAATACTGATCTTCAGCTAGTAAGATAATAAAGAGTATGCACTCACTTCATCAGTGAGTTCTCCAAACACTGTTATGACATCTATTAAAAGACTTGCAGTATAGAAGGACTTGATCATGTTTCTGGAAGAGAAAAGAGAGTTGGTCTAGTTTAAATAAAAAACTTTAAAATGTAGAATTAGGCAGCTATAATAAAAAATTTCCAATGTTTATAAAGACATGCTAAAATTCATATTTTAAATAAAATCAGATTTTAAGAACAAAATGGCGTAATCTATTACTAGGAAAAAGTAACAACACTTACATTACAGGTAAATATGGTACAGTTAAGATTTTATAGTATACATTTGATATGAGAAAATGTCATTAGAGTATTACCTAAATGCATATCAAGTTATGTACATTTCTTTGCATTTAAGTATTATTATAATAATGACGAATCATTTGAATTGGTGGACTGGTAATTTTTAAAATCAACATGACTGAACCAGGCTATTTTTGGCTAAAATTAACTCTTAGATTTTGAAGTGTTAAAGAATGGCTAATTAGGATATATTTACTGAGAAAATTAATCTGCCCTGGGTATTCTTCTTTTGGCCATTTTCTCTAAAAAAGAAAGGATTGCCCTTGATACCCAGAATCTCTGAGATTCTACAAGTAATTAAAAAAAAAAGAATCTAAATCATTAATCGGGAAGTCAGAAAGTGTTTAATACAAAACTGGATGTTAATTCTAGTCATAAGTAGCTAAAGTTATCATTTTCATTTTCTTCTTTCTTTACTTACTTGTGAAATCGGCCAGCCCGATCTTCGTTATCTGCATACAAAAACATTTTCAAAGCGTAATTCTCCAAATGGGCAGAACCAACTATTTCTTGTGTAATAGCTTCATTATCACCCAACTGTTTCTTAAGCTAAAACAAATTAGATATAAAGCTTATGATTTTGGAGTTATAGAAGTGTGTGCTTAAGTACAAATTATCCTAATAATTATTTTAGGTAAATTATTTTATATTCATTTCAGTAAAAGATGATCTATTAATGAAATCTTACAAAAAAAGAAAACTGCTTTACCTCAGCCCAAAGTATTTCAAACAAAATCCAATCAATGTTCACAAAATTTTGAGGGAGTGCACTCATGATAACTAAAAGCATAATTTAGCTCTAAAATCAAAATAACCAAGAATAAAAAGATAACACAACCAAGTATCTATTTTAAAGCATCACACAAATATTTCCAAATAATATATTACCCAATGTACTATCCTAAAAATGGTATCAGGAAATTCTTTCCTAACCATATATAATTAAAAATTTTAATTTATCACAATTTTTATTTCTTCTTAGCAAATAAAAAAATACTAGATCAATATATCTTAAAATAGTATCTCTCAGAGCACACTGTATAAAAAAAGAGATCTAATCTAAGTAAGGTATAAGATGAAAAACAGAATTCGATTATGAAAGTTAAAAAAAATTAGATATATACCTCAAATCAACACAATTTACAACTGTGTAAATAGCCAGTTAGTACCTCTTTTTCTTACACACACAATAAAGTGTTTTAAAAACTACAAATTAAGTTCCTACATTTTACTCAAACTGTCTTACTGAAATAAATGACCTTCTGGAATATCTTAGCACCGTACTACTGTTTTAAAATTGCTTTTTTTCAAAGACATTATAAGATAAAAAATTAAATTAAAAAGGCTTCAGGATATTTCATAAAAATAAACAAATATTCTCATAATTGCAAAAGAATAATTTAATGTCCAGAAGAGATTTAATGTTGAAATTTAAGGACTTTTTAGCTATGCTTATCCTGAACGAACACAGAATAATGGCCCACAATATAACACTAGTTTACTGTATCGCAACTATGAAATAATTCCAGGTTTAGCTCTAGAAAAATTTTAGTAAGAGTATGTCATCTCATCTTCAACATAAAATATCTGGCAGCAAAAACAAAATATACTAAAAGTTTTCCAATTGTAATATAAACATTATAGTACAGGCAGATGTGCTCTCTCTCCATGGAATAAACTTACCCTACTTGTTATTTAATTTAGATAATAATAAACTCCTGATGAGTCCCTTTAAAAATGTGACTTTTACATTTTGTTTATTATGAAGAACTGTTTGAGTTTTGTGTTATCCAAAAGCTATCATTATATTTATTATTATTGTTATATTGTGGAATTAAGAGATATATTCTGTACAAAATGTTAGAAATGGAATTTTACAAATACATTACTATGTATAAGACACGTTTCCTCTTGCCCTCTAACCCCACCCTCCAAAAACAGAGTACTCAGATTATTTCTTGCATTCACAGAAGCAGTGTTAAAAGTGGAAGACCAGACAGACTCCAGGTACAGCTGTGTCCCCATCAGTGGTGCCATCAGAACCATGGCTGGTTAACAGTGGCAGAGGACAGGGGCTCTGGGTTAGAAGGCTGGACACCCATACCAAGTTAGACAGAGAACACTATTGTCCATGGCTGCTTAATACAACCAAGCTTTAATCTGAATAACTTGCAACATTTATAAATAATCCGTGAAATTACACACTGGTGTTGCTCTACAACCTGTGAAATTCATGATGACCCCTCAGTCATCTGCCACATTTCTTCTAGGAGGGACACTGCCTGGACCATAAGAGCATCTTACCCTGGAACCAGGAGTGGAGGAAAGAGATGATAGGGAACTGACATCATTATCTTCTTCGTCCCTTTCACTAAGTAGCCCATTTCAATCATCTATGTGATTGTATGAAGGAAGGTTAGAAGGGATTCCTCACTCATGAACAGATGACTCAAAGGCCATCTACAGAAATATGGAACAAGGTATGTATAATGGTATATGCAAAGATAATGGGACCTATCTTAAATTTCACTTACAAATCTCTTAGCAGAATGACGGAAATAAAAAAAAACAACTGTCTATTTTCTCCTCAACTATAATGACATTGCTGATTGCTGCCAAGGTAAAGAACTAAAATGACAACATATACATATGCAGATGAAATAAAATGGCATTTTAAACATTAATCAGAAAATAAATTATCACTGTTTAACTTACAGCTTCTAACTGATCCATCAGCTTTGATAAAAATTTACGACATTCAGGAGTTTTACTATCAATCTTCATTCCAGTTTGCATCGCATATAAACGACCTATAAAGAAAAGTAAGATAATTTGAACAATTTCACTTTTTTAATACCTTTTTTATGACTGAATGTTTAAAATGTTTTGTCTAATAAATCACCCAAGATTTAAGTACATTTAGATATAAAATTGTGATTTACTCTGAATCTTATTTATAAATATAAAGAACACAAAATATTATTTGAAGAATGCAAGAGATTAATGAAAACAAATTTTTGCTAAGGAAGGTATTCTCTTTTGGCATGTTAAAAAAAAACACAAAACAAAGTAGATCTTAAGCTGTCAAAGGACCTACAACTTAAGTGGTAAGTCAGGGCACTCAGAAAAACAACCTCCATGTACAAAGCATGTACCAAGTATGAGATCAGTGAGAGCGATAAAACATCTAATATGAACTGGGATAGTGGGAAATGTGACTTGAGCTAAGGCTAATAGGAAGAATTGTTTTAAGCATTTTTACATACACAAATAAAAATATACTCTAAAAAACTTAATGAAAATTAAGGTTAAACCTAAAGACCTCTCTAATACCACGATCCTGACAGCTTTTCCAATAAAAGCTGTGAACAGTTTGGTGGTAACTGTTATCACTAGGGTGTACATGTATCATCTGTAATTTATCTCCTATATTTAACATTGTTTTGGAGATCTGTGTTAGTGCTACAGTGCTCCACAGTACAGACACATCATTCTAACTAAAGCACATTTAGGTAGTTCCCAGCTTTTCATTATTACTAATCATGCTGCCTTACCACACTTTCTTAGACAGACAGTCAAGAGTTCCCTGAGGTCAATATCAAGAAGTGGAATTTCTGGGTCACAGTATGTATACCTCTTTATTTTGAGAGCTATTCCTAAACTATTTTCCAAAACAGATTACTGTACTAATATACAGTTACATCTCCAACATACACAAGCACACATTCCCTGCAAACTTATAAAAATTGCTATTACTAAACTTTCTGTCAATCTCATGATTGAAAGTGGTACTCACTATTTGATAATGCATTTTTCTGACTACTATTAAACAGGAGTCGGATATAATGAATAGCCCTATAGCCTCCTTTATGAATTAGCAATATCTATCAAAATAAAAGAGATTAACTTCCACCAAATTTTCTATTGGTTTGCTTGTTTTTTTAACAAATGGGCTTGTGGCAGTTCTTATTAGCATGAAGTAGGAACATAACATTTCTTTCCCCTAATGATATCTTGTGAACACTATCCCCATTCCCTGCTTTATTTTTTCCCTTTATTTATCCGCTGTTTCTACTCCAACCAGAATTTAAACTCCATGATGACAGCAATTTTAATCTATATTTGGCATGCTGTTGTATCCCTGGTATCTATGATTGTGCTTGGCCTTCAATAAACATTTCCTGAATAGATAAAATATGTGAATGAAAGAATAGCTCATTTTGTCCCACTGATTTAAATGCCACTTTTATCATTCATTATCATATATTAAGTTTCCATGGGACAAAAGAGACCAATTCTGTATACTCTCTACTGGTTCTGTTGCTGACTTATTTACTAGTACTTGGTATCTGTTAGTTACTCTCAGGATTTCCAACTCAATTATGTCTATCTGATTTTATCTTCTTTACAAATGTAGTAACATACACATAATACATATTTATTCTGTGTGTGTATGTTTAATTTTAAGAGCTTTACGTGAAGGAACTGCTTTTTAATCCTTAAGCTTTTAGGGCCATCTCATGCTCCAGAGCTTTAACTTATTAATGTATTTATTCCCACAAATCAAATTTAAAGGTTTGATCAATCTAACTTTAATGAAAAAACATGGAGTTCTGAAAGTGTCATACAGGTTTACACTGCCACACAGTGTAAAACATTTTCACTACATACATACTAGTCAGCACTGGACATCACTGACATAAAAACAGACAGATGCTAATTCAAGAAGCAAAAAAACCACTTATTTTAGTTTAAATATCCACTGGTTTGATCACAAAGGTGGCCAAATTTTCTGTCATTTCTTCTTCTTTTAACTAGTCATATTTCTTTAGCAACTTGTCCAGGTCCTTTTCCAATTTATCTATTAGGTTTTAATCATCAATCCCTCTGCCCAACCTCATGCCACCCCACTCCCAACACACCTTTTCAAGCAAGGTTGAATGCCCTCGCCTTTTTAAAACAGTCATATTTGAGTTATTCAAGTTTTGAGCCTGTTTCAGTCACCTCTTTTTTTCTTAAAAGTGACTGAACTCCCCAACACCTCTTCTTTGTGAGTTGTTGGGTCTTTTCTGCCAGCATTTTGGTTGCATTTGTTATTTTGAAGTGCATCACAAGCTCTTTAGATAATATTATTAAATAAGCTACAAATACTATGTCATCTTTCAATTTCTGAATGTTGTTTTAAAATTTATGTACTCAAAGCTATTATTTGCGATTTTCCCCCCTATCAGTTCTAAGCTTGGAAAGTTCTTTTTGTGTCCAGGGACTTAATACATAGTTGCATAATTTTTCTAGTTTTTCCTATGGTTTTTCAAATACAACTCTTTAATCTAATTTGCATTTCCCCTTTAATGGCATCTTATCTCAAAATCACTTAATAAATAATCCTTCCTTTCTCTAATGATCTGCAATTCTTTTCTTAATATAGTTTCACTTTTTAATACTTTTTGCCTATTTGATTTTGCTGAGATCTCAAGTCAAACGTCATGTCCTTATATGATAATATCTGTAACCAATAATATGCTTTTTCTTCTACCAAATTTAATCTTACCATGTCTTACTATATTATTAAAAATTCCTGAAGAATTTTAAGTGTTATTTTTCTTATTTTTAAGAGGAAGGCTTTTAGTTAAGAGTAGCGATTGTTAATAAACTGAGGTATATTAAAAACGTTAAGTGTTTAATTGAGCAAAAATCAGTTCAAATAGGGCAGCACCAAGCTAAAAGTGGTTAGGGGCACTGAGCCAACAGAAGCCAGGGAAAGACTTCCGTAGAAAAAAATGTGGAAGCAAAGAGAAGAAATCATATGACTTCAAGCCTCCTTGACTGGCTGTGATTGGGTATCCTCGGCATTTTGATTTAGTAACTGTGAGCCATTTACAGGCTTAGATTTCTGTTTGTTTACATAGGATGCCAGGCATCAGAGGCATATCAGTCTAATGGCCTCCTCATTTAATTAATTTAACAGGACCAATTTCATGCCAGCTTGCTCTTATTTCCCCTAGTAGAGCCCCCATCCTATACTGAGTCTGAGGCCTTTGAGACCCATATGATCCCAGAAATTGCCAAAACAATTGGCTGGAGTATGAGGGAAAAAAAATTAGTATACCTGCTGATATTTTTACCTTAGTCTTTTTAAATTTCTATTTTTCTATCTTTTGTAATACATATATTAGTACATCAGTACATAAAGGTAATTTCTAAATAATTTATAAAGTATATTAGAGATTTACATTTGTTTTCTGAACTCATGTGGATAGGTGATCAAAAGGTTAAAAATCACTGCTCATTGCATCTTCACTCCTCTCAACTATAAACTGTATTTTCTTGCCCCAGCCTAGCCCATGCCTCATTCCCATGCCCCCATTCCTTCTACTGTATCCCCAGGAACTGCTTCGTAATCAGCAAACTCCCATCCACCTTCTTAGATTCCTTCTCCCTCTTCGTCTTAACGAAACTCTGGAGGTTTCCCAAAATTGCCTTATTATCTCTTGAGGAGCGACTTTTAATTCTCTTACATTTCTTCTATCTCAGGATTGGAAAATATGACTGATTTTCCCTTTGTATCCCACTGCTATTACATTCCAGTATTCTCTCAATGTCTTCTTAACATGCTGGTCTAGGACTCATGCCACCCTCTTCCACTTGATCCTGGTATGCTTGTAATCAATGGCCCATGGACTTCAGGGTCCCTCCTTGTTCTTCCTTCATCTTGGAAATTTCCCTATTGACACAGATAACTGATATTTGTGGCAGAGACTCCCAGCTCTCTTTCCATGTCCCTTCTTCCTATCTTACTTACTAACAAGACCCTTATGTTATTTGGGAGTTGTAATGTTCCTAGTCAAAACAGTACATTTCCCAGTATTCTTCAAAGCAAACTATAACCATGCAACTAAGAGTAACATTATGCAACCAGAAATTCTTGGGAAACATTTCTGGAAAATTCACCTTAAAAGGGGGGAATGACAGCAGGGAAGACCTGACTGACTGTTTTCCTTTTCTCTTCCCTGCTACCAAGAATAAAAATGTGATGACTAAAACTCCAGTGGGCATCCCAGATATGACCGACCTTGAAAATGGTAATTGTGCTGGTCTGCAGATTTGAAAATGGAAAGAATGTGAGTCCCTAATGACTTCATAGAATTCAAATACTGGTACTGGGTAATGCCAACTTCAACTTGTCTTTTAGCTGAAATAAACTGTATTTTACTTAGTTATTGTTATTTTGGATTTTATGCAATTAGAAAGGAAATCTAATTCTAATGCACAGTGCCACGTTCTCAATGCTTGTTGACCCTGATTTCCAATAATGGTATGTACTCTTCCTTACATGCCCATGATTCCATAATTAACTTACCATCACAAACTGCTGTAGTTCCAAAAGCAGTATATCAAGCATCCACTCACAATATTCCTTTTTTGCCAACAACATTCAACTATACCTATTACAACAGGCTTTTAGTTCACTGGTTATCTCCCTACTTCTTCAGTATGTACGCATATATCATAATGATTCCTATTTGAGTTCCCCATTTAGTTAACCTATTTAAGTATCACTTTACAATAGCTTCTAATGTCTATTTTTGTGCATTTGTATCTTACCTTCTATATTTTTATAATATTTTTCATGTATAAACAAGGATGTGTTAGAATATTAATGTTTAGATTTTATGGAACTTTGAATTACACTTACCTTCAGGATCAGTAAATGTTTGTCTCCAAAATGCCTCACATGCAATTAAAATTGAGTGGGAAAGTAATTCTTTTGCAAATATGCCTTATTACCCCTCTTCAAATATATGTATTCACTAAAAAAACACATTTCTTTGATGGAATAAATCAAATATATTTTCTTATAGATAATTTTAGCTACATATATATTATGTTTTAGTAGGTTATTTCCATGTTAGACATTAATTTTTTATTGTAATGCTTCTGCTGTAATGAGTTACTTGTTTTGAACAGAGTTCTGTGTGAAAGCGATCTTTTTCTCCACCCCTTGTGGCAAAAATATCTGTATTAATTTTCATAAATAGATTTAAGTTCTTTTCACTTTTATTAGTATTAGAGAATGTATCTTGTGATACATTTTCTGTACTTAAGAATTGTAAACCACATAAGATATTAAAAAATGTGAAAGCTAGGCCAGTTTTTAAATCTTTCCAATTCTGAGATGCTTCAACTCTCCAATTAAAGGTGTTATTAATACTATGCAATAATGCCCATGTAATTGCAAATACTATATCTGCATATAAACCAAGAAAAAATACACACAGGCAAAACCAATAAACTTACTGTTATTACACTGTATGCCAAGAATCAGCCATTTGTACTGAGGTTAACTTTTATAGGACAAGAATCTGGTATTTACATTTGTGTTATAAGGGAGGATGACAAAGGTTGTGATAACAAAGTGGGAATAATTTGATTTTTGCTTCAAAGGAAATACATACATACATACGTACATACATACATACATACATACATAGATCATCTCCATTTTTATTGGGAGCAGTAGTTTACATAGTTGAGAGTCACAAATTAGAAACTGAATATTGTACTTTTTACATAGGAATACATGTAAATTGCTTTCACATGGTAACAAGAAAATGCTGGGTTAATTTCCTGCATGTCTTTTTAAGGGTTAAGTTCTGAATGGCTGCCACTAAAGCCAAGGTGAAACTAGGAACCAACCTCATTTTGCCATTATCTGGGCTATTATCTAAAACTGGATAGCCATTTATTCCCAAAGTTGTTCTACCAAGTAGGATTCATAAGGTATGCGCTTATGAAAATAAGGAGAAAAAACTCCTGGAAAACGAAACTCTCAGTACTGTTTTTCATGTGAGAACAGTTCTTATGTTATCATGTTTTATCATGTTGGCCAGTATTATATATAGATAGGAAATCATTAATGTCTATTAAATTGTCGGTGTGTTTTTTATGGTGAGGTTGTCTTAATGAGACTGAAATCATTTGGGAGATTGGGAAGGCAAGTATGAAGCTTAGCTGAGGTTGATAATTATATTTATAATGATGTTAAAATATGCCAATGGTCTCTGCTGCCTTATGTAGGCTTAGAGAAAGAGGACAGTTGGGTTTATGTATAAGTGTGCTTTTGCCATAGGGATGTAAAAAAAGAAATGTGTAGAAAGAGGGCAGTAAAGTTCTAGAAAAATACATTGTAAAATCAAAGCTGGTTGCAGAGGGATATCAAAGGAGAGAAGACTGACTGTAACAAAGAAGTAGGGAGATACCAGTGAACTAAAAGTCCATTGTAATAGGTATAGTTGAATGTTGTTGGCAAAAAAGGAACATTGTGTTTAGAGTGGGTGCTTGATATACTGCTTCTGCAACTACAGCAGTTTGTGATGGCAAACTAATTATGGAATGACTGGCATATAAGGGAGAGTACACACAATTATTGGAAATCAGGGTCAACAAGAATTGAGAACAATTATTTTTTGGCCAGTTGCTTGAGCTTACCGTTTGCTTGAGTTCTGGTTAACAGAGAGTCTACTTACATTTATCTGGCATCTACCAATTCCCATGGATGCCAGTTAACTGAGTCTATGGTATAACATAAATGAATGAAATGCTATGGATAAATGAGTAGTTCAACTTCCTGGGTTTTTTTATTATCAACCTGTCATTGCTATAGTAAAGCATCCTGAATCCGCCAATAAAATACTTAGACAACAGCACTACGAGCTCCAATTAATCCTACAGACTTAGAAATCAGCAAATAAAGAAAAAAATTGCTTATTTTTATTGGTTTAGTTCAGTTGTCTGACTAGCTTTGGAAAATCCAATTTCTGTGTTATTAACCACAACAAAAATGGGCAACAGAATATTAATCCTAATATTCATGTGGCTTATCACCATCAATAAGGAAATCTAATATTACCTAGCCTTAATTTAAACCGAATTAAAAATTTACTTATGTCTAGAATTGAAATAACCACACAACTTCCTGAACCATATTTTACAACTTCCTGAACTGTATTTTAAGTTTTCTCTGACCATATAAACAAATGATTCTCAAAGAACATTAATACACTGTCATTGAAACTCTATTATTAATTGTACAATGTCACCCTCTAGAGGAAATTTTAACAAAACAAATTTGAAACTTTATATGTTCAGTTAATTAAGCAAATTTAGAAGGAAGATCTTTCTGGGTTTCGCTTTATATACACCACCAAACCTGACAGAATCAAAACATTTATCATATAGTTTAGTAGGGACTCAAATATTTTCTGTGTTAAAGCGAAGAAAAAGAAAGAACACAGGGAGCTCAGAGGTACACTGCTAATAACATCCAGCCTGTCTTCCATTTATTAGGACTCTCCCAGATGACTCCCTTGGCTTGCTGCCCCTTTTCATTTTTCACCAATTTAACTAGACCCTTTACCTTCACTCATTCTGTAACTAGTTTTCTAATTACTACCCACTATCAACAATCTCCCATATAACCATTTCTCTTCCAGCATCTGTCATTCAGGTCCTGGTTCCTTTAATTACTATCAGAAGGGCCAGGATGATTGTGAGGTTCAAATCAGATTTCCTAAAGGAAATGCCAAGCTACATGATGTTGTCGGGGCCTCTTTATTTCCTGACACCTATATGGCCACAGTTCCCTCTAAGGGACCGCTGTTGCCTTAAAATTCAGCTAAATTTAACAAACGTTTTTAAAGCATCTATTCTGTTATTTCTAGAAATATCTTTAGTGGCCTATTACTACCTGGGGCAATAAATGAACAAGGAACAGCCAGCAGGGTGCAGGCCTTTTCTAAGTCTACTAGAGACACAGACAAATGAAAAGCAATTAAGGTAAAACCATACAAGGCACAATGAGGACACAGAGAAGCAGCACGTTAAAACCAGGGACATTAGGAGAAGGCCTACCTGAAATAATGAAGACAAGCTAGCATTGTAAACCTAAAAATGGAATGAGGGTGGTGTGGAAGGGAAGAGGTATCAAAGCAAAGAGAAAGAATATTGAAAGACTTGGATGCAAGAGAAAGTAAGATTCTAGAAACTAATGAAATTCAGTTTGATTAAAACTACAAAAGATGAATCAGCTATTAAATTTGAAAATCTGACTGAAATGGAAGACATTCTAGAAAACTTTAATGTATCAGCATTGGCTCAAGCAAAAATTTATCTTAAATGGAAGAAAATGATACACATATAAAAGAATCCCCCACCCACAAGGTTCTGCTTTATCAATGACTTTTTTTAATCTAAAAAGAGATAAATCTGCTTTTTATCAAATCAAATTATGAGAAAAAAGAAGCAATCTTCTCAACAGTATTTCAGAAACCAACATAACATTGTTAACCAAAAATCTGACAAAGATAACACTTAAAAAAAAGGCTGACCCAATTTTACTTAGGACTCTTCTTGCAGGGAGCAGGGGGAGACACAGAGAAAATACAATAGACTAGGACATTAAGAAGAATACACAATTATATATATGACACTAAAAGCATGATACAAAAATGGAAATAAACTGATAAACTGAGTACTGCTAAGTTTAAAAACTTTTAGACTGTGAAACCCTGCAATGAAGCCAAAAAGACAAGCTACAGACGGGGAGAAAAATGTTTGCAAAACACATACCTGATCAAGGACTAGTAAAAAGACTACATTAAGAACTCTCAAAACTTAGTATAAAGGGAAAAAAGGAGTGGGGACTAAAACAGGAACAGACATTTTGCTGAGGGTGATACACGGAGTGAAAATAAATACAAGAAAAGATGTTGACTTCAGTAGCTATCAGAAAAATAAAAATTAAAATCACACCTATCAAAATAACTGAAAAAATTAGTGACACACCAAATACCAGCAGGAAGTGGAGAAACTGCCTCACTCATCACTCATATGTTGCTGGTGGGAATATACAGCCAGTCTGGAAAACAGTGTGTCACTTTCTTACAAAACTAAACATGTAATTGCCACATGGCCCAGCAAAAGTACTCTCAGGGATTTATCCCAGAGAAATGCAAATCTATGTTCACACAAAAAACTATACATGAATGTTCATCAACTATATTCATGAAAGTCACAAAATAGAAACAAGTCTTAGTCTGTTTGGTCTGTTATAACAAAATACCACAAACCGAGTGACTTACAAACAAAAGAAATTTATTGTTCACAGTTCTAGAAGCTGGCAGTCAGCGCTAAGTGGGGGCTCTCTTCCTGGTTGCAGACTCCTTGTTACATCCTCAAATGGTGGAAGGAGCTAGGGAGCTCTGTGGGATCTCTGTTAGAATATTAATTCCATTCACGAGGGCTCGATCCTCATGACCTACTCGTCTCCCAAAGGCCCCACTACAAATGGCATTGATTTTTGGGGTTAGGATTTCAACATGAATTCTAGAGAAGGAACCAACTTTCAGACCACAGCACAGCCAAATGTCCTTCAATGACTGAATTGTTAAACTGTGGTACATACATACCATGAAATACTACAGAGCATTAAAAAAGAAACAAACTTGATACATGCAACAACCTACATGAATTTCTAGGCAATTAAGCTGAATCAAAAAACATTACATGATGTATGATATGATTTATATAACATTTTAAGAATGATAAATTTAGAAATGGAGAAAAGGTTAGTGGCTGCTAGGGGACAAGTATGTGGGGGTGAAGGAGAGGTGTGTGTGGTTATCAAAGAGTAACATGACAGATTCTTCTTAGGGAACTGTTCTCTACTTAGACTATGGTGATACAAAACCTACACCTGATAAAACTACTGAGAACTAAATACAACTGGGAAAGTCTGAATGAGATTGATGGACTATGTCAATGTCAATTATTTTGGCCATGATACCATGCTATGGTTTTGCAAGCATTACTATTGGAAGACACTGGGTAAGGCACACAGGACCACTCTGTATTATTTCTTACAGTTCCATGTGGATCTATAATTATTTCCAAATAAAAGTTTTAATTAAAAAAAAAAACTAATGGGATTCTTTTTAGGAATAAAGAGATGTTTCAAATATGAAGGGAAATTTACTACTATTTTGTTATCACTTACATTAAAAAGTTTGAAGAAGGAAACAATAGATAGTAAAAATGTAATTTGGTACACAGTATTTCAGCACTCATTCCTGATTTAAAAGAAAAAAGACCAATCAGCACAGAAATATAAGACTATTAAGGTAAAATTTTTTTTTAATTATTAAAACACTAGAGTATTCCCATTGAGGCCAGAGACAAATTATTTTTGGAAATCATATAATACTGAAAAGGAGGAGGCACAATGGGTGAATCCTATGATGATATACCTACTATTTAATCTAAGAACCCATTATAAACATTGCAAGGTAACAAGTCATAAAATACAGTGTTGGAATTCTTCCCATTACATTTTCTTACTGTAGCTACAGCATATTAAAAAGCAATGAATTACTGTATAGTTCATTTATTCAATCAATAGATAAAATTTACAAATATCTACCATGTCTTAGTACTATATTGGGAGTTAGAGATACAAAGATCATCAATGCAAGACATACTTCTTGCTCCCAGAGCTTACATTCTAGTGGAATGTTAATAATATTCAGAGATGGCACTCATTAGATATTTATAAATATCAATTATATGCCAGGTGGAAAAAGAAAACAAGATATCAATCCCTGTCATTCAGAAGAATCCAGAAGATTGAAAGGTAAATAGGTGTTCGTAACATAGTGTGATTAAGATGAACTGCAACAATTTCTAGACCATCCTTATGAGGTCATAAAAAGCAACCTGCAAAATGTAAAATTTGTTCCAAATCAGTAAGAATAAGTTAGGTTAAGAGGAAGTCAGGGGATCCCAGGTAGAGAACAGCAACATAAAGTCTCAGAAGTAAGAGAGAATATGGAGCTTTTACAAATCAGAAGCACTACAGCAAAATCTTGAATTTTTTTCTTACCAAAAAAAAAAAAAAAACTTCCTTGATCTCGAAATTTAGAAAATTTTAGTTTGCTCTAAGATCATAAAAATGTACCCCTTCACACATTTTAAATTTAACAGCTAGCTCTTTTCATCAGATGTTTAAACAGATACAAAAAATGTAGCTTCTGTACATCAAATATTAACATCTAAAAATTACAATATTCTTTCAACTGTAAATATAGCAGTTTGGTATTGATCACAGTCTATTTTAAAACACAAAAAGACTTCTTTTCTTAAGAGTTAGAAATAAAAGGTGATTATATTTTATTTTAACCCATATTTTCATTTACTTATCCTATAGAATTTTATTACAAAGAATATATGTGTATACTCAAAATTCATATCTAGGACATTATTATCTCTGCAAAAAAGTACAAAAATTAAAATTAAAATATATCAAAATTTCCTGTGAGATAAGCTGCTAAGTGCTAAAATTTTTCTTCTGGAGTTGAGTTTTTGTAATTATCATAAGGCATAATTGATCAAAACAACAAATATAATTTTAATAATATAAAAAAGTAAAATTTTATTAGAAATGCATCTTATAATGAGTTAAACCACATATCTATGAATCAATATGATTGTCAAAATGAGCCATAATAAGAGTATTGGTTCTATTCCTACTTTCATTTTTATGAATGTAGATTGAAAAAAAAAATTAGTCCACATAAAGCAGCAGATGAGAACGGAAGTTCTGTTACAGCAAAATCACTGAATTCTTTAAATTTCTTCTGAGTTATAGGCTAAAAACCATATAATAACCTATCACTGATAATATTTTTAATAACCTTTAGCTGACAATTCCATTAGGTCTGTCTCAAAATTTGCTTTAAAACTAGAAAAGGATTTGTCACACTATCAGTAGAGTTATTCATTTTCTCAATTCCTTGAAGCATACACAAAGACTGATCTTTTTTTTTTCAATCAGAGGCCTCTTGTTTATCCTAAGATGAGACATGACTGGGAAACTGAAATACTGTTCAAAATCCTTTGGCAAAAATACAAACAAACTAAAAAAATGATCAAACAACTAACCAATCAATAAAAATGTTTTTTATCCCATCACTTGTTTTAAATATATTTCTGAAAAAACATAACACCTCAGAGCTGAAAATCTAGCTCATTTAGTTTAAGGAGAATGTCTACGATTTCATGTAAATGGCAAAGTCCATTGTTAATGTCACACCAGTCAGCCAATAAAGGCTTACTTTTTCAGAAAAATGACTTAATTTTCCAATTGAAATAAATATGTTGACTCATGTCCCCACATGCCTCATCTCATCTTAATTCTAAAATTCTGATAAGCCACAGACCCTTATGTGAGCTTGTCACTTGGATGAAACAAGGCATTGCCTCCTTTGGCATTCCTCTTTTGCTTTTCTCAGGAATGACATTTCTTTAATAACAAAGAGAGAATGAAAAGGTAAGGTTATGCCATGAAAACTCATACTATTCTGGGAATTCAGCACACTACAACACAGGCCAGTTTTTAACATGAGGTATTACCCTGAACAGACACATGTGTAAGTTTAAGAGAATCTGAAGAGAATTTTCCACTGTGGTCCTTCCATGTCTTTGTCTCTACAGCTAATCCTTCCCAAACCTCTTGCATATGAACTTGGTCCCCAACTGTCCCTCCTCAAAAACCCTCCAGATCAAGCTTGTTCAACCTGTAGCTGGTGGGCCACGTGCGGCCAAGGATGGCTTTGAATGTAGCCCAACACATATTCATAAACTTTCTTGAAATACTATGAAATTTATGAACAGACAGCACCCCCCACTCCCACCCCGCTTTTTAGCTCATCAGCTATCATTAGTGTGACCCAAGGCCATCCTACTTCCAATGTGGCCCAGGGAAGCCAAAAGGTTGGACACCACTCACATGCTTTCTCATGCCCAACATTCTGAATAAAGGTTTATTCTTTGCTTTGATTGATTTTTGTCCATATAAGACAAGGAAAGACAGGAAGCTCTACCTAATACCTTATTAATGGAGGCCTCACTAACGCCAGTAATGTAAATTGTCCTCTTTTCCCACCTTCTTTCCCAGGGCAACCATAAAAAATACTCACGATGGATGAGAATATGCCCTTCTTCTTTAAACTAGGAGAAGGGCAACTGAGAACAGGATGTAGGAAAAGAGGAGCAGCATACTTCTTTGCTACCCTGACCCAAGGAGCCTTACCAGCAAAGACATCCATGGAAGATGAGAATTGGGAAAATGATTCCTATAGAACAGCTTGCATACCAAAGTTTGAAAAAGCACTGGTTTAGTATGTCTAAAGTACGAATTATAAGGAAAGAAGTCACCATGAGCAGTCTTCTGTTAAACAGCAGAATCGGATCCACAAATACTGCAGCTAAAAGAATTATTAGACAGCAAATAGAAATTTTTGAAAACATTTAAAGAAATTATTGTTTAAAAATATATAGAAAAAAAACTATCAGAAATGGCTAGACCAATTTGAAAACAAAACATCTAGAAATAAAAAATAAAGTAGAAACTTGAAAAATAGGTTATGTAATAAGATACCTATATGAAGGTGAACACAGACCTAAAGAAATTATACTAAATGAAGCTCAGAGAGACAAAGGGATGCAAACTATGAAAGCATTAGGTGACAAAGAAATAAAGGAGAAAGTGCAACTCATGCCTAATAAAAATTTTAGGAGAGAATAGAGATAACAGAGAAGAAATATGTCAAAGTTCCCAATAAAGTACTATATACGCAAAAGGAATCAAGGCCTAAATATAAAAATATTAATCATAAGGAAGAGATTAATAAATTGGCCACATTTTAAAATTAGTAACTTTTAAACACCAAAGGACTTCGAAAATAGTCAAAAATCAAACATGGAATTGGAGAAGACATCTGCAATGCATGTAACCTAGATTAAGAAAAGACAAATGGTGAAATAGAAAAATGGTCAAAAGCAATATAGGTATCTGGAAAGGGAATCACAAATGGTTAATTAACATATGAAAAGATGTTCAACCTCATTAAGACTCAATGAATTGTAAATTTTGCTCCACTAAGATACCATTTCTGCCCACCAGATTGGCAAAACTTAAAAAGTCTAATAACATCAAATATGGTGGGTACATAGGGCCCATTTTACTATTTACTAAACTGTATACACACATTGTATGTTTTTTAATATGCATATGTCTCAAAACAAAAATATTGTTAAATGCCATCTGGATTTAACAATAAAAATGTTTGTTCATGACCCTGCTAACAGCAGTTTCAAGTGAAATAATGGGCATGAAAACCAGCCTGCAGTGAACTGAAAAGGTTCCACAAGATAATGATGCAAAAGGACAACTACAGACAACTATTTCAATCTTATCTTTGAGGTTGGGCACACAGGACAGCAACTTTAGGAAAATGTCATAGTGACAGCTTCTTTTATTTTTTATTTTTTTAATTTCTTGAATAAAGGAAACTGGGGCAAATTTAGAAAGAAATAGCAGGATAAATGACACAGGAAATAAAGGGTACCTGGGAGTCACCAAGGTATACAATATAGAGTCCATGAATAGGGATTAGTTTTAGACAGGATCAAGGGTTCCCATTTCACTGTTACAAAAGATTACCTCTTTGTCCTTATCACATCGCTTTTCTCTTTACTCTAAAACACTCTAGTTACAGTGGCCTCCTTGATCCTCCTTCAAGCAGCCCCTTGCCTCAGGACTTTTGTACTTGTTTTTCCCTCTATGGAGAACACAGAATATTCTTTCCCAGATGAAGCAAAGCCTGCTTTTCACTCATTTCAAGTCTGCTCAAATGTGAACACAGTGAACTGGTTCCCAGAGCATTTTGAAAGTGAAATCCCCTCTTCTCTCCCTTCCACCTTGCTGGTACTCCCTATTCTCTTTCCCCACTTTATTTTTTCTCCATAACCTTCTAAGTAACCTATATAATATGCTCATTTGATTGTTTAATCTCCCACTCTATTGTATGTAAGATCCATGAATGCAGAAATGGAGCCACAGTGCCTGGTAACGCTTGCTATATAGAGAAGCTCAAAGAATACACGCTGAACAATGAATGATTAATGATCCCTACTTGAGAAACCTGAAGAACAAGAATAATAGAAATAATGCTGTAAGATTTGAAGAAAAATGAAGTAAAGGCTACAGAGTAAGCAACTTGATGACTACAGAAGAGTAGCATTTGGGTTAGATCTTGAATCATGAGGAGTGTGCTAAGTGGAGAAAAAAGGTAGATATTCCAGGAAGGTGAAGCACACGGAGGTTGGAAAGGGCCTTGCACAAATGAAAAATGAAAATGGGTACACATGGTATATGGCAGAGACCAGATTTTAGCTAACCTCATAATATTCACAACAGAGAACACATTATATTGAACTTGACTCTAAAAGTCCTTTTCAAAAGATTTACAGTTGCCTGGTTACTTATATGCAGTATAAAATATAAAATAAATTTGACGTTAACATTACAGGAACTACTCTCTTTACTACAAAGTTTGAGCAAGTGTAATCCCTGTTTCCCATCACAAGTAAGAATGCTGTTACCAAATGTCTTCAACCCTAGGTATTATTTAAGTCAAGACTAAAAATTCTCACTGGCGGAGGAGAGCTGTTTGAATTTAGGAGTGGGAATGGTCAAATCCAAATGCTTGTTTTGCAGCAGATACTATCCATTTATTTATAAGTTTTGAACTGGCATGCAGTTGTCATAATTAACGTGCATGAGACTATGTTTACAGTTAGTCTGTACTCCTTTTGTCCACATCACTGCAGTCTTTGGGACACTCAGCTTCCATTTAGCTCCAACTCACTCACTCAAAAACCCAGCTTATTTTCAGGATTCCCCGATGGAAACAAGACGCACTTGTGTCTACACACAGGAAAAACAGAACAAAACAAAACACCCTAGGGCAGTGTGTTTCGGACTTTATGAGCCCATTTAGTCACTTTGGGAATATTTAAATCCAAGAGAGGTGGTGGACACCATCATGCTTTTTGCGTTCTGGCTTTCTGGGGCCCACTAAGGAAGGGGCTGAGAGAGGTCGGGATCCCTGAAGAGGGCGGGGCCACACACGATTCCAGAGCAGGTCAGAGGTCAGGTCTAAAGTCAGGGAGGGCTAGGCCTGTTCCAAGAACCAAAGAGAGGTATGTAGGACCTGGAAAGTAAAGTGGGGGGCGCGGCGACTCGGAAAGACTCACAGTAATAGGCCACAACAGGGTCCCGCTTGTCATGCTCCTGAGCCGTCCTCAGATGATGCTGTATGCTCTTAAACTGCGGGGGTAGCGGAGGCAGCGGGGCTAGCGCAGCCATCGCTACTCCAAGACTCACCACTTCCTAGTCGCGCGCCACCGACACTTCCGCTTCCGCTGGAAGGTCGCGCGCACGAGCGCGCAGGGCAAATCCCGCCTACTGAGTACGGTGCGACCTACTCTTTTGTTGCTTAGCGACGGCCAGTCAACTACGGATTTCCAGCGGAATCGCCCTCAGTGCGCGTGGGTCCTGGTAAAGGCTGAGCAACGCCAGCGCTCTCTGCCGTTAGAAAGGAGGAGGGGTTTTGTTTTGGTGTACTTGTTCTCTGGGTTCCACCCCCAACCCCTTTTGTGGTAAAGGGAGGCTAGAAAGGGAGAAAAAAAAATAGTATTTGTTGGTTGGGAAAAAAGGATAAAGGCGTCAATTGCCTTTGTCATCATTTAAGAATTACCATTTCCATTTCCTCAGATTATATTTATAGTGTCCATAGAATGTTTTCTTGATCTTAGAAACTAAATTCTTGCGTAAAATGATTGATGATGTGTTCAAAGTTTTAAATTACATCTTTCTATATTGACACATTGGGTAAAATAACAACTTTTTTTTTAATTTAAAGAAAATTGAACTTTCATTCTGAACTGGATAGTGTTATACTTTAGTGAATGAATAATCTGTAGACCCTTTTTTGGGGGGAGAGATGAACAATTTGCAAAGTATTTTTACATTCATTATTTTGTCAATGCACGGAGAAGGTGTTCTGGTACACTTGCTCAATGCTACTGATTCATACCATTGTAGGCATCAACTTTTCCTTGTACCATCAATAACTTCAATTTTTTTCTTTCCTCTTCATCCCATGCTATCATCTTTCCATTTTATTTACCTCTTCGAATAACCTTCATTATTTATTTTATCTCAGTCTGCAGTTTGGAGAGTTCATCTTAAAACTAGTTTTCATGGAAATCATATAATTTCCAAGAAACAATATCTCAAGCTCTGAAATTTTCCTCTGTCTACTATCCCCTAATCAACACTAAACCGGACCCTCCAACCCCTGCAGACTGCTCATCGTCCTCATATTACCCCCACTCCACATCCTTTGTGTGTCCTTGTTTGCAGGGTCCATTACCTTACTCTGGTGCCGGCATATTTACCAAGCAGGAAACTGAGTTCTGTATTCTCCCCAACCTCAGCACTTTGTTTACTGCCACTCAAGGATGTATTTGTTATGGACTGACTTTGTGTTTCCCCACAAATTCATATGTTGAAACCTAATGTCCAATGTGATAGTATGAGGAGGAGGGCCTTTGAAAAGTGACACAGTTCTGTGGTTTATAGACTACCCAGTCATGGCATTTTGTTATAGCAGCCAAAACAGACAAAGACACGTTGGTTCCTTTCTCTTACTTCCCCTATTCTGACTTTCCAGTCAGAAGTTGCTGAATTGATAGAAAAAATTAATGTAGCAAAGTAGAGTGAGATAGCCAGAAATGTCTTGTCTCTGTCTCTGTGACTTCTCATTGATTTTATGGGTATTTCTTTATTCCCAACGGTGGTTGTCATTAAAAATCACCTCAGAAGTTTTGTAAAAAGATTCATATCTAGGTCCCACCACCAGGTATTCAGATTTAATTGTTCCAGGTTGGATCAGTATTTTGAAAAGATCTCCAGGAAATTTTAATGGCATATCTAGGCTTGAGGGCAAGTGCCCTAGTAAATCACCCGTTTACAGCTGACATTTCAAGCCTTACCTACACTATTCAAGCCAGACTTTCTGCCCTGTTTGCTTTGGTTGAAGACTGTACTCCCTGCTTTTGAGATTAAAGCCACCAAATAGGAATTGTTTCACCTCACCTCTGACACACAAAAATAATAACTAGCTAGCATTTACTGAGCATTTACTGGGTATCTTGCATGTTTCTAGGTGCTTTACACCAAATCATTTAATCTTTAGTAAAACCCTATAAGGAAGGCAGTATTATCATTTTCATTATTTTACAGATGAGAGAAATGAGACCCACAGAATTTATGTAAACTGCACCGGGTCACAGCCTATAAGTATGAGTGTTCAACATTAACATCCCGATAGGTACTTTGGTTTCAGAGCCTGTGAATCTAACCACTATTACTTGACTTTAATGTCTCTTTAGACAGTATATTCTTGTGTTTTTGTCTTTTTATTTTTAACAAGAAACAAGAAAACCTTGGGTAATATATTTCCATAACACTTTTTATTTATTTGGTAGCTATATTACCATATTATTTAATATTGAAAATTTCAAGAAAATGGAGTATAATAATTAAAATGCAATTGCTTTTTAATTCAAGTTAGTGATCAAACTATAGAATGTCTTCTTAATTAGTTTACAACTGTTGTTTTTAAATAAGTTGTACTTTAGATGACTGCAAATACATAATCATATTCTCAGAATTTAAGCTGTGTGTTTCAGTGGAAAGGGCAATCAATGGCTTTACAGTTAGGAGATCTCGGTTCTAGTCTGGTACTTTGGGCCTGTATTAACCTCCCTGAGCCTCAATTTTTCTACTCTGTATGAAAATGATAGTAAAAGTGTCTCTGATCACAATATAGTGTGATCAGTTAAGATGTTGTATATGATCGATGAAGTACTCTGTGAAAATACAATTTAAATGTAAGTTAACATTAGTTCTGTTTATTTTCTAATGTTAACAATTAAAATAGAATGAAATTTTGTTCAAAATATTTTATATTTGACATAAATTGCAGGCACAATGAGCTAAATTTAAATAATAGATATTTATCTTTAAAGTTGAAATACTCATTGAATAAGATAAAACTAAATAAAAATGATTGATAAATAACTGTGGCATGACAGTAGGTAATCAACCTTCTGGTCAATGCTTAATTAGAAAGCATAATCTTCTAAATATGATCTCAAAAACCTCAGCAACACATAATACCATTGTAATGACAGTAAATGTATACATCGCAATGAGAAAAATGGTCTTCTCAAAGTGTTCTGGCACCATGCACCTTATAATGGTGAATTTTTTGCCAAGAGATTCAGCATCACACAGGTAGAGAGGCTTTACTTGGAAACCAAAGAGATGAATCTGAAGCCAAAATGCTATCACCTCTAGACTGATTCTTAGTAAAATGGAGAGGATATAAATCACAGCATAGATGGGCTTTTGAAGAATGCATTCTTGATTGATGTTTTTACATGCAGCATACAGATGGAAAGTAGCTCCAGGAACCAGGACAATCACTAGTTGTAATGCCCAGAACACCTGAAGTATGTTAGAAATATCTTTGTCAAATTGATCAACGTATAACTAAAAATACACTAAAAAAAATGCACTGATTTTTCAAGAGAGGCTAACTTTAAAAATTCTAAATTTCATAAGTCTTATAAGCAATAAAACCAATACAATAAAGGTAGTAATGCTGAACATATCTCATTTAATTGTGAAAATCTAGTCATGTTATACTATCATCACCTACCAGTTACTAATAATGAAGAAGCTACACAATTTACATCTTCTAATTACAAGGCAGGAGAATGATTCTAACATCAATAGATAATAGAATGCGGGAGTTGGTAGAAACTCTCAACTAATACATATTAATTTACCTGAAATAAACACCTTGTTAAAAAGGAGTAATAATTCTAGAAATAAAACTTGCTAAGTTATTCTTCATCTTATGATAACATTTTACATTTAAAAAGAAAACAATTTTACCTGGTGTTTTACATGCACACAGAAAAACTTACTTGTGGAGTGATTGGCCTGAACTGATTGTAACAGAAGAGGTTTATTTCTCTTCTGTCTGGATCACAACTGAAGTGTAAAGCCTCATTCCCATAGACCGCAAAGCCTAACACTCCAAGAAAGAACATTCGGACAGATCCAAAGAAAAGGGTGTGGAATTGGCCAATCACTGTTGGAGGCTTCACCTGTTACAGTTTTAGGAGAAAAAAGATATTTTGAAAACAAACATTAAAGGAGGACATTTTAAAGGATGTTTTTATTATCATATTTTTAAAAATTTAAGATGCGTGAAGTTTTGAGGCAAGAGATCATCAGGCCCAATGCAAATCCTTCATTATGAGATTTCTCACCTCTTTTCACTCTGAAGATACAACATGCAACAGTCAAATAGGGACACGTTGCTAGTCAAATGTATAATTATGGAAATATGTAAAAATCTTTAAATTCAATTAATATCCCCTACCTCTGTAATCCTTTTGCAACAAAATCAAGGGAATATTAGAAGATTCAGGACTTCCTTTGGAAAACTAGATAAATTGAATTATTAAACTCACAGTACTTACATACACACTATCTTAACACCAAATAATGTTTACTTAGTTGTTATTACAGTTTATTTTCTACTTCTTTATCAAATTGAGAGGAAGTTGCTTTAAAACTCCAACAGCTAAAGGTACTTACTTCCTTCATTACTTTAGTTATACTTTTAAATTCAGAATATTTTGAAGTACATGGTTAATATTATATTCTTCTCCACATATGTAGAAAAACTTACTCATCAACAATCATGCAAATTCAGGTTAAAATACACAGACAGGATTCATATAATTTGTTTTTGTTTGTATAGTACTTACACATCCTTCATAGAAGTTTTTGATGTAATTTAGAGACATGTCTTGGAGGTATTATCTGGGCATCCCCGCTGGTTGATTCTTGACCCCTTTCACCAGTTTGCTTTTGCCAGAATCGAACTGATGTTGTCTCGTGACTTTTATAGCAGAAAACACTTATCTCTGCAAATTTCTCTCTCCTTTTCCTTTTCTGTCTCCCCCGACACACACCCCATGGATCTCTGGGGCCCCAGTCAACTTTCCTATCTCTGTCCCAAAACAAAACAAAAACAAGAAACAAAAGCTGAGGGCATGTGATCAATCTAATAATCCCTTGACTTACACTGTCAGCACAGCCAGCCAGCCAGCCAGGAGTGCTAGCAAAGCAAGAGACCAGATGGACAAGGGCTCTGACCACTTAATGCCTCTTAATTATCAGAGGATTTCTTAAATGTAATTCAGTGAACTCTTTAGTTTAGCGTTTTCTCGGGAAAGTCAAGAGATCTTTTTTTTTTCTCTACCTCTTAGGTGTGTCTGAAAACATAAGTACATGGAAATATTCTTGATTCTTTCTTGCTTACTTCCATGAAAGAGAACTAATATCTGGGAAGTTTAAAAATTGTAACACAGACTGTGATGCCTATTAACATCATTGAATGTTACTGATGTGCTGTAATATTCGTCTTTTGGCTGAATGCTTACCACAGACATGGAAAAATCTGCCGTTACATCTCTGTTCTAAGGAAAAAGATGGGCTACTGCTAATTGAGATGAGACCAGGATCTAGCATATACCATGTGAATGAACAATCCTACCTTCCCTTTCTTACACAAATTGCTGACATTTATTGATTACTTTCTTCCAGTACTACTCGAAACCCTAAGTCACATATAATCTTTGGACAGATATTTTTGGTGTCCTAAACTTTCTGAGACTAAACACATTTAAGACCCATGGGGTTTAACCCAGAAAAGAGATAAACATCTAATTTTGTGTAGGACCCAAGAAAGGATTGAATGAAATAAAAATATAAAAAGCATTACTCATGATAGCTAAAACATGAGAATCAATCTGTAGCAGTTATTTATTATTACTGTTTATAATCTGCTCTAATTAGTACTTTAAAATCTGGTTACATGTTTTGTCTTAGAGCTTTGCTTTTCTATGTGCTTTTTTTTTCATTTGCCCAATAAACATAGAGCAACTGTAGTACCAGCTTCTGTGTAAGGTGTTGGAAATGTCTGAGAATAATGTAGCCCCTGGCTTCACGGAGATTACGTAAGAGCATGTGTGCTTGTGTGTGTATGTATATGTGCACATGGTTGACATTTATACCACTGAGAATTTACTTAAAATGAGGATGATTTATATTTAATCCTTCAGAGTACAGTCACAAATTATCTTGGCTTATTTTATATCTGGCAAAAAAAGGAAAGATGTTCTTCATGTTAAGTTTCCTCTCTAATATCTTTTGATTTTCAGAGTTTTGCATAATGTTACAGTAAATTTACCTTCTTTTTCATGAGATAGATAGTCAATGACTGTTGAATGGGATGGAATAGAGGTCAATTTCGGCCCTGACAATAGCATGTGTCACAGAAGGACAGCTGAGATAAGGCAATCTGGATAACTGCCTCGATTCATAAATCACATTCCTAAACCAATTCGCATCTCATTGAAATCTCTGACCTGCCAAAATTGGGTTTGTCTTCCGGCATGAATAATTTATATTTTCTGGAATGGAATTGGGGATGGCTTAGAAAAAAGGGTCAATAACTAATGATGTTGTTTTAGGCAAACAATTTAGCCTTCTGGGTTGCATTTCCATTTCTCCAGAAGGAATGCACTGGATCCTACAATCTGTAAATAATTTCACAATCCTATAGTTTTATGATTGTAAGTCTTCTAGCTATACTGGGAGCTATTGTACTAACTCTGAAATTTATTCTCAGTAATCTGGATTGTGCCAGAAATTGTTTGAACTAATGGTAAAATAGAAGGCCCCCGTTTCCTTCTTTGTCAATGAATTTGTATTTTAAATATTTCTAAATCATAGAACACATATGCCTGATTTCTTTTTCAGCTACTCAATCCATATAGTCAAGCTCCTTAGAAGAACACAGCTTATACATTCAGAAGACTTGAGTTTGTGTCTTTTTCTACCATGACAGGCTGTTATTTAAGCATTCTGACTTTTCGGCTTTTCCATCTGTAAAATGGGGGAAATGATTCTTACCTAGAGTTATTGTAATTAAAAAAGAGAATGTATGGGATAATATCTAGCACAGTGCCTGATAGAAAGTAGGTTTTTCAATCAGTATGATTCTTGCTCATTATGGAGACGAGACTCACTCTATCAAGCTTGAGAGAAAGTATACCTAGTAGGTAAAAACTTGGATTCTTGAATCAGCAAGCAGATTTGAATCATAGTTTGTGAAAATGTCTTCAAAAAATTACCCAAACACCGCTAAGCCTTGGTTTTCTCATCTATTTGGAATCTGTTGAACTTTTTGGATCTGTGGATTTGTTTTCAACAAATTTGGGGGAGAAATCAGCCATTATTTCTTAAAATATTTGTTTCTGTCCCCTTCCCCTTTTATTTTAGGATTCCAATTGCATATATGCTAGACTGCTTGATGTGGTCCTAAATACCTAATCCTCTCTATATATGTTTTTTCTCATTGTGTTTCATTGTGAATAGTTATTATGCTAATTTCACTTGATCTTTTCTTTTGCAGGATCTCATTGGAAGTTAATCCTATTCAGAACGTTTTTCTTTTCTGATATTTTAATCTCTAGGTCAGGGATCAGTCACCTATTGCCCATGGATCAGACACCCCTTTTGTAAAATACAGATTTATTGCAGGATAGTCATGCTCATTCATTTATGTGTTGTCTATGGTTGCTTTTGTGCTACAAGGTCAGAGCTGAATAGTTGGGATGGAGATCACATGGTTCTAAAATATGACTACCTGGCACTTTAAAGATTTTGCCAACCTTTCTGGCCAACCCTTCTCTAGAAGTTGAATTGGGTTTTTTTCTTTAAATCTTCCATTTCTCTAATCAAATGTTAGTATTTTTCCCTACCTTTCCAAAGGTAGATGGAATATATTTTAATAGCTGTTTAATGTCCTTGTTTTCAAGTTTTACCATTTCTGTCATTGTTGTATCTATTTCTAATGATCAATTTTCTCCTCATTATGGGTTATATTTTCCTGCTTTTTATATACCTGGTAATTTTTAACTGAATGCCTGACTTTTTGTTGGTTGCTGTATTTTATTGTCTCCCTTTGAATCATGTTAGAATTTGCTCTGGCATGCAGGTAGGTTACCGGAATCAGTTGGATACCTTTGAGGCTTGATTAAGCATTGTTAACATGGAGTTACATGAGCTTGTTGTATAGAGCAAATACTTAAGTAAGATGCTTCTGAGTTTTCTACAGGATGCACATTACATTACATGGTCTTCCACTCTGGCTGTGTAGACACAAACTACTCTTAGTGTAGTTTGTATTTCAAGTCTTTATGGATGTTCCTTTCTCTGGCCTTGGGATATCATTCTCATACATGAGCTGATCGGTACTCAGTCAAAGCCTCAAGTGGACCCCTTGCAGATCTCTGGAGTTCTCTGCTTGGCTTCTGAAGGGCCAATGCCCTTCAAACTCTAACCATCGATCTCTGGTTCTTCACTTCAGTGAGGCCATTGGGCTCAGCTGGGGTTTCCACTTCCTGAACAGTGGCCAGAAAGTTGCCTCTAGGCAATAAGCTCAGCACAATCAGGGCTTGCCTTGCGTGTTTTCCTCTTTGTGATTTTAGTCCTATGCTGCTTGTGTTCCAATGACTGTCCCATGCTTTACAAGGATTGTTACACCTTGGGATTTAGTTTTCTAGTTGTTTAAAGCAGAAAGCAGAAAAGAATATTCAGTCCTCTTTACTCCAGAAGCTTTTTAACCCAGTTATATGATTCTCAACCATGTTCTGAGGAGTTAAGTTCATGTGACCCTTGAATAAATATAATGTCAATTTTACAATGTTTGTAATACAGTAGATCTTACTTTACATTAAAATTAAGAAGTCAACAGAGTTCCCCAAGTGTCAGGTAGTACGTGCTCAGTAATAAATTGGGCCATGTAGATAATTTAGTAAAGTTCTTATGACAAAGGAGTCTGAAACCTTTTGTTTCAAGTTCTATGATTTACCTATTGTGTGGTATTGGATACATTCTGTTTCCTTTTCCTTTGGATTTCAGTTTCCCATCTGTAACATTAAATAATACCCACCTTCTAGGGTTGCTGTTAGGATTAAATGAGATAGGTTATGTAAAGTATTTAAAATAGTACCCAGAACTGTAAGTACCAAATTAATGTAAAAAGATTGTTATATTGTTGATGTAGCTGTTATTGAGAAGTTGGTCGTTCATTGTACTGAAGATGAGTCTATGAACCTTTAACTTCCCACTATGCAAGAGTCCTTGAGAATTCTTAGTGCTTTATGTTTTGGATGAAAGCAGATCACTTTACTTGGCCACAGTTGACTAGACCAGCTTGTAGGGCACCAGCCAAAGCTTGCCATGAACAAGCTTGCTACAAAAGCCCATGCCTAATGAGATGTTCTTATTTAGATGACCATAGGCTGACCTATTCACATATCCTTTCTTGGTGTGCTAAATGCTATGGTGCTTTGCCTACACACCATCCCTTTGCTGGTGATGCACAACCACATCCTTTACTGAGCATAGTCCTTCACTGCAGGGAGATGTCCCCCTCAAGCAGTGTTTCTTCCCAGAGGGTGATACATGGACAGAAATGGGCTGATCCACAGCTGAAAGGCCCGCTTCTATTCCATTTCAGAACAACTGTAAAGGGCCATTCCAGCTCGAGGGCAAACTCTAGAGTCGATGAAAACTTCATTTACATCCACATTGCAGGTGTTTCTTTATCTGCTCCATCTTGTCTTCTTCATTTCTTTATCGGGTCAGCTCCTAAGAGCACTCTTCAGTAAACCCCCTGTGCATGTACCATCTCATAATCTCTTCCTCTGGAACCCACTCTAAGACACTTGGGGAACATGGGTGTGAGGCATGTGTAAGTGAGAGAGTGTCGTATGCTGAATGCAGATGATCCGTTGCTCTGCTAGCTCTGACAACTGACATAGGTCTCAATTACAAGTACTGAGATAAAAAGTTCTACAAACTGCTGAGACACTTTCTATGCCTCCCTCCCCTATGGTTCTTAACCACAACCTATCACCCAAATAAACCTAAAATGGCTTAGCTTTTTTAAAAAAACCTTTATAATACATGTGCTCCTAAAAACATTTTAAGTCCTCTCTACGTGAGCTTAAAGAGGAAGAAAGGATATGGAGAAAGTACAGAAAGAGAGGCAATGGCAGGTTAGCCCAACTACCAAAGTCCCTTCTGAAGTTAACAAGAATAAAAAGATGGCTCAAGGCAGCTGAGGTGTTGATTCTTCAGGTGCGCTAGAAGGTGGAATATTTCTTTGCTCTAAGGTTCACACCAACTTCCTCAAAGCTTCTAGGCCACCTGACATTCTTTGAATCATCCATATGTTCCAAAATATCTTTAGACTTGGGCATTTCTCCTAAGAGCAATTCCTAGATAAACCAGAAGGGATATTAAGGTAATTCTTCAATGAACAGATTCTTTCAATATGTGACAGTCTGTGGCATATAAACCTGACTTTGGAGGGCTCTTATCCGAAGTTATCACAAATTGCTGTTAGCAAATGAGAAACTTAGGTATTAAGGTTAGCTCTGTGAACATGATTTATATTCTTAGTAACAATTGAGTGATAACTGCAGATACTAGTTACTGGCATATACTGTTCAATAATGCTCAAGTTTCGAGGTTATTTTAAATCGTTTTAATACCAAAGGGTTAATTAGGATGCTATAACTGGGTCCTTTAGATGTATTGGTTGGGGCATTATGCTCAACTTTCTGGAGGATACTATGTTTTTAAATTTGTGATTGCCCAGTTTTATTTATTTATTTTTTTTGTGACCCAACTACCTGTATGGAAGTAAACATCTGACCATCAATGGTTTCTGTAAATTATTTGCTGTAGAGTCAAAGTCAGGTCATGCTTAATGCTATTTCTTTGTCAGGGATTATCCCTGACTTTATTCCAATTTTCATCAATATACATTCCATAATTCATCAGTTTGTTGTAATTTTTCAATGTTGGATATAATGACAAAGTGTAAGTGCTTTTGTTGGATGCTTTAACACGGGGGAAATTAATGATCGTTTTATATTTGGCAAAGCAATATGCTCTAACTGCTTCCTGATTTCAGTGTACATTGAGTCAAAATACATAGCATTCCTTTAATTTATGAAATGCTTATAGAATCAAACTTTAGTGTGTGTGTGCATTTATATCTATATCTACATATATAATCCATCTTATATGCATAAACTCCAGATCGCTGAATTAAAACTCTGTGCTAAATCACTGGGCTATCATTAGCACTTCCATTCCTTATTCCCCCTTATGACATGTTACCAGGGAAAATTCATTGCTTTGAATAATAATGAGCCTGAGATAAATTTAGCTTTTGAAAGCTGATTAATGCCTTTCCCTGTTATGAACACCTAATATATAAGCCACTTTTACTCACTTTAACAAGGAAAATGTAATGTCTATTTTTCTATGAATTTCTACTCATTAAGTATTAAGATGTGCTAATGTGTCTTTAGAATGTTAATATAGATCTTGAGATGCAAATGTACTGGAGCTGGTAAAATATGAAACCATATGTGAGATGATTATATTAATATGCTACCGACTGTAATTATTTGAGTTTTATGAGTTATATGAACTCATAAAATGGTCCCATATTTTCTGATAGTTTCAGAAGGAATAATTTTCCTTCTTTATATGTTAAGGGTATATACTTTTCAAGGTGTGGTAAAAGGTTTGTTCTGGTGACCTTATCATCACAATCCTTCTTGTACACTACAGTGAATGGAAACCAATCCCAGCATTTATGTTATTGAGAAACAAACAATTTAAGATAAATTTAAGTGCTGCAAGTATCTAATAATACTTTTCACCTAAAAATGTATATAGGACTTCCTAACTGACTTTGGGGTGAGGTGTCAGGTTTCTAATACTATTAATCATGATGTTAGAATTTAATAATTTGGTAAAAGCAATTATGCTAACAACAAAGGTAATAATTATGGGGTCATTTTGCTCAAATTTTTAGTAATAATAATTTGAAGGATGATTTTATTCTAATAGGTCTTATGTACTACTGAATTATGAATAGAAACTTGAATACATTGAAAACAATACCTGGCTGAAGATTACTTATCAGTTGTCAGATGACACAGGAGATCTTATGGAAAAACCAGACCCTGCTGTAATGAATTCCCTTGAGTTGGTAGACAGAGCCATTTGGAATAAAATGGCATCACAGGTACTATATAGACACCTTCTACTTATTTCTGATAGGTCAGAACTTGGAAAACATTAATGACCTACTAGGATTTCAAGACTGTTAGTGGAAGTAGGGTTTGAGGATCAGTCCTTCATAAAAGACTCAGAAAATGGAACTTCTTGAAGACTTTATTTTTTCCAAACAAGATTGTAATAATGCTACACATCCTTTTAGACTGTCTAATATTCTGTGTACAGCTTCCTATAGTAATTGTGGCCTGAAGATATTTTCTGTGTAGGTGTAGGTGTATGTGCTTGGATAGTTATATCTTTTTGTGAGATTAAGAGGATGCAGAGAACAATGGGTATTAATGTTCTTTTTTCATACAATAATTGTATTAAATCACAATTCCAGGTCTTTAGATAATTTTTCACCACCATTATCTCTATATTAAATTTCAAAAGATTAGTGGTTTAACTTGATGCCTATATGGACAAATATTAGAGCTAAGAATTAAAGACTAAAACAAACAAACAAAGAAAAAACAAACAACAAAATCCTAACGTTATGGGAAGTAAGAACAATAATGTGTTTCTGGTGATAGATTTCCCCTCCTCTCCACTTCTACTGCTTCTACAGTAGTGTAGTTCAGGTCTGGAGTAAGTTTCTCAGTTGTTTTCTCATTGCCATGTTACCAACTCAAAAACTTCTACACCCAATGATAGAATAATAATCTAATGTTTGGCATTATTTCCCTCCAAAATCCCTTATTGCTCTCCAAAATCTTAATGACCATAAGCCACACACCTTAATTTAACATTTCGAGTATTCCACAAGTTGGCCTTTTTCACTCTGATCTCTGATTCTTCCAGAAAAATCTATGCTTTAGCCACTTCAGACTGTATCTAACACCTCATATGTGTCTCATTTTTTTTCCACACATGGATCATTTGCATTTCCAAAATTGCCCTACATTACCCTCTCACTATGCCTTCATTTTCTCCCATTAAAACCCTACTTGTTTTTCAGGCTAAACTTAAATTTCTTGTGTTCTGTGATCCCATCCCTGATCAATTGAGCTAACAGCAGACTTTTCGCTCTGAATTTTTAGAACGCTTGGCAACACACAGTGCTTAATACTAGGCTACTTGACATCTTTGTATAAATTAGAAAAACTCACCGCATTTGGGCAGACAATCCCATAGGCACTCAGCTTGGTGAGAAGAGTAGTAACTTAAGTGAATTAGAAAAAAGAAACTCTTAATCCTTGCAGGTGGAGCTCCCTGCCAGGATGCATGGCTTAGCAAATGGAGGTTCATTAGACTTCAGTTCGCTTTTCTGTCATTGCAGCTGGGTGACTTAGTTTACCTCTGAAGATTTAGTTTTCTTGGGAATAATAATATGGAGTTCATAGTGTTGGTAAGAATATGACATGAGATAATGAATATAAATTGTCTAGCTAGATATGTGGCATGTAAACCTTAATCAGTAAATTTGTACTGACATTTGCAATTATTATGCTTTATGCTGTCACCCTTAGTCTCAGGGCTAGTCCATTTTTCTCACTGAACTGAAGTTTCTGGTATGAAAATTCAATACATTTGTAGACACAAATGCATTTTTTTCTGACTGAAATATTTACTGATGATCATTATCAGGCCAGTACCTCTTAAATAAATGTTAACAAGACTACATTTTTTGAACCATGATTTATTTTCTTTTGCTGTTGACTTTAGCTAGACATATACTGACATACAAAACCAGAGAGAGAAAATAAATATGAGGAAGGTAGTAGCCTGATTAATACTCTGACCTTAAGTTAAAATTATGATGGATTTTGAGGAAGACATTTGTTAGTATGATCAATCATTCCCATTCAAATAAGGAGTACACTTTCCATTTTCTGAAAGACAATTTGTGAACAAATATCAGGTTACTGTTCAAGAAAATGTCAAAATCCTCTATTTACCTGGTAAAAAAAAAAAGAAGAAAGCTATAGAGATGATTTTTCCACACAACACCAAAGGAAAAGTCCTTAGCTTTGACCCATGAAGATTGCCTTCAGGGCAACAAGGTAATTTATTTTTTTCAAACTCATTCAAATTCTTGTTTTCTCTGGCAATACCGCTGCAGGTTATTTTCAGTGGACCAAATTCATATCAGTCTTGTAACCTCTCCAGGGCACATTGTAACTCTATATATTGACTTTGAGCAGAGCTTTTCTTATTTTATAATTGGGCTCTTCATGCTGAGAAAACTTCGGGGGATTGGGGCGGGGGTGTGGGGGGACAGTTAGGAAGATGTGAATGTAGGAGGGAATTGGGCCAAAAGACACACACACACACACACACACACACACACATATATATTTGCGTTTGCAAAGTGTAATTGACTTTAATATTTTGGCTAGGTTTACACTTACAATACATCAAAGTCTTTATGTGAAAAGAAAACATTTAGATAAAATTGAAAATGAAGGCAAAGATGACAAATATTTAAATCAGCGGTGTCCAATCTTTTGGCTTTCCTGGGTCACATTAGAAGAAGAAGAATTGTCTTGGGTCACACATAAAATATACTAAAACTAAGGATAGCTGCTGAGCTAAAAAAAAAGTTCTGTGCATGATTTTCATAATGTTTTAAGAATGTTGACGAATTTGTATTGGGCTGCATTCAAGGCAATCCTATGTCGCATGTGATCTGAGGGCCAGAGGTTGGACAACCTTGATTTAAATATTTACAGGTATTTAGATGTTTCCCAATTAGTAAGCTTCTTGTTATGCAATAATAGATGACAGATAAAAAGGTATGCAATGTGAGCATTGTTTTATTCTTCTACCTGCATTATGTATATGGTAGAAAAATATGAGTGTAATAAATGTATTTAATCAGATATTTGGAATTATTTCATTTTTATTTTATTAGTATTATTTTGTTTTATTATTTATTATTTTATTACTTCAGACAAGATCTGCATAAAGGTCTTAAAAGAACTAAAGTTTGTAAGAGGAATTTTTCTTACATAGAGTCATTCCATTTTATAAAACTCACTGACAGTCAAATGTCAATGAACTTGATACTTAACCTCATTAATTTCTTTATGTGCTTCATGATTCTTTAATAGTTTCAGGGAAATCAGAAATTTGAATTACTAACTCTTAATATGTGTTTGATTCAATGCATCTTCAGAACTGAAAAATAAATATGACTTTAGGTAATAAAAAAAACATATATTTTTTAGAAATGAAATGATACTAAGAAAGTGATTACAAACCATCACATGTAGGAAATCGCTTTCCTGTAAAATAAAATATTTCACCTTTTCCAAATGTTTTGATCAATTGAGTCTAAAGTAGCAAGCAGCCTAGCCTGGTTCACAAATTCAGTTATAGCATTTAAAAAATATTTGAAAAAATTAAATAAACTGGAAATACAATTATATTTTGTGTTAAATTATATAGAATGTTTTAAATTTTTAAATGTGTGATTTTCAAAGATTTTCAGAGGCATTATTTTACATAATTTTTATTATCAATCTGTGACATATGTAAGGCAGATATGGCTTAACAGTATTTGTTTTTATCAAGGAAATCCTCTTTTAATCAAATTAAGTATCATGCTTATATAAATGAGAATTAAAGGTAGTACATTTTATGACCTTACATTCATTGCTCTGGTTACTGCACCTATACTAAAATATCTTGGATAAAAAGAAAATGCTGGGAATAATGTCATTCTATTGTCATCCTTTCTTCGATTTGGTTCTTTTGGGATTTGTAAATTGACTTGTAACTGAGGTTTATAAAAAATCTATAACTAGTGCTCAGTAGGTGGCGCTAATGAGACACAAAATACTGAATCGTCACCTCCTGTTGCCAAAGATCTATTCAAGTTTAATAATAAAGATGTTGGGTTAGTCAGGCTGATGGTACCGTCTCCTATTTGAGAAAAGCTCATGCCACATCATATGATTCTAGAGACTTAATCAATTCTTACTTTATCCTGGTTTTGAAGGTAATGATTATTCTTTTTTGCTAACTTCATAAGTTTGAAAGAAATAAAGCACCTTCTTCCACTGAGAATAGCCTAATCGTTGGCCTACACGAACGACCGTCCAACCGTGCTGCAAGAAGAGAAAGTAATTGATCACATTGTGGTGATTCCATTAAACACAAAATATGGAACTCAGATGAGATTCTTGGGAGCTACAAACTCCCCAGAAATTATAATCCTGCTTATCTTTGAGGGATGAGACCTGGTAGATTATTTACCAGTTTCATATTCAGGCCACGTAGTTCAAGTTGGAAAATTTCTGGTTTGTTTTGTTTTTGTTTTTTGGCTCTAGTAATCACTTGGAATGAAAACCAGATGACAATTAAATGGACTTTTTAGAATATGAAAACTACTATTTAACTAGAGGGATTAAAGTCTTTGGTTACTTCGTCAGTTTAACAATTGGGCTACACAAATAATGTTTGCTCATGTGCTAGGAAGTGCCTTGGTGGCTTCTGAGCAAGTTATTTGAGAGCTATCCCACTAAGAGGGCAAGAGCTTCGTTTTAAATGGAGATCAGTAGAATTTACTAAGGACATACTAACGCATGTTTTCTGAAGTCACGTACTATGTGGATTAAGCCGTCATTGACAGTTTTGGTATCCCAAGATTTTCAATGTTCCCTGTTCTTCTAACACTCAATGTCATTCCAGTTCTGTTAAAATTTGCATAAAATTATCTATTTCACTATTTTGTGAATCCTGTTTGAAACCTGTAAGTGACTATGGTTGAAAGACTGCTACAGAAGTGATAATCTAGTCAATTAAAAAAAATTTATTGGAGTGACGTTGATTAGTAAAAATTACAAAAGTTCCAGGTGTACAATTCTACATGACATCTTCTATGTGTTATATTATGTGTTTATCACCCAGAGTCAGTTCTCTTTCCATCACCATGTATTTGTGTTCCTGTTCCTTCTCCCCCTTGCCCTCAGGTAACTACTAAGTTATTGACTGTGTTCATGAGATTTGTTTCTTTGTTGCTTTTGATTTTATGTTAACAATCAAACTAAATTTCTCCCTCCCTTTCCCTTATTTTACCCACTCTCCCAACCCTCCTCTATCTTAAAGAAGTCTCTCTTACATTCTTTGTAGTACTGGTTTGGTGGTGATGTATTTCTTTAGCTTTTTCTTAGCTGAGAAGCTCTTCATCTGTCCTTGAATTTTGAATGCTAGCCTTCCTGGATACATTATTCTTGGTTGTAGATCCTTGTTTTTCATCATGTTGAATATTTTCTGTCAATCCCTTCTGGTTTCTAAAGTTTCTGGTGAGAAATCAGCTGAGAGTCAAATGGATGTCCCTTTATAAGTTACTACTTGCATTTCTCTTGCTGTTTTACATTTTTTCCCTTTTTTCTTTAATTTTTGCCATTTTAATTATGATGTTTTTCGGTGCATTCCTGTTTGGGATCATCTTGTTAGATACTCTCTGTGCATCTGGGACTTCTTTGTCTATTTTCTTCACCAGGTTAGGAAAATTTTCAGTCATTATTTCTTCAAATAATTTCTTGATCCCTTGCTTTTCCTCTTTTCCTCCTGGTACACCTGTTATTCTGAATTTTGAGGAATCTGTTATTCTGAGCCCCAGAGGAATCTCAATCCATCCTAATTTGGGGGGGGGGTATTATTTTCTATCTGTTCTGGCTGTTTTCTGCTGGCTTTTTCTGCAAATCACTGCTTGTCACTTCTATTTTATCTAGTTTAGTGACTTTTATTCTGTTCTTCATTCCGGTTAATGTAGTCATTATCTCTCTGTGGTCCTTTACAATGGTTTGTAAGTCTTCTTTAATGCTTGCTATCTCTCTGTTGAAATTATCATTCAGTTCCTAAGCACTTTTATAATTGTTGCTTTGAGCTCTGTTTCTGATGGGTCATCGGTCCCCATCTCTTTATTTTGAACTCCCATTCTCTGGTTTCTTGTTTTGGCAGCCTCTCTGGACCCTCGCTGCTGCAGTTTCTTTGGTGTTTGCTGCTGTTACTGGGTGGGCAGAAGTCCTGTGGCTCTGGGGGTCGTGCAGGGAGTTTGGGCATGATTGCGCCTTTCTGTCCTCGGTTTGCCCCATGCACAGGTTCTGCCCTGACCCTTGGGGTTAGTCCTATATGCTGGTCTTTCAGATCATTCTGGTTGTGGGCTGAGAAACACACACGCAGCCCCATTTCTCCTCTTTCTGGGCCAGAGCATTGGTGCTGTGGCTCCCCACTGCTCAGTTACTCCCCTTCCTTTGGGAACTGGAGTGAAGTCTGGCTGTTGCAGTTTGTGGACCAGTCCGCACCTCCTCGGGCCAAAGTGAGGTGGATGCGGTATCTTATGCCCCACCTGTGGGCCTCCTTTCCTCTGTCCTGTGTACTGAGTGAGGCCCGGAACACTCTCCCATTGCCTTCTTCCTCCTCCCTCCCCCAGTGGTAGAGTTCCAAGCAGGACCCATGCAGCCACATTCCTGCTCTTCTCTTTATTTTTCCTTTGTTTAACCCTATGCCTGCCTGCAGGTAACTTAATGCAATGTGGTAACTTAATTAATGCACTATCACTAATTGTGCATTAATCTCCAGAGTTTGTTCAGAGATCAAATTTTTTGACAAGTCAGATTAATATGAATTAGAAAACTCATAGAAATCACATTATAATATAGCTAAAGCAACTTTTTTTATTAAGAAAACTATTCTTTTTTTTTTGCTTTTTGGTATGTGGGTAGCTCCCTGGCTGGGAATCGAACCTGGGCCACAGCGCTGACAGCGCCGACAGCGCCAGCGCCGAAGCCTTAAGCCACTACACCATCAGGGAACTCCCAGTATTCAATTTTTTATTCTTTTATTAACAAATCAGGAATTATTACTATTGTCATTGCCCCTTTCCAACAGAAATAACCTCATCCCTGGGCCCAGATTTTATTGTGTACAAGTGTAGTGGTGTAAACCAAAGGCTATATATCAGTGAGTTCAGGGTACAAGTATTTTGTGGGCATAGCCCTAGACTTTTATCATTTTATAGGATTGAATTGAAATGATTTCCCAATGGGAGAGGTCTTCTAAAAGAGCCAACCAAGTTCTCAGTGGGACTATGGAGAACAATTTGCTGTATTTTCTGTCCCCAACAAGCGATAGCTGGGTATGATTTACTGTATCTATTCATGGAAACAAAGCTAGCAAGAAGAGTGATATGAATTTTGTCACCTATTTAGTATATGTGCTGCTGAAGTGAGCACTATATTCCCTATTTAGAAACTTCCGTAACCTAGGGGATTCACTTTCTATATATGAATTAAGCAGTAACTATGATAAGCTAATGACTGTCTCTTCCTCTTTCTTCTCTTCCTCCTCTTCTTTCTTACTTTTAACACCTTTATTGATATATAATTAACATTCCATACCATTAACCCATTTAAAATATATAATTAAATTATTTTTAATATATTCACAGTTGTATAACCATTACCACAATCAATTTTAAAATATTTCCTTACCTTCAAAATAAAACTCATACTCATTAGCATCTCCCCTCATTTCTTCTTATTTTCCCCCAATTCCCTAGTCCTAGCCTGCCACTAAAGTACTTTCTGTCTCTATAGATTTTCCCATCCTGGACATTTCATATAAATTTCATTATATTTCACACAAATGGAACCATATAATATGTGGTCTTTTGTGATTGGCTTTTGTACTTAGCATTATATTTTCAAGTTTCTTTCATATTGTGCAAGCTATCAATACCTGATTGTTTTAAATTTCAAATTATATTCCATTGTATAGATATATCACATTTTATTTACCTATTCATCAGTTAATGGACATTTGAGTTATTTCTACTTTTAGATTATTATGAATAAAGCTGCAATCATTTGTATAATAGGTTTGTTTAATATGTTTACAATTCTCATGGATATATGAGGGCTGTTCAGAAAAATCCCGCTGTAAATGCTTCTACTTTTCATATTACGTGGCTGGATACTTTCTGGACTGCCTTTGCATACTTAAGAGTAGACACGCTGGGTGATACGGTACTTCTTCGTGTAATCTTTTGAGGAACAGCCAGACTGTTCACCACAGTGGCTATGTCATTTTTTATTTCTACCAACAATGTATAAGGGTTTAAATTCCTCCACACCTTTGCCAACGTTTGTTTTGAATGCCTTTTCCTAGTGGGTGTGAAGTGGTTTTGATTTACATTTTCCTGATGGCTAATGAAGTTGAGCATCCCTTCATATGCTAATTGTCCATTTATATCTTCTTTGGAGAGCTCTTTGGATTTATATATCTTTGTTGGATCTATTCTGATTCCTTGTGCATTTCTAAATTGAGTTGTCTTTTCATAATTGAGTTGTAAGAGCTCTTTATTTAGTCTAGATCAGCTTTTGGCTTCCTTGGGTCACATTGGAAGAATTGTCTTAGGCCACACAAAATACACTAACATTAATGATACCTGATGAGCTAAAAAACAAGGTCACAAAAAAAATCTCACAATGTTTTAAGAATTTGTGTTGGGCCATATTCAAAGCCATCCTTGGCCACAGGTTGGACATGCCTGCTCTAGATACAAGTACCTCTGCAGATAAATGATGGACAAATTCCATTATGTGGCTTGCCTTTCCACTTTCTTGATGGTATTTTGGAAAAGATGAAAGTGATGCCCTCTTTGATACCTGATTTTAAAAACTTGAGTCTTCTCTCTTGTTTTCTTGGTCAGTCTAGCTAAAGTTTTATCAATTTTGTTGATTTCTTCACATAACAAACTTGTGATTGTGTTGATTTTTTACCATCATTTTTTATTCTCTATTTTTATTAATTTCTGCTCTTATTTTTATTATTTCCTTTCATCAGCTTGATTAGTTTTAGTTTTTTTCTCCTCTTTTCATTGCTTTAAGGTAAAAAGCAAAGATATGAAATTGAGATTTTTTTCTTTTTAAATATGAGTGTTTAAAGCTATAAATTTCTCTCTAAGCACTTATGTAGATACATTCCTGTAAATTTATTAAATGGCATCTTCATTTTCATTTCAAAATATTTTCTAATTAATTTTTTTAAATTTCTACTTCAACACATTGGTTAGCAAAGAGTGTGCTTAATTTTCACATATTTGTGACTTCCCCAAATTTCTTTGTTATTGGTTTTGAATTTTGTTCCATTGTCATCAGAGAACATACTTTGTATGATTTCAATAATTTTAACTTTATTAAAGGTTGTTTTATGGCCTATCCTATGATTGGTCTATCTTAAAAAATGTTTCATTTGTACTTGGGAAGAATATGTACTTTGCAATTGTTGGGTAAATTTTTCTATAGACGTCTCTTAGGGGTAGTTAGATTTTATTAATAGTATCTTCTTGTTGCTCTTTTGTCTAGTTTTTAATAGCCTTTATTGAAAGAGAAGTTTTAAAGTCTCCAACAATTTTTGTTGAATTATCCCTTTCTCCCTTAAGTTCTATCAATATTTGCTTTATGTGTTTTGGTACTTGCTTGTTAAATACATGTGTCTATAATTGTTCAGTATTCTTGGTGGATTGACCCTTTATCATTATAAAATATCCTTCATTATCTCTAGTAGCCTTTTTGTTTTAAAATTTGCTTTTTTAATTAGATAATTTTAATGCATTCACATTTTATATTATTATCAATGTAGTGGATTTTGTGAGATATTTTTGGTATGTCTCACATCTTTGTTGTTGCTTTTCTGTTGTTCTTGTATTGCTTTCTTTTGTATTAACTATTTTCCAGTTTAACATTTTAATTTTTAAAATATTTTTTACCATATGTTTTCTGATATATTCTTAGTAGTAGCTCTAGGGTTTACCATATATATCTTAACTTATCAAAATCTACTTTAGATTTTTACTAACTTCATACTAGTGAGATATAAAAATATTACTCCCATATAGCATTATTCTCTTTTACTCTGTGTTAATATTATTACACATATTACTTTTATACGCAATATATTACCAACCCAGTAATACAATGTCATAATTTTTGTTTATGTAATTTATGACTTCTAAAGAAGCTGGGAGAAGAAAGGAGAGCAAGTATGTATTTATAGTTTGTTATATTAAACTTACCATTTAACATTTCTGATTCTTTTTATTTGTTCTTGTGGTTTCCTTTCATTTGTTCTCATGGATTCATCTGGTGTTTTTTTCTTACTTCTATATAGCTCTGCTTCCATCCACCCATTTTGTGCATTTAATGTCAAGTATTTTACATTTCTACATATTATAGGCCCAGCAATACAGTTATATACATATTTGTGTATAATTTTTTAAAAAAAATTAAAAAATAAAAAGGAAAGAAATATATATATTGTCCTTTATAATTACTCATACTCTATTCCACATTTTTTTTTTCATTTGGGTTTAAACTACTGTCAGGGTCACTTGCTTTCTGCATGAAGAATTTGCGTTAGTATTTCCTGTAAGGTAAGTTTGTTAACAAATTATCGCAGTTTTTGTTTATCTGGGTATGTTTTTTGTCTTTATTTTTAAAGGTAACTCTTACTGAATGTAAGATTTTTGGTTGATTGTTTTTTTCTTTGAAGTATTTTTCCATCTGATGTTTTCCAGATTTTATCTTTGTCTTTAAATATTTCTACTTTGATATGTCTGGGTATAGATTTCTTTGTGTTTATTTGATCTCCTTTGATATGTAGATTAATATTTTTCATCAAATTTTAAAAGTTTTTAGCTATTTTTTTTGGATATTTTTATTCTTCATACTCTGTCTTCTACTTGTTATATCTCTAGTATGCATTTGGTTATATTTAATGATGTCCCATACTTCTTTGAGTCTGTTCATTTTTTTCACTCTTTGTTCTTCAGATTGCATAATCTCTATCAATTTATTTTCAATTTCAGTGACCCTTCTGCCAATTCAAATCTATTTTTGAACACTTTAGTGAATATTATTCCAATTATGATACTTTTAAACTCCAGATTATCCATCTAGTTCTTTAAAAATATTTTTTTGTTTCTTTATTGATATTCTCTATTTGAATAAGACCTTATCATCATACCTTCTTTCACTTCCTTAACTGTGGTGTTCTTTGGTTCTTTAAACATATTCACAGTAGTCGCTATAAAGTCTTTGTCTACTATATCTGAACTCCTGGTCCCCTCAAAAGTAGTTTTGTTGTATGTTTTTTCCTTGCATGAGTTACATTCTCCTGTTTTTTTGCATGTCTCATGATTTTTTTGAAAATTGGATGTTTTAGATAATATATTGTAGCAACTTTGTACTGACCCTTTCCTCTTCTTGTTATTGTTTGCTTGCTTATTTGTTTAGTGACTAGGTTGGATTATTACAATGCTATTTTCCCTTTATAGTACAGTCTCTGATGTCATTGCTCAAAAGGAGCAGCCTTAGGTAAGTGTACAGTCTCTGTGGCATGAAGTGGTTGTGATGGTAGTGCTCTCTTTGATTTTCTCTTTCCCTGATCCTTCTAGTGAGCTTTCTGCCTCTGGAGGTACAACATTCAGCTGTTAGCCTCCACTAATTGCTGGCAGATTGCTGTATTGTTTTTAATAATGCCTTAAAGGCATAAATTGTTTCATAGCATGTGCCAATTAAATTTAGGCCTTTTTGCAAGAGGACTGTTTAAGATCAATCTTTTCTGTTTGTTCCAACCCCCAAAAGGTTCTTCTTAGCTATTTCTCTGCAGTTCTTTTGGGTAAACTTGTACCTGGGTTACAATTTAGTGTGTTTCTCTCATAGGAATACCATCCTCCTTTTAATTTCTTGGCGCTAATTTCTATTAGGAGGGTCTTCAGGAGGGTCATTCACCTTGAATTTACCCATACCCTGTCCCCAATGAAATCAGTCCCCTTAGGGAGAGCTCTGAAGTGCTCTACCTTTATAGCTTGTCTCCCCCTTGTGCAAAACCTGTCATTGCTTCAGTTCTAGGGTCAGGGACAGTGATTTCTTCCTCTGAATTACACCCCTGACTGATTAGCAGGGCAATGGGTGGGGGTGCTAGCATCTTCTCTCCCTGGTTTGCCTCTTCCAGCACTGAATCTCCTCACTACAGACTCCCTGGGGTGAGGGACTGGGTCACCAGTATTCATAGTCTGCTGCACCTGGAGTAGAATTTCTACCCTACTAGTAAGGGTAAGATAGGTTCAGACTGTCGAGCTGCTTTTGCCGAGACCGGAGTATGAAACTGAGAAGGATGAAAATTGGTAGTGGTCTGTCCCTTTTGGAGGGCTACCACAGCACTTGGCTGTGAGCTGCAACGAGAGAGAATCCTGTGTTCCTGGCTACATGCACTTGGAAAGGAGCTTTTGTCATGCTGAGTTGGCATTGTGAAGGACAGAAGCCTCAAATGCCTTATTTTAGAAGTTTTTTTTTTTTTTTTTTTTTTTACTGAGATTTAGTAGACATAATTGAAGAGTGTTTCTGTATTGCTATATGGACTTTGGACAATTACTCTTGACACTAAATGATTGTGTTTATTTATAATTTTAACCACTTACGGATGTTTTACTGGGAAGAATATCTGTGGAGCTCTTTATTTTCTGTTCCAGAAATTGTTCTCCCATTTTGGGCTACTGCTGCTCCTATTTGCAATGGTATATCTAAATCCCGGCTTGATTCAAAGTATAAGCTCCTCCTACCATTTTGTTCAGTCATGTTTTCTTAATATTTTCTCCTTTTGGAAGAAATTTAGTTAAAGCTTCTTTGCTAGACTAAGATGCTTGCTATCATTTGCCTGCTCCCTGGAATACAATAACCATGGGACATAATATTATTGCAAGAAGGTTCTATCCTCTAAATGTCTCATCACATCAATGGTAAAGTCTGTTAGTGCTGATTTTTCCATGCCTAGTTATATTTTTTCTAAAAGTCTCTTTGATCTGATACTCAAATTGTATTTTATATACCATATATGTTGTATCCATTGTATGCTAACTGCTCAAGTAAAATTAGCAAATGATATTTACATGCAAAACTTGTGTTTCCTAAGACAAACTCATGCTGTAGAGGTGACCCCTAAATACACCTTTGTCTGTGTGTGCCTGAGGGTGTCCCATAAGTCACCTGGATTAGGTGCTGTGGTTTCCAGTATGTGAGCCCACTTATGTTCTCCACGGATCTGTCTGCTTCAATAGTATTCAATGTGATATTCTTTTAAAAAAGCAATATAAGAAACGGTTTTGACAAAGCATTTATGACAGACTGGGTAAGTGGTAGACAACTTAATTTCTACTGCTATAACTTGTTTTTTTCTTAGCAGTTCATTATCAAAATTCATAGTTACACAATGATCTTGAGCTCAACTATTGATTAGGGTTTTTAAGAGTTGATCAGGGGAAAGACATTCTCATAGATGTCCCAAAAGGGTCCCTGATAGTACATGTAATCTGTGAAATGAGAGCTAACAGATAACCACATTAGCATCCTTTCATTTAGTCAGTGTAAAAGTTTCTGCGCTTTCATTATATAAATATGAAATAAGTCACTCTAGTAACAATATTTCACAAGTTTGCTGCCCCCAGGCTATGGCATTTTGTTGAAATGATGGCGAGGTTTCAGCCAATGAAGTGATTCACCCTAATAGGAATATGAATTAATTCCCTCTTAAGTAATTAGTCAGCATCTTCAAATATTATTTACCCTCTTTCATTAAATTCATCATTTCTTTACCCAAACGTTTCAACACAACATAGGTCCAGCTTAACTGGTACATTTAATTTAGCAACTTAACTACTATTCTTTCTGGTACCCCAAGCCGTATACATTTCTAATCATATGGGGTCACACATCTGTATGTCTTTTCATTGATTTTCTTGCCTCAGTGCACTGGCTAGAACCTCTGTAACAATATTGACTAGCTGTGGTAAGAGCAGACATCTTACCTTGCTCTTTATCTCAGGAGAAAGGCATTCAGTCTTGCACCATTAAGTGCTCACCACAGGCTTTCTGTGGATTTTAAAAATCATATCCAAGTTCCCTTCTATTCTTGTTTGCTGAGAACACTTATTGTAAATAGGTGTTGGATTACTGCCAGTAGTTTTTCTGCATCTATTGATATGTTAATGTATTTTTTTCTTTTTCAGATTGTTAATGTATTGAATTACACTGAACTTTTTAGGTGATAAGGCAATGTTGCAATCCAGGGATAAACTGTACTTGGTCATCATATATTATCTTTTTGCTAAAGACATATTTTTTGGTTTGAGTTGCTAAAATTTTGTTAAGAAATTTATATTTATGATCATGGTCTATGATCATGAGAGATATTGGTCTACAGTTTATTCTTCCCCCTTGCAGTGTCTATGTCTGATTTTAGTATCAAGGTAACGCCAGCTTCATGGAGTAAGTTGGGAAATAGTCCCTCTTCTTCCATTTTACAGAAGATTTTGTTCAAAATACAGTCACTTTGTTATATTTCCTTGTTCTGATTTATTTTCTTACAGCATTTGTTTTGTTTCTTTACTTGTGTTATTTTTGTTTAAAATTCACATTATTTCTTTCACAAATATTTAGTAGAATTTATCATTGAAGCCATCTGGACTTAGGGTTTTCTTTGTGAGGTTTTCAAATTTAATATCCTATTTAATATAAGGCTATTAAGTTATTGATTTTTTTTTATGTTGGGTTTAGTAGTTCATTTCTCCCAAAAGGAATTTGTCCATTTCATCTCAGTTGTTGAATTTATTGTCATAAAATTGTTTATTATGTTGCATACATATTAAAATATCTATAAAATGTATTGACTTCATTCCCTTTATTACTGGTATTTCTCATTTGTATCTTCTTTCTTCTGATATATGGCTAGACACATATCAGTGTTATTGTCTTCAGATAATTAGCTTTTGATTTAATTGGTTTTTCTACTTTTCTTATGTTTTCCATTTTATTGAATTTACTTTTCACTTACATCCCTTTTTCTGATTACTTTGGGTTTAATTTGCTATTTTTGTTCTAGATTTTTAAGCTACAAGCCAAAGTCATTGATTCTTCTTTCTTATAGGCATTTAGTGTGATAAATTTCCCTCTAGTTATTGCTTTATCTTTTTAGCACAAATTTACATAGATTCTGCTTTTATTTTTATTTACTTCAGATTACTTTCTAATTTGTCCTTTATTTTTAAAATAAGTCATTTAGAAATGTGTTATTTATTTTACATAGATTTGGGGATTTTCAAAATAACCTCCTATTATTGAGTCCTAACTTAATTCTGTGGTCATTCAACATATTTTTAGGTTTTGAATCCTTTTATAGTTATTGAGACTTTATTTTATGGCCCAGAGTACATTTTATCATTGTAAATATTCTGTATGCCGTAGAAAAGAATGTATACACTGCTGTTGGTGGTGAAATATTTTATTAATGCTAATTAGGTCAAGTGAGTATAGCTATCAAACTGCATAAGTTAATTATCTCAGTCAAATTGTTTTGTCAATGTTTAAGTAATATTATAGCACTTCACACATAGATAAGAACCTTACAAAACTGTATTTGCATTTCTCCTCTCCATTCTTTGTGCTATTATCATATATTTTACTTTCCTGTATGTTATAATTCATGCAATATATATTGACATTTGTTTTCTCAATTATCTTTTAAAGGGATTTAAATCATAAGGAATTAATTTATATATTTACCATTTACATGCTTTTTTATTTCAGGTTTGCAGGTAGAATCATTTACTTCTTGTATGAAGAACTTCTTTTAGCTTTATAGTGTGGGTCTGCTGGTGATAAATTTTTGAACTTTTGTATGTCTGAAAAATTATGTATCTAATCTTTGTTTCTCAAAGTTACTTTTTTGAGTATAAAATTTTAAGTGACATTTTCCTTTCTTTTAGTATTTTAAATATACTGCTTCACTGTCTTTGGGCATGCATTGTTTTCAGTAAAATGTTTTCTGTCAATATTTTATTTGTGTCTCAGTGCATGCTTGCTTGGTTCTTGTTTTATTTACATTACTGGATGATACTAATATTTTCTGTCATTGTGATTTGATTATGATGTACCTTGGTATAATTTTTTTAAAGGTATGGGTGTTATTTATTAAAAAAAAAACTACTCAAATAAGACTTCTTTTGACATTAAAATGTAAAGCAGATAATCCTATCAGACAGTTGTCATAGATATAAATACCTAAGTAAAAATACAGCACTTTATAAGATAAATATGACTCTTATTATGTTACTTTTTAAAAAATAATTTATTTTTTATAGCAATTTTAAAGGCAGTTTTAGGTTCACACACACAAAAATTGAGCAAAGGGTACAGAGATTTCCCTTCCACTTTCTTTTCTCACACGTGTACCATCTTCCTCACTACCAACATCCTGCACAGAGTGGTACATTTGTTATAATTAGTGGACCTACACTGACACATCAGTATCACCCAGAGTCCATAATTTGCATTCAGTCTTGCTGTTGTACATTCTGTGGGTTTTGACAAATGTATAATGGCATGTATCCACTATTATAATATCATACAGACTAGTTTCACTGCCCTAAAAACTTCTGTGCACTGCCTCTTCTTATTTCCATCACCCTTGGATAGGCCTTGCAACTATTTTCCCCTTTACTTTCTCTAGTTTTGTTCTAGTTTCTGTAGTTTTGCTTTTTCCAGAATGTCTTGTAGTTGGAATCACATAGTAAATAACCTTTTCAGATTGGCTTCTTTCACTTAGTAAAATACATTTACATCTTTTCCATGTCTTTCCATGGTTTGTTACTTCATATTTTAGAGCTAAATAATGTTCGATTGTCTGTGTATTACCATAGTTTATTCATTCACCCACTGAATGACATCTTGGTTACTTTAATGTTTTGGAAATTATGAATTAAGCTCCAATAAAGAAAAAAATCAAGCATGTGCAGGATTATGTGTGGACATTTAAATTTTCAACTCATATGAGTAAATGCCAAGGAGCACAATTGCTGGATTGTATGGTAAGAGTGCATTTAGTTTTGTAAGAAACTGCCAAACTATCTTCCAAAGCAGCTATAACATTTTGCATCAATACCAGCAATACATGAGGATTTCTGTTGCTCCACACCCTCAATAGCATTTGATGTCATCATTGTTTTGGATTTTGGTCATTCTAATAGCTGTGTAGTGGTATCTTACTGTTGTTTTAATTTGCAATTGCCTAATAACATATGGTGTTGAGCAACTTTGCATATGCTTATTTGCCATCTGTCTATGTTCTTCGGTAAGGTGTCTTGTCAGATCTTCGGCTTATTTTTAAATTACTTTGTTTTCATGCTGTTGAGTTTTAACTGTTCTTAGTATATTTTTCTCCTTGTCTGTGACTTGTCATCTCATTCTCTTGACAATATTTTTGCAGAACAGAGTATTTAATTTTGATTAGCTCATTAAGTCAAGCTTATCAATTATTTCTTTCATGCACTGTGCCTTTTGTATTGTGCAGTTATGAAACACTTAATGAAGGGGACACGTTCTGAGAAATGCACCATTAAATGATTTCGTCATTGTGTGAATATCACAGAGTGCGCTTACACAAACCTAGATGGTGTGGCTTGCTACACACTTAGGCTATAGGTAGGCTATTGTTCCTAGGCTACAAACATGTACAGCACGGTACTGTATTCATACTATAGGTATTATAATTGTAACACTATAGTAGTATTTATGTATCTAAAAATAGCTAAACATAGAAAAAGTACAGTAAAAATACAGTATAAAAATAAAAAAAGCCACACTGTGTGGTGCACTTACCATGAATGGAGCTTGCAGGACTGAAAATTGCTCTGGGTGAATCAGTGAGTAAGTGGTGAGTAAATGTGAAAACCTAAGACATTACTTACATTATTGCGGACTTTATGAACCCTCTACACTTAGGCTACACTAAATTTATTTAAAAATTCTTTTCTTTGATATAAATTAGCATTAGCTTACTGTAACTTTTTAAATTTATGAATTTTTAATATTTTTAACTTTTAGATTCATATTAACACAGCTTAAAACACAAACACATTGTATAGTTGCACAAAAATATCCTTTGTTTATATCTTTATTCCATAAGCTTTTTTCTATTTTTAAATTTTTATACTTTAAAGTGTTTTCTTTCTTTCTTTCTTTCTTTCTTTCTTTCTTTCTTTCTTTCTTTCTTTCTTTTTTGGTAGCTCCCTGGCTGGGAACTGAACCCATGCCATGGCATTGAGAGCGCTGAAGCCTAGCCACTAAACCACGAGGAAACCCCCTAAAGTTTTTCTTAAAAATTAAGACACGCACACCTTAGCCTAGGCCTAAAGAAGGTCAGCATTATCAGTATCACTGTCTTGAATTCCACATCTTGTCCCCCTGGGAGGTCTTCAGGGGCAATAACATGTGTGGAGCTGTCATCTCCTGGGATAACAATGATGCCTTCTTCTTGAATATCTCCTGAAGGACATACTTGAGGGTATTCTTGAGGAGATATCACTCTTTTCAGGAATATGCCCATGGTGGTTTGTTTGATTTGTTTCTTTTTCCATCATAGACTTGCATGTAAGCAGATAATGCACCATGAACATTCCTCTCTATTAGTAAAAATCATTCAGTGTTGAGGTCCATGTTTTCAAACCTTTTAAGGAGCTTATAGAGCTCTGTGAGTTTTCTTGGGGGTTCTTTTTTCTTTCTCCAGTTTCCTTATCTCTTGCCTTTCTTCTATATGGCCCTGTTCCAGTTCCAACAAGTCCTCATTGGTTAATTCATCAGGAACCACCTCTAGGAGTTCCTCAGTGTCAGCCTCATCTATACCCAGGCTCAAGTTATTCGCCATTTGAACCACAGCCATGTTGACTTTTGCAGCTTCCTCATCCTTGGCAAATTCTTTAAGGTCATAGATGAACCTCTTGAGTGTCTTCTTCCAGATGCCATTCATACACTCCTTGGTGACATCACCTCAAGCCCATACAAGGTTCTTTTT